>CAOLHI010003407.1:0-180092 GCA_948474755.1 Ctenosaura bakeri
AGATTGGTCTGGGTCCCACTCATCACTGTCCGATTTGGAAGTAGTCAGGGAGCTGTCCTTGCCATAGCAAGCTCTAGCAGAGGTGCCACTGGTAGGACGCTTGGTTGGCAGCTTCGGCGTGTCGGTTTTGCAGGAAGTAGGCTTGGTGGAAGGAGTTACGGGCTTTTCTTCAGTGGATTTCTTTTGTGCCTGGCATTCACTGACGATGTGGCCCTTCTTCCCACACAAAAAGCAGGTTCCCTCTCTGAGCTGTTTTTTTCTTTTCTTCACTGCTCAGGAAGTGGTCTTGTGGAGTGCCAGGGTTCAGTGACTGCTTTCTTGGGCTTGTCTCTGCTGGGAGAGCTGGACACTTTCCATGATGCTCTCCACTTCTCCAGCCAGTTTCATTCATCCCAAAAGGCTGGCAGGATCTCCTTGCGACAGGTGGCGATCCAGTATGGTGGGGTTTAATCCATCTTGGAAAAATTGCTTGAGTATGTCATCTTTCCATTCTGGTACTTAGTGGCCAGTTTTCTGAATTCATGGGCATATTCCTCGATGGTTCCTTTCCCTTGTCATAGTTTTCTGAGTTGGTATCTGGCTTGCTCTTGGAAGAAAGGGTCTTCAAATTGTTCTCTGAGGCAGTGCATGAACAGCTGTAGATTGGCCGTTTCTTCAGCTCGTGAGTCAAATAAACTGGCGACCCACTCCGCTGCTTCTCCTTTGAGGTGCTGGCTCAGGTGTCTAACTCTGACAGCATCATCTGGGAAGTTGTTCCCATAGTCGACCATGTAATTGGAGTCCATGTTAAGAAAGTATGTCAGGGTGGCGCCATCTCCATCATAGGCGGTCTTCAACTCTCAAAAAGGTCTGGGACCCACTTGGGGAGCCTGTATTCCAGGAGGGGCCAGTGCTGCAGCTGCTGGAGTGGCTGCTGCTGCTGGCATCTGTGGAGGCGCACGCCCAACCTGAGGTACCAGGATTCTCCAGTCGTGTAACTGAGCTCTCAGTTTGGATATCTCTTCTCATTGTTTTTCCACCTCTTCTTCTCTGGCTAAGAGTTGTTCCATCAAGTTGGTTTCAACGATTGAAGTGTCCCATCTTGTCGCACGGCGACGTTGTTGGTGCACTGTTTCAGGTCTCTCTCCCCAGGCCCAGGTTTGACCTGTAATCAGAGGGACCGATGGTCGTGCCTTGACTCGCACAGCTGAGGGCTGGCTAGGGTTCGTTTCGTCTCTTTTGGCATTTCCATCACCTGGAGCTTCAACAACTCTGCCAGCCACTCCTTCTTCCAGTGGATCTTCTTCAGATTTTTGATACATGTTGTAGTATTTGCATTTTGAGTCCTCTCACTCTGTCAGGAACTGAATCCACACACACAAATAGTACAGTGCATAACCACTATTTATTTGGGGTGAGATACATCGTACAGGACTTCAGTGAGAGGACTAAAGGCAATTAGCAATTTCAAAAGCATAAAATACCAAGACGTTTCCCTCCTGCTTGCAAGAGACCCTAAAGCCGTGAAAGCCTGGCAGCACTTAGCAGTGCATTCCTAGCTTTTGTTTACCTAATGGTCTCTGGTTCCCATACCTTTGTTACAAGCAAGCAGCTAACTTAAAACCTACTACATATCCCATTACTATGATATGGAGGGCAACCCGACACCATATGTACACCATAAGTCAGAAATGACTTGAAAGCAGACAACAATAACAACAATAATCATACACTTGCACACAACCAGCACACACACACAAACCAGGACCAATTTGTCTGAAATTTGAAAGGGTTATTCTCCCTTTGTGTAAAAACATTAATGGAATTTTTTAATTTCCTACAAGATGTTGGTAATATGGGGGGGAAAGGGGGGGTCTGTAAGCTGGTCAGATAAGGTATGAACTGGTCCAAAGCATACTGGGTTCCAACCCAAATTATGAGACAAACCATTGAACAGGGAGTGGGAAATTGGCACAACTGTAGCACCAACAACTGAACAAAATATAACTTAGGAATGCTGCAAAATGTACCAACACACAACCTACAGATCCCCAGAATATTTTCCTATTATTAATAAATACATAATGTTATGATGACTTCACTTTTAAGACTGTAATTTCTTTAAGAGTTGTTATTATTGTTGTTGCTAATACTATCATCATTATTAATCATTATTAATAACCTATAAATAAATTAACAAATCATTTCTTGCTTAGATGGATCACAGTTGGGAAAGATCCTCCTATAATATCAGTCACTGCTACTACCCTATATAAGAATTTTTATTTCTTCACTCTCACTCTTTTATTTAAATTATGTCCCACCTTTCTCCAAACATAGGACCCAAGGCAGCTGGCAACAAGGTTAGAACAAAAGACAACTAAAAAACCTTGATAATACAGAAGTTGGAAAACAATTTATGTTAAGATCACCATCTATTGCTAATCTTAAGACCACTGTCATCACTTAAGATCATCATCTATCACTAATTATTATGTTAAGATGATTGTCTTTGGATACTTTCAGCAGCAACCTTTCAGAAATCCATTGCAGCACATGTCACGATGACATGAAAGAGCATACAGTCTGCTGAGCTCTAAAGTACTACTCAAGTATCTAATGGATGTGTTGTTTCTAAGAATACAGGTAATCAAAGACAAATGTTCCAATCTCACTCATTCTAACAGGAACCTCCCTTTATTGGTGGAGAAAGTCTGCAAAGAAGCTATAACTGGCAAGGACATGATCAAATAACTCTAGTTGCACCATAACGCACCTATGCATTAGGGCCAGACGACACATTACTTTTTTCTTTAAAAACCCTCAACAAACTGTTGAAACTGGCCACATGTTAATAACAGAATCTTGGAGTTAGAAGGCGCCATAAGGGTCATCAAGTCCAACCTTCTGCTATGTAGAAATATACAATTACAGCACCCCTGCAAGACACCCATCCAACCTCTGTTTAAGGGTCTCAAAGAGGGAGAGTCCCCCCACCTCCATACAGGAGACAGTCTATTCCATTGTGAAACAGTTCTTACTGTAAGAAAGCTCTTCCTAATGTTTAAGTAGAATCTCTTTTCTTGTCATTTGAATTCACTGGTTTGTATTCTAGTCTCTGGATGGCAGAGCTTGGAGTGTTTGGAGAAGGGATGGGGTGGGGCTAAGGGATGAGGGGCAGGGCCACGGTAGGTGGAGGTGTGGCTGGGGTGTGTGGGGGCATGGCCAGGGCATGTGGGGGCATGGCTGCAGGCTGGGATGCCCCAAAAACATTGCTGCCCCCCGCCCCCATGTCCATACGTGACTCTCTCTGGAGCAGCAGAAAACAAGTTTGCTCCATATTCTACATGACATCCCTTCAGATATTTAAAGATTCTTCCTTTAGAAAAAGCAGCAGAAACTACAGGATCCCTAAAGCAGATTTCTGGAGTAAGTGTCTGTATTTGTGCATGTTAATCCCCCCATTCCATCATCCCACTGAAAAATTTCCTCTTAAATACTATTTGTGCCTTGGCCCTCAGTTTCTCTCATCAGTTATGAATATGATTTAAATGGTAGAAAAGAGACCATCTCTCTAGGTGTTCTTAACAAGTGCTGGTTTTTCCACACTTTTCCCCTCTCAATCTCATCACATCCTGCACTCCAGTTTACAACACTAAAATTCAAAAGATTAAATCTTGGATGTAATTATAAAAGATCTGGGAGTACTGAATTGTAAGGGTTAGCCTGTGTTCTCTTCCACTTAACAAGCTTTGGCTACATTGATTTTTGCTGAATAACTTGTTAATATGATGCTTGGGAAAGAATATGGCACTTTTTTCCAGATCAAATAACTGCATTTAATGCTCTAACAATAGACCTTATGAAGTTTAATTTTCAACTCTATTATATAAGATAAGAGCAGTGTTCCTATCTGACTGTGAATAAATACATTAGAATTAGCCCAGGAGTTTTCAGTGCTGTTTTATTCATTAGTTGCTCTACCATATCTTTGATTTCACACATTCCCAGTGGCACAATGTCAGGTCTAGCAACATATACTGAAAGGACATTTGGGGTGCCTGCTGCTGGAAAAGAGAGAACAAGTCCGGTTTAACAAATGAGATTTATGTGCAATCCAGCCAAGCCTGAGCTAGAGATATAAAAAATCTCTCTGATTCAATTTTGTTGAGTTTCTCCAAATGCATTTTCCTCCCATCCTTGTTTCCTATAAGGTTGAAAGACATTTTGTTTTTTATACACACTTTAAAAGGCACCTTTGCTCATTTATTTGTGCAATTTGCCCCAATTACCTTTTTTTTTTTTAGATTATATTGTCAAATATGCACATTCGAGGTGGATTTCCCCCCCAGAAATGCCACAGAAGTCTTAGAAATGCAGAAATGTTCAATGTGAGGTGCACATTTTCTCCTCAGTTGTCTAAGGAGGCATAAGAATGGTATTCTCATCAAGTCCAGTAAAATGTCTTGCCACCCCTAGACTGAATACAGTATGAAATGTGCTGATATGAGCGCAGTAAGGAAAGGCAAACTATAGTATGAGGAAGCATTTACAAAAGAGTCAAGCCAGTACAGCTCACAGATGGGTAATCAAAGGAGTTAACCAAAAATGAAGGAAGGCCCAGAAGCAAGGTTGTAGCTGTTCTGCAGTCACTAATGAGGATCCAGCAGTCATGATAAAGCAAAAAGCCAAGCCAAAAGGGAAATACAATGAGACATGCTACTTAAACCAGGCCAGGGGTTAAGAATCCAAATAAGATCATAAGAGTACTGAGAGACAAGTAGAACAAGTATCACATACAACAAGAACTCTCAGCAGCTGCTGAAAGATTTATACGTGCCTAACCTTGAGACGCTAGACAGTAAATTGCCCAGTACAGTCCTTCCTCCACATTCCTGGGTTTGACCTTCATAAATTTGATTATTTGGGCACCACGTGTTTGCTTTTCACCTCCCCCTATTCCCCCCTCCCATTTCCTTGCATTCCTCAGCACAGGCTTGCCAGGCTTGTGTTTAAAACGAACTTTTCCCCCCTTTTGGTTGAGTACCCCCCACCAATGCTGAAGGCATGTCCCCGCTGCCCTGTGGCTGCACATACTGCTGTGTAATGGCTGCTGATTGCTGCTCTCCTTGCTCCTACCCCTCGTTTCTCAAGATGGCTACTGGAGGTAGCTAGAATGCCATAACTCTGCTCTTTTCCATTTGAGGAGAAAGTACCAATAAGCCCTTTATCTTGTCTTTTTTCTTCCCCCTGGGAATGCTGGGGCATGGGGAAAAGGAATGGGAGGGGGAGCTCTGAAGGGAATCATGGGGGGGGAGTCATTCACATTTTTCCACTTTCACTAGGGTTCTGCATCCCAAACCTTCATGAATGTGGAGGGGCTACTATATTTCCTATTTAAGCTTCTGCAAGAGGCACTGACTGTTCTAACATTGTATCTCTTCTTGCTAATGATGGGTTATCACTGTCAATTAATTGCAACTGAGGTGGAGACCTCTTCAGCTATACTTGCCACTAGCTGACCAGACTTTGTGTGGGAGTCTTCAACTAGAGCCAGAGGCCTTTCTGGGTTCTCACTCCTCTGCATCAGATGCCATACATTCCACTCTCATATTCCACAGGTTGACTTATGACAGATTGAATGCACAGCATCATTTCAGACTACTAGGGGATTTTAAACTGTTTCATCCCAGTAGAAAAAGTAGAAAAGCGAGGACATCCAAAGAAATATTCTAGCCCAACCATTCCTTTCAAATTCAAGTTTTATATCTGCAGCAAAGTTTTAAGCCTAACCCATTTTTGCAGTCAGAATAAACCAATACAGTCCACTCTACCACAAACTCCTCCCATTCAGTCATAGATCAGGTTTAAGCTGCTGACATGATTTTGGACCTCATTGGTAGTTCTTTCTTTCATATCCATCAAAGTTGACTGCTGATGAAAGCTGATGGAAGTTTCAGAGTCCCAAGTCCCTATCATAATTAATCAATTAACTTTATTACTATCGTTTTCTCTACTTTCTTGTTCACTATTACCTTTGTAGTTTTAAAGCATCAGGGCAAACTGAAGCAACAATGGAAGTTTGATAGCCATGTAGAAAAAATAATGCCTTGGCAAAGTCTGCATCCTGTTCCATTATTATTATTATTATTATTCCAAAAAAGTAGAAAAGCTGCTCTTATTGTTATCATCACCCAAGCCCATTATTCATGTGCATACCAAGACTGAGATTTTTTCCCCCTCCTGTTTTCGTTCCCCGTGTAAGCCACATATTACTTCACCATTTTCCTAATACTTGGAATGCTATTCCTCTTCTCAGTGTGATAAAAATTGTACCCAGAGAGTGCCAGGAGCAATCTAGCATAAATGTCTGTGGGGAGGGAGGAACTGAACCTAGGGCTGGAAAACAAAACAAAACATTTCTGTGTTGTTCATTTTTAGATGGCAGTGCCATTTTCAGTTACATGATTTCTAGATTAATTCTGTAAACTCATCTGAGCTTCTAGAAGGATTCAATTGTTTTAAATCAATTTCTCTCACATGTCCACTGACCAGAGTTGAAACTGATATAAAAGCAAAAAAAGGGGAGTAAATTCTTAGCCTGGCAAGCCACCTGGAGAATAGGAGCAGAACTTGGAAAAGTATCATTTTCCATGCTGGTGTAATTTTGATAACTGAACTAGTGAGTCTATATAATTTGGTTTTTGTTGGAATTAGCAATATGGCTGGCCTGCATTGAGGCATCATATGAGTGATCTGTTACGCAAAGGTAACAGAACTGAATAGGAGCCCAGACATAGCTTCGTCTCCCTCTGATACTCTCACAACAACCCTATGAATCAGGTTAAGCTGAAAGATAGTTACTGTCCCACCCATCAGCCAGCAAGCTTTAGAACTCCATGGAGACATGAATCTCAGTCTATGCTGTCCTACTCCAACTCTCTAATCCATATATAAGGAACCTTCTACCCTCAAGATGTCAATTAACTACCACTGCCATCATTCCTCAGTATTAGCCAGACTGGTTGGGATTGTTTGTACTCACTATTTGCTACTTTGCACACTTCTGTTTCCTTGCTTTTCCAAATCCACTTTCTTCCTGCAACAATGTGCCATATTTCTCTTCCCCATCTCTCCTCTATTAGGTTGTGTATTTAACTATGCACATGTATTTGCAAGTAAATATATTTTTGTATGCTCTACAAAAAAGAATAAGCTATTTATTTCTCTGCTAGATCCTGTCTGTAGATGGGTGAGCATGGGGCTAGCTGTTGTTGAATCTCTCCCCTGACAGTCATTTACTCTATTTAAGAAATCACACCACTGTCTTTCAAATTTCCCAGCGGTTTCTGCAATATCTAACTGGAATGTTCTCCTTCAGCTTGAAGCCTTGTATGTAGTATAAGGGCAATATTTCTCATCAAATGAAAAGTGTCAGGTAGCCCCACCTCTTTTGAGGGGTACTCTTTTAGTCCTACCTCCTTGATTTTTGAGTGCCTCTTCCCTTTTTTGGGATATGCATTTAGTCTTGTTTCTCTGAATTTGGGGTGCTCTATGAGAGAATTTGAAGAATCCATTTGGGGCCCCATTCCTTGTTACCCCTCGATTCCAAGGTCTCTAGGAGTTCTCTGAGGACTCTCACATGAATCTGTGGGACCCCTTGGAACCACCTGAACCACTTGAGGGAATATTTGGGAGAGTGCCCTTGAAGCTTCCACCCCTGGTCTCCCCTAGATTTTGAAGTTTCTGAGAGTTCCCTGAGGACTCCCTCATGAATCTGTGAGACCCCTTAGAGCCACCTTCCAGAACCGCAAACTCCTCCAAGAGGGTGACCATCTTTGTTGAACAAACCGTGCTTTGGGGTGGGTGAGGTGTCAGCCCTCTCTGAATTCATCTTGGGAGCCCTGAACACCAGGAATAGATTCTGAACTCTGTTTGGGCTTCCTCAAGAGTAAGGCAGTGCTTACTGTGACAAGTGGTGGTCATTTTGCATTGGTTAGGCCTCATTTGGAATACTGTGTCCAGTTCTGGGCACCTCAGTTCAGGAGGGATATCAACAAGCTGGAATGTGTCCAATGGAGGGCAACCAAAATGGTGAAGGGTCTGGAAGCCATGCCCTATGAGGAGCAGCTTAGGGAGCTAGGGATATTTAGTCTGCAGAAGAGAAGGTTAAGAGGGGATATGATAGCCATGTTTAAATATCTGAAAGGATGTCATGTCGAGGAGGGAGCGGGCTTGTTTTCCACTGCTCCAGAGACTAGGACAAGGAGCAATGGATTCAAGTTACCAGAAAGGAGATTCCACCTGAACCTCAGGAAGAACTTTCTAATGGTCAGAGCTGTTTGGCAGTGGAATATGCTGCCTCGGAGTGTGGTGGAGTCTTCTTCTTTGGAGGTTTTTAAGCAGAAGCTGGATGGCCATCTGTTGGGAGTGCCTTGATATGGGTTCCTGCATGGCAGGGGGTTGGACTGGATAGCCCCTGGGGTCTCTTCCAACTCTATGATTGTGTTGTGCAAACTTGTTTTTTGGGGTGGTCTGGGGTGGTCTGATGTATCTCCCTTAGCTGGTCTCAGCACCTCTAATCAAGTGGAATAGCTTCCCAGGCTGGCAGAACTTGAAGTCGGGGAAGGTCCTTCACTCTTCAACAGTACACTAGTATCTGAGCTTCACATCTCTGAGGTGTCGGGAAGATAAGAAGAGGAGGTAGGAGCATTTTTATCACTCCCTTGGAGTGTGTCTTCCAGAATGATGCCAACCCCACCACCCTTGACTGGCAGGAGTAGTTTTCCATGTGCAATGGGTGTTGCAGGTCCATCTCCTTTACTCAGGATGTATTGTTGACAAGAATCCAAACAACATTCTTTCAGGAACATGATTTTGTAAATATTTCACAGTTTTGAAGTGGGAAAATAAGGCATGGTGCTCCCTATCCCATGGAGGGGGCAAAGTGGTGCAATTTTGAATACCACTGATTGATCTGTGTTTCCTCACTCTTCAGCCTGACTAATGAGTGGCAGGGAGATAGGGGCATGTTCCATTTCCACAGCAATATTTTTGTTTGCTTTTGTACAGGACTTGATTCTTTTGTTTTTTCCTCACACAAGTGTTCATTCTAAGATAGAACGTGACCCTCCTATGTACTCATCGAACAACTCTCTTTTAGTAGGAGCATGTTTCTGCCCCATATCTGTCTCAGAATTTTTGAAAACATACAGAACACACATGTTATCAATGTAGCTTTAACATATGTGTTCCCATTTTTACCAAACAGGTCTATGGTTAGTAGCAGCCCATCAACACTATGTCCCTGGAGGTATATGTGCTCCGGCATTTGACTTAGACCACACACCACAGTTTTCACAAACTATCTAGTGGGATCTATGAAAAAAGCTCCAGGATATGTGGATATGAGATCTGAGGGTACGGATATGCGTATGGAATGAGGATATTGTCAGTGGCATGGACTGTCCAGTGCTATGTCTGATGGTAGTTTTCTGTTCTCACAGCACCGGAAAAAAAATATGGAGGCTCTGCAAAGTGTGATCATGGTTGGTACTGAGTTCTGTCTGGCAGTAAACCTGGAAAGGAGGAAGATGAAAAGACAGCAGTGTTTACTTTGCAGGTACATCTGTAAAGTTATAATATGGGGGGCTTTATTGGAGCTCATTCCTAAGTACAATGGGGCTAGATTAAAAAACAAGGGAAGCAAGGAGTTTTAGAGAGGGAGTAGGATCCCTTTTGGAAAATGTCAAAGCTCTTTACTAGAAGTTGTGTTAAAGACTGACACACACACACATGTAAACATCCTACTCAATTTAAACAGATATATTTTAAAAAATTTTATATCAAATCCTGTTGGAGTTGTGAGAAATGCTATATTTACAACAAATAAAATACAAAACACAGTTTTTGAACAAAGCTACTTTTTCCCAATGGGGTTGGGTGGGTGGGTGGGTGGAATGTGGAGGGGGGGCAGAAAATGTGTATGCAGACAGTACACAATAGCTGATAAGCAAAACTTATCTAATAAGGGCACATGGTAGGGTGGGGATGGTAGAGCTGTAGATTTTATTGAAAAACATGTCAAAATTGAAAGATAAAGGAACAGCCTATTATGTATTCTAGAAATGAAAGAGTTTAAATGATCCAATAGGGGAAACTTTAAAAGGCAGAAGAGAGGAAAAGGCCTGTAGGCAGCCCAAAATTATATTAGTAGTCTGCTCAAATTAACCAATAAGGGGATGCTTTGAAGGCCTGGGGGCCAAACTCTGGGGGTGAAGGGGGCAGAAATATTTTAAAGATCTGTTTCAGCCATTCCAGAATGAGAAAATGCAGAACATTCTTCTTACAGGTAAGTGCTGCTTTGTTTGTTAACTTAGCAGAGAGGGTCTAGCGGGTTGTTAATTCGGCATAAAGCCACACTCAGGAGTTAATTACTATCTGATTTGCTGTTAACACGGGTTAACAGAAAAAATAAGAAGGAAAATAGGAAACACCACAAAGTATGCAGGCAGATAATTGCTTTGTTTATAGTATGGTATGTGTTTCCGTAGAGCTTTCAAAGCCATGTGCTCTACAGTTTCCTACTGCCGCCTGTATAGTTGGTTCAGCATCTGATCTTCCTCCAGAAGATACTAATGTAATAAAAGGAAGGCCTGCGGCATTTTAACCACTTAATCTCCCCAGCCTCTGCGTCTGGTAGCCCCTTCCTCTCCACCTTCTGCAAAATCTCTTAACTGATATTCCTCAGACTTTGGAGAAGGAAAAGGACAGGGAGACCTTCTGCTGAGTATTAACTATTTATTAGCTTCTACAGAGAAAGCAAGAGGGTCCATGGTCTCCAGGAACACATGTAAGGCTTGCCCTGCACCAAGTATCTGACTCTGATGTTTTTTTTTGTTTAAAGTTTTTTTTTGTTCTTTAAGAAAGCAGAAAAAGTTTCATCAACAGCCCGTCCCATCCCTACCTCCTTGACAAATCACACATCAATAACATGTGTGTTCTGTATATATCCCTAATTACAATTAACTCTATAATATGCAGTTTACAGATACTTACAAACATGTACAGAGATAAGGCAATCATGTAACAGATGCTTAAAGAGGATCTAAACGTTTTCAAGTAGTCACAGCTTTCAAATGATGCCCTCTTCCTCCTCAGCTTTCATCCTACCCATTCCCCACAGACACATTTTTCAACCTCCACAGTTATATACCCCAATATGAAAAACAATGTTAAGTGTTTATGACTCACATTTTTTTTTCATTCTGTTTACAATGTTTTTGGAGTATTTAGTCCATCTTGAAACATTTCTGCATAGATTTTCCTTCCACATCCAAACAACTCCTGCCAAACTTTCGTGATATATGGCAACATCTAAAATGTCTCTGCTTCCAACCCCACACTTTTGAACTTCAAGGCGCTGGCTCTTTCTTTTCTTCTGTTACCCCAAAAGTTGTTTGATTGCTTTGGAACTCTGAATGCCCCAGATGTTTCTTTTTCCATGCAATTCCACAATCCTACCACTCTTCCTTATTCTTATGGCTATCCACTGAACTTGTAAGTTTTGCTAACATGCTTCTGGACTTTTAAAATGCTTCTGCTGCTTTCTTGCTTTCTCTCTCTGTATGTATGTAAAATGTCTCTGCTTCTCTTCCCCTCAACCCCTCATGACTCTAAGGGATATGACAGATTCATGGAGGGTCCTCAGGAATTCCCAAAAATCTTGGAATCTTAAAGGAAACCAGGAGCAGGGGCCCCAAAGGAATCCTCAAAATTCCCTCAAGAGGTTCAGGAAGGTGGCTGTCGGGGTCTCATAGATTCATGGGGCCCCCTCAGAGAACTCCCAGAGACTTTGGTATCTAGGGGAACCAGGAGTGTAGCCTCAAATGGATTCCCCAAATTATCTCAGGGGGTACCCCAAAATCAGGGTGGTGAGATTAAAAGCATACCTCCAAAAGAGAAAGGGCATCCCAAAATCAGGGAGGCAGGACTGAAAGACTAATCCAAAAAAGGGGTGCCCCCGTCACTTTCCATTTCATATGAAATACCCCCCTTATGCTATTTCATAACTAGATCAAATTTTATGAAAATACAGATCTTGGACTCCAGTTATGAACATGAGAATTAAATTTCATCTGAGAAAATGAAACTCAGTGGGAGAGCAAATGCCATGTATGTAGCAGGTCTTAGCAAGAACCTGTAAGATCCAAATAGTATAAATAGTAGTGAGCTATGGATTTGTTTACTGATTTAGTAAATTTATATTGTTCCTTTTATCTGAATATTGAAAAATCAGGTAAAACATAAAATCGTATTGTTGGGATTAAAAAGTTTTCCAAGCACTTAGTGCTTTGTTTCTGAGTTCCTAAGCAATTCTAAAGAAGCCATTCTGTCTTCTTGCTAGAACTGTGTCAAAAGTCAATAAAATAACTAACTGAGAACATGTATTTGTTCACAGAAATAATGACACTGGTCTTCACACTGGTTTTTACAATCACAACTGATCTGGAGGAACCAATGTTTTAAAGTAGGATTTGGAATAGGGAGAGCCAAGTTCAAATCTTTGCTTGGCCATGTGACCCTGGGCAACCACTACCTCTCAGCAATCCTACCTCACAGACCCCCTCTATTTCTTTCACTGTGCTAGTCACACCTCTCACTCTGCTTCCCTCCTGAGCCTCACTTCACCTTCTGCCCTCACAATGCATCCTTTCTTTGTTTCTGGCACTCTGCCACTAGTGCTACTCACTCTTCTTTCTCTCCTTCTCTCTCCTTTGTCTCACCCCACACCTCATGAGGTGTCCAATTCTTGTTGCTTGCACTACACTTCTCACACTCCTTCTCTCTCCTCCCTCACTGCATTTCCTCTTCTTGTCTGTCTCACATACATCTCCCTTCCTCTTACTCCCTCCCTTCTCTCCCTTTGGTCTCTCCTAATGCACCTCTCTCTTGCTTCTTGCACTCTGCCTCTCATGCCACTCACTTTCACTTCCCTCTACTCCCTCCCTTGCCTCATATGGCAACCTCACAATGTTCCCCTCCCTTGCGCTTGCACTCTACCACCTGCACTGCTCAATATCCTTACCCTTAGGCCTGAAAGACAGAGGTAGGACTTGTTTCTTGCAAAACAATTTCAGAAAAGAATGAAAAGCTTATTTTCCCACATGTATTGGCCCCAAGAAGTCCCAGGGTCCTACAAAAAAAAAAAAAACATGAAAGCTTGGGATACAAGCCAGATACCAGTCCAAGTGGGCACTGGGTGGCATGCCTAGAACCTGGGTAAAATTCAGCCAAACTGCGGGTAGCCATAACCAGCACTTTGAATGCTGTTAAACTCCAGGGTCTGACTTAGCATAAAGCATATCTTCAGAAGAGTTCCCAACTGTGTTTTCTATCATGCACACAGCAGTTCAGATTATTCGGATGCAGGTGTAAAGCACAAAACTTGTCAGTAGGCCCTGGGAATAAGGATCAAAGCATGTTTCTGGAGAAGATAAAGAACCTTAATAAGAATCTCTGGCAGTAAAAAAGAATGGGAGTATACATTGAATTGCAAATAAGTAATGAAGGTTTAACTCTGGCCTGTTTTATCACTGCTGTAGTATCAGTGCCTCTCTATCAAATGTGCTAAAGCAATGGGAGAACATTTTTTTCCCCATGGAATCAATACAAGTATCATTATGGTGATAATAAATGCCCTCTTTCCCTTGCGATAAGATGCTTTACAGATCTATATCTTATAGCCAATGCCTCATAAATTCCATTTCCACTTATTTTCTACTCCTGCTTTGATTTCCCTCCATATCCATACTCTTCTATTTATCTTTTTGTATGTCTGGCTTTAACACTGCACGTGATAGTTAATGTTTTACGAGGAAGGGAAGAATTTACAGAGATCATGACTCCCTCACCTTTTGTTCTGTGGAGATACACAGTGTGGCAATCAGACGCCTTAAATGCCAATGTATAGTAAAGAATAGTACAAATAAAATTTGAAAATGCCATCAGCAATCAGAATGAAGTCAGATTCAATGACTATCACTATCATACTTTGCACAGGACAGTTTAATAAATGATAATACTTCAAGCTTGTTCTCCCTGTCCCATCCAGACTTATTGCCAAGAGTTTAAGAACTAATGTCATGATAATGAGATGGTAATACAGATGACATTCTTAAAACAACAGGTGCTTAGATAAGAAAAGATGGTCCCTCATTTCTTAGCAATGCTAGTCTAGGCCTTCAAAATATTGATAGCCTATTTTAAGAAATCAAGGGATGTAAGGAAATTTATGCTCACTTTGCTTTCAGAATTTTAGACTTCATGTGAGCAGAAAAAGTGCTCTCAGAAACCTGAGATATTTTTCTGTAGCCATATCAAACGTATAGTTTGGGTAAAAACAGAATAAAAAGCTATTTTTTGGCTTTTTTTTAACATTCAGTGAAAGGAATGTAGCATCCCAATAGGTAATACAGAGTAGCAAATAAATTCCACATGAAATCATACCAAGTGGGAATTTGGACAAAAACAGTTGCTTTTGCAACTCAGATAAAATAAGCCAACATTTGAAAGATGCTGGCACAGTTTCTTCTTCTTCTTTTTCTCTTTCTTTTTCTTAATGAGAAAGCTTTACAAACCCTTCTTACAGAATTTCCAATATATAAATTCACTAAGTCTTATTCATGTCCACTATTGGGATTTTGGTATTCTAGCCAATTGTGTGTATATGTGCCTTTAAGTCGCCTGTTGACTTATGGTGACCCCATGAATTTCATAGGGCTTTCTTAGCCAAGGAATACTCAGAGGTGGTTTTGCCAGTTCCTTCCTCTGAAATATAGCCTACAACACCTGGTATTCATTGACAATCTTCCATCCAAGCATTAAGCAGGACTGATCCTGCTTAGCTTCCCAAATCAGACAGGATTTGGTGCCCTTAGGGTATTCAGCCCCGTATTCCATCAAATTAATCTCAGAAATTATATTAAATAAGCCATAGCTATAGTGAACTGCAATCTACAGCTGTTTAAAATATAGCGATAACATTTTCTCCAAAATATGTTCAATGAAGCCTGGACTATGACCAAGAATAAGCCTACTTGTGTTTCATTTGACTTGTTTATGTGTGTGCGTACACAGTACAGGTAGCTTGTGAACTGAGCAGGGTGATGTGCCTCCCCTTCCCCACAATTCCCCTTCTCAGCTGATGACATTTCCTTGGGGTATAGTTAGGAAATTCCTATTTTATTTACCTCTTGGAGTATCAATAATATACTTCCCAGAAGAAATATATGGCATGTTTTGGGCAATAACCGTGTTGATGGAGTATATCCCATGAGATATTCTGTCTGCTTAGATTAGTTACTCCACTTAAAAGTAAGGAGGTGAAGAAAAATATTTTCTTCAAAAGGCAAGTTAGCATTTGAAGACAATGTGCAACATTCTAACATATAAAATAGGTCTGATCTTTATTCTGTTTTTCAGCTAACAAGCAGAATTAATAATTCTTACAATTAATAGTTCCTACAATTTAGAGATGTAACTTTTTGCTAATTTTGTTCTCAGAGGAAGCAACAAATAATTTTAAAAATTTTCTTTCAGGTGACAGAAAGCCTATGAAAACTGCAGTTTTCACAGACTATTTGTAGTTCGGCACTTTTTCTGAACAAAATTCAAACATAGTGTATTTGTGCAGAAAACAGTATTCTTCTAAGCAGGAGATAGTAGTATATACACAGAAAATAATATTTTTCTGTAGAATTATTTTTTCTGCCTTAAAAAAGTTTTTTCCCTCCTATACAGAAAATGCTAATAACATGCAATCTTTGCACTAAATTGGCCCTGAACTGTAAATGTTCCTGTCAGTCCAGGATTCTCCTTGTCAGAGGTTCACGACACCTGAGAATCATAATTATCAACATTTTTTTAAAAAAAATTGAATATTCTTTCCATCCCTAATATAAAAAAAGTGTCTTAACCTGAAGATGAATATGTGTTCATCAGGGAGCTGCAACTGAGATATCAGGGCTTAGAAAAACAGAATTTTAGAGACAGAAGCAATACCAGAGGTCATATTGTCCAAACGCCTGCTCAGTGCCAGGATCTTAAAAACTACAGTAATCCTGACAAATGGCCACTCAGTCTCTTGTTAAATTTCTCCAGCAAAAGAGCATTTGCCACTTCCCAAGGTAGTCTGATCCATGCTACAACAGCTCTCACCCTGAGGAATTCTCCTAACATGGAGCCAAGATCTACATCCTTGCTATTTCCACCCTGAAGTGTTAGTTCTGATCTGGGGAACAATAGAAAACTTCTACATAACAACCCTTGAGATATTTGAAAACATGCCATGTTTCTCCTTAATCTCTTCTCCAGGCTAAACTTATTCACTTCCTTCAACTAATCCTCCTATGTCTTGCTTTGAAACGGGATGCTGCAGCAAGCTCCAAGCTAGAAAGAAGATATCCCTTGTGATAACATGATATGTCCCTGGCAACCACAGTCTGAATCTATTTTATGCAAATTTTATCCACCCTAAGCCTATAAATATACATAAGCAAAAAAAAAAAAATTAAATTAAATATATCATCATCTGTATACCTGAAGTTTAGATCCTCATAATGGAGAATGATTTTTTGTTCTCCACAGTAGTTTTATGCAGACACTGGAGGAGTCATATTAGAAATATAGAAAATTCCTTTCCAAAAGCAGAATAGAAGTCTTCTCTTCAGTTGTATGCTCAAAAACAAGCTTTCTATGTTTCTCAAGGACAATCTTGGACATGATAGTTCTGTGCATAGGTGATTTTATGCACTTGAATTATAAATACATGTTCAAAATTCAAGAAGTGTGGTTGCCATCTCATTTTTTTTTCTTTGATGAGATCATGCCAGTTTTGCAGAAGAAATAATCTTTAATAAAAGCATCAAATAACACAGATATTGCACTCCTACTTTCAAAGAGAAAACATCCCTCCAGACAAGAAGTAATCAAAAAGGAGATGGTAACAGAAGGGATTTCAAGTGTCATGGACAGCCAGAAATATCATGTAAAGATGCATGTTGTGGTGAATGTGAAAGACACCAACTTCACAACATCCAGAACCTTGCAAATGACAATGAAAGGTATAAACCAGATTCAGTTTTCAAGAGTTTCCTTGCCTGTGAATATTGGTTTCTGAATGTTACGGGAAGGATTGATCTAGTAATAGTTCTCTCTGCTCCTGTTGTTGTTGTTGTTGTTGTTGTTGTTGTTGTTGTTGTGTGCCTTCCAACCTATGGAAATCCAAAGGGATTTATGTGCAAAGTTTATTCAGAGGAGGCTTGCCACTGCCTTCTGTTGAGGCTTAAAAAGGGTGATTTGCCCAGGGTCATCCACTAGATTTTTCAGGCTGATTGGAAAGTTGAACACTGGTCACCTATAGTCCTAGTACAACACTCAAGCCACTACACTACACTGCCTCAGTAGCATACGAAGAGCACTTTACAGAGGAACAAATGAAGCTTCCTTTCATTGAATTAGACCATGAGTCCATCTAGCCTAGCACTCCTCAACCTTTTTTTATTTGCGTATGCCTTGGTAGCCCATTTCCAGAAATTGTACCCTTCTCCACCATCACATCGTTTCATTGAAGGGAAAAAAGCCCCATCAAAAAGTTTCTGTGAACTCTGAGCAGACATCCTCACACTCACAGAAGGAAAGGCAGGGTGTCAGACCAGCCACACTGCCTGGGCTGTTCCATTCCATCATGGCCTGTTACTCACCTGGACACTCTCCATGGACTCAAGATCCATTTTGTTCCTGGCTGAAGGGACATAGAGGAGTGACTGGCACTATGTGCCCCTCCCTCAGATGGGTTTGGGACAGAACTGGATCTATCCATTGGGCGCACTCTGTCCTCATGGAGAGGGACACAAGGGAAAAAAGAGCCCGTGCATGCAAGGCTCAAGAAGCCACCTAGTGTGGATGGGGCTAGGGTAATAGCAACTTGAATGGAAGGCTGTGTGTGTATATATGTGTGTGAGAAAGACTCTTTTGTTAAAAGTTTGTGGGCCAATGGGAGCTGAAAGTTTGGCTTGTGTGTTACTCTGCTCTTTCCCTCTATGACTTCTCTCTATCCCTTGAGGTTTCAGGATAGGAACACCAATATCACAGGCAATCAAGAAGTGCATCGAGTTGTGATGTCCTCCGAGAATGGCTTATATGAATCATTCTTAAACTTTTCTTTACCTTTTCTTTACTGGGAACCCCTGTAAATATAATTTGTTGCCAGGAACCCCCAAGATTTAACTCAAGATTAAAATATTTAAATATAGATATAAATATTCAAATATTTATTTATTTATTAAAGGCTTCTGGAGACTAGGATTCAAAACCTCACTTGAACACTGACTTTGGGCAAGTCCCTGCTGCTGCTAAAGCTGTTGGTATCCAGCAGCAGGGCTTTGCAGAACCCAAGTTAAAAACCACTGGCTTATACTTTTTCTATTATTCTTTCTATTACTTCTTTCTTTCTTTCTTTCTTTCTTTCTTTCTTTCTTTTTGCATACCTCAAAATATCCTCATCAGTGCTCCTGAGTTGGGAATCATTGATCTAGTCCATATTCAGCAATACCCCCCCTTTTTTTTTCCTGGAACGCCACTGAGAAGTTAATGGATTCCCAACCCAATCTGTCCTAGAAAACCACAGATTTATTAGGAAGGCAAAACAATGTGCTGTGCTGTGCAGTGTGCTGTGTTATCTGCAGAAAGTAAGTTGAGGGGAGGGTTTATATTCTCATTGAAAGTTGCAAGAAACTGCTGGAGGAAAGGCAGAATCTAAGACGCTAGGCTACTCAGAGAAAGAGAAAGCATGATGTGGTCCTGCAAGCAACTGAGTTCAGGATCTGGTACGGGAAAAGAAGAGACACCATGCTGGTGCAGAGGCTGCTACACTGATGGGAGGAGCCCCAAGAGGTAATGTGCAGAGAGAGATGGAGGCGAGGAGAGTGTGATTTTTTTTTTCCTGTTTGAGAGAAAAACAGGCAGGAAGAAGTGTGTGTGTGCAGAGGTGTGCATGTGAGAGAGAAGGAAAGCAAGGAAGAGTAGCAGGAGTGTATGTTCCTGTATCAGAGTGTGGAGGGGTCTGGGCAAAGGTTAAGAGTTTGCTTCTGCACCATCAACTTTCCATTTAAAATAATAATGAAGCCATACACATACGTACTCAGAAGGAAGCTCCAATGAATTCAGTGACACTTACTTCTAGTTAAACATGTGCTCAGTCACACTTATCCTGATTTTCATCAGCAAAATCCTAGAGGGTACACTTTTTTGTTCTTGTCAACATTGAGCAGAAGAGGCTTTTCCGGAGACAGCTGTTTTCTTAGACTTATTTGGAGGCAGCAGTGGTTTAACCTGGTGCTTTCTGCATGCAAAGCATGGCTCTGACACTGGGCTATGGGTCCTCTATCTTAGAGAGTCTGCTGTTGAGCTCAGAAGCAATAGTTAAACCAATGTCTCTGGAAGGACCAAAAAAGAGCCCCTCAACTGTGTCCCTTCTTACTACCAAAAAAAGAAATAAAAGAAGTCAACTGAGTTTCTCTGTTTTCTTTGGTCACCC
Organism: Ctenosaura bakeri; assembly: GCA_948474755.1. Classification (NCBI taxonomy): domain Eukaryota; kingdom Metazoa; phylum Chordata; class Lepidosauria; order Squamata; family Iguanidae; genus Ctenosaura; species Ctenosaura bakeri. The sequence goes on from CAOLHI010003407.1 coordinate 19,577, forward strand.
AGCAGCCACCACAATTTTAAAAGGAAGGTACTTTGGGCCAGTTGGTCTACACCTTCATTGGAGCTCCCTACCTGACCTTTGAGAATATAATGTGAGTCTTTTTATTCCATTACTTTTGACTTGACCTGGTCCTACTGAACATGCTTGAATCCTTGCCTCACCTATTTGCCTGCTTTTGATTAGATGGCCTTTAACTTCCCTGCTGCTTGTATTATTAGACCCCAGATCCAGTTATCTCTTCAAACCAATAACACTTTCTTGCTTTCTTGCTGGGAGAGTGCTATCTGGAGAATGATATGCAACTATCTAACCAACCAACCAACCAACCAACCATCCTTCACTCCTGAGGGGCAGCTGATGAAGAAATATTCCATGTTTTGTTTTGATCAAACCATTAAACTAGAAGTGGGGGCAATAATCTCTGATCTCCCATCAGCTCAGCTTTAATCCATTAGAACAAAAGATGGTTCTGTGAAAAGAGGGAAACGCACACCAGTGGGGGAAGAAGAGGAAGAACAAGAGGATGAACTGAAAACAGTTGAAAACAAATTTCCTAAATCAAATATTCAAAGCAAATAGCAAGTCAGCAAATATGCCACATTCAAATGTTTGGATTTAAACGATGTTTGAAAGTGCACATTTGCTAATTCTACACTCAGCAGTTTATTTGTTCCTTTAATTATTCATGGAACTCATTTTTCATAGCTCTGCTTAAAATTCTAGAAGTAGACAAAACATGTCATGTGAGTGGGGCAAGAATTTTTTTTTCATTCAAATGAAGCAGTATGCAAGATAACCAAAAAGAATGACAAAAGTCCATTGTTTTCCACTTTGTGTGTGTGTGTGTGGTTTTCATCCAAACACAAGCACTCAAGTATATTATTACAAATGTGTTCCAAACAGGAAATAACTTTGATCATACCATCACCCACTATCCTTCAAAAACTAGTGACTAGATATTGCAGGTAAGACAATTATGATAGTGATAAATACAAGGCTATTTATACAATACAAAAGATATGCAGCAATTATTCAGATCCGCATTATACTCTTGGTGGCCATGATTTGGAAACATGATGCACAATTAGGGCAAATTTCAGATAATAATATTCATGAGATGTGCAATTCTGCAGTTTCAGAAGTCTGCATCTGTTTTTTCAGGTAAATGTCCTGCGCTTGTGAAAGCAAAACATATTCAAGGAATAAAGCAATAGACTTTGTATAATTCAAAGAAAAAATAAGGCTACAAAAAAAAAAACAAAAACAAAACACCACATAACCAAACCCAAAAAAAAAAAAAAAAACCCCACAAAAATAATGAAGAGGCAAACTACTTAGGAACAAATATTCCTCAGAACAAATATGGAAAGTAATGAACACAGTGCAAAGTTTACATGAACTCCAATACAGGTTATTCACTGAAGCACAGAAAATGTCTGGTTTCATTTTTATGAATATCAAGGGACCAATTCATTTTGGCTCCAGTAAAAGATGGAAACAAAAGTATAGATATTATAGAAGAAACAGGAAAGAGAGAGAGTTGAAGTGAAAAAGCAATTACCAAAATTAAAAAGCTATCTAGAGATGCTTCTGGGACTATGCAGCTAGAGAGCGTGCTGGGGCAGGAGCAACCATTTCCAAGCATCTTGTTAGCAATCTATCAAAAAGCAGTGGAGATGGTCCCAAGGGGCTCAGCTCATACCAATTAATCATTAACACCTTCAGGTTCCTCCAATCTGTTATTCAGTTAGATTGAACTGTCTTTACAGGCAAGTCATCTGCCCTGGAGCCCTGAGCACAGTTAACAGGGAAAAGGTTAACCTATTTAAAGGAGTTATTCCAGTTCTATACTGACACCCCCCCCCAATTTCCCATCCACCCATCTTGCTAAGTTCCCTCCAGCAACAAGACTCTTTCTCATCCATAAAAGCTAAACACAGAAAGAAAACATCTCTCTTACTAACTCTCTCACTCACACAGAACCTGTAGTGTCATAAAGAAATATGTGGGTTTATAATATTCCAATACTTGCCAAGCTCAAGAAATAACTGGGGAGGTTTTCTTGAAGTGGTGTATGAAGAATGGAGCTGCAGCAGATCAGCCCGGGCTGCCAGCCAAACTGATCTGGTATAACCAACCAGCTCTCATAAAGACAACAAGACAGTCTTAAGGAACTGGAGGGCAGCAGGGCCATCCTGTCAGGTGGATAAGAACAGCAGTAGCAAATAGAATGTGACTGAAGAGCTAATGTCACACACAGTGCCCTTCCCCATCTGAAAACCTGTGTTGGGGCTTAAAGGAGGACACATTGTTGGGCAGCCACTGAGTCCTGCCATGAACATAGGTGCAAGGTTTCCCTTACAAAAAGAGTAGGGACAGAGGATAGTGAATTGATATAGCACAGGGCGTTTAAGAAACACCAAAGGGAATGGGAATACTATACCCTTGTTTTATAGATGATTCCATCTTATTATTCATAAGGAATATAATGCTTTGCTAATTCCATTTTTGAGGGGAACACAAGTAACTTTTAGCAATTTTATTCCCACTGTAAGACAATCTTCAAAAAATTGCACATTTGCAGTTGGGGGTTTATTCTGTGCAAAATTTGCAGGTAGTACATTTGCATAGAAAACAGCATTTTCTGCACAAGAAACATCATTTTCTGGGCAGAGAAATACAATTATAACCAGAATTATTAGTAGCTGTGCATAAAATGCTATTTTTAAAACAGAAAATGATGTTTTCTGTACAAAAACAAAACAAAAACAAAACAAAAAAACTGTGCACAAATTTTGCTCAGACTAAGTCTTGAAGCACAAAGATTCTCACCAGTGTAGGACTCTCCTCGTCAGCATTTCCTGACATTTGGGAAAGCCATTTTGCAATTTTTGAATAATCTTTCCTTCTCTCTCTCTCTCCACAGAACTGGCTTTGCAAAATGGAGCATTATTTTTGCAATTACAAAAATAAATATTCTAGGAATATTTCCTCAGAAGTCTCTTTTCACCTTAGACTTGGAATTAGGAGAGGGCTATGCTGGTCTGAGGGCTTCATGCACTCCTGGTGTTTTTGCGATCATCCCAAGAGCTGCACTGAACCATTGAATGTGCAGAGTAATTAATGGCAGGGCAATGGAAGAAAGTCCCATCCCCCCTCCACCTTTAAACAAAATGAATCATTTCTATGTGTCTCCTTTGGAGTACTCCCAGAATAACACTGTAGTTCTGCTACATTAGTGGAATGGATGGAGGAGGGATGGAGAAACACATGACTTGTTTTAAAGGTGAGAGGGTTTTTTCCCCCATCAGTACCAGTACAGAAAATGAGGTGACAGTGGGTGGGTGTGTTCCTCAGTAAATTCTGAGAATGCTGACATGACCATCCAACCCTGAGGAATTCCCATCCTTGCTTTAAGTGAAAGGGCTTAAGTTACAAAGGCCTAGATTCAATTGTTATTCCCAACCAGAGAAAACCCACTGAATCAGTGGAATTTATACAACTATTTACTTGTCCAGATTCAATGGGTCTACTTTAATTAGAATTAGTAGCTGGAGAAAAGTTTCCACAAATACTTTTAGCCTTCTTATAAATTATTTGAGGTAACTTAGAAATATTCCACTGTCTGGTCTTTTTTTTTTTAAAAAAAAATGTCAGATGAAGGTACTACTTAATGGACCTTTAATTAATGCTCCAATAGAAAACAATCAAGTAGGGCTCCTGCTAACTGGGGAACAAAGGAAGAGCTCTCTTCAATCAGACCAAAGGCTATCTGTTTAGGATCATGTTTCCCACAGTGGTCAACCAACCTGGGAAGTCTGTAAGAAGAGCAATCATTCCTTCCCACTGTTGGATCCTCAAAACTAGCCACCATGATTAGCCACAATTTATAGCTTAGTCTTCCATGGAATGGTCTAAAGTGATATGACCCTGAGTTCTCATGATGGACATTTTTTCAAATTATAACTTCCTCTAATCAAGAGCTCTGTTCAGCTGTTATTTGCCATTCTTATTTTCTTGGTCAGATGGAATGCCTACAGGCAAAGAGGAAGTCTTTCTCTTCACATGTCTTGATTTCCATATGAGGGAAGCAATGACAGTGGAGGCAGGGCTGTCCTTCCCCACTTCTCAGGGTCAGAAAAGGTGCAGAGAGTTATGCCTGACCAGGGCTGAGGCCAGGGGCAAAAGTAGGAGCTCTGTGGTGGCCTTCCATGATTGGAAAACCTTCCTTGCTGCTGGCTTTATTCAAATGTTTCTGGTGGAGGGTTGTCAATTAAAACAGCCAACCATGTGGGGGAAGATGAAGGTGTCCAATGATCTAGTTTTATATTATACTCTAAACTTATTCAGAGGACTCAACTGTTCTGTTTATGCAGAAACCACTGCAGTTAACACAAGAATTCTTACATTGCTGTTTTGTCATTCTCTGCTACTGGGACTTGCACACTTGACCGTTTCCCAACCAACCAAACACCATATGGCAACACTTTCTTTGTTTCTGGCACACTGAAAACCCTTATTTTGTGAGCACCAGTTGAGAAGCCTGCAGTTTTACTTCCTTGTATTTTACTGCTTATTCCTATCCTCAAAATGAATAAATTGCACATACAGTGACTACTTTAACACTTTTCCAGTGAATAAATTTTGCCACAAATCATTTAACAGACAGAAACAAAATTATGATCTTTAGCAGGGTACAAATGACACAAATTGTTGGAGTGGTTGTTTGTCTTATAGAGGTTTCCAACATATTCAAATGTATTGTAGGGTTTTCTTGGCAAGATATGTTCAGAATAGGTTTCCCATTGCCTTCCTCTTAGGTTGGAGAGTGTGATTTGCTGAAGGTCACCCAAGGGAGCTTGGGTGAGCAGAGATCCAAATGTCAGTTTCCCAGAGTGCTAGTCCAACACTCAAATTACTATACCATAATGGCTCTCAAGATACAAATATTGAACACATTCACATTTCCCTGCATCCAGTTTTTCACATTCTGTAGTATTTGAGCAAAGACTCTCTGGATAGGTACAGTACCATTAAGCTGGAAATATGATAAATTTTATCTTAATAATTAATTTTCTTACATTTCTAGTATAGTATTATAATTAACATGTTTTGATTTCATTGCTTTGCATTCTCTCAGAATATTTCCATTTTAAATGGAATCTAATCAGTTCCAATCAGTACAGAGTACTATTCATATATGTAGCTACTGCTTTTCAAAACTACGTATTAGCTTATGTTTCCATGCCACGTATACCAAAAGAGTATTCTGACTATAGTTTTGTTATATTAATAGTATCTATTGTTCCACAATGACACCATCTCCTTCCCCAACCCTCATTTACAACTCTATTCATTAAATGTCCTCATTGTACCTTTCAGTAGGATGCAGTAACCAGGAAACTAGGTGGTTTGACTTAGCCTGTACATCTTCAATTATGTTTAATTCAACAAAAAATAATCATGTCAATGTTCAATGTGAACGTGAATGGAACTCAGTGGACAATTCAATTGGAAGTTAAAAGTGTCCATTTATCAGTCTTGCTCTTATTTCCAATAGATTCTTTTCATTTCAGGACTAAATATCTGGATTCTGCTTTGGTTAGACCTCACCTGGAATATTGTGTCCAGTTCTGGGCACCTCAATTTAAGAAGCTGGAGCATGTCCAGAGGAGGGCGACCAAAATGGTGAAAGGTTGGGAAACCATGCCCTGTGAGGAGCAGCTTAGAGAGCTGGGTATGTTTAGTCTGCAGAAGAGAAGGTTAAGAGGGGACATGATAGCCATGTTTAAATATTTGAAGGGATGTCATGTCGAGAGGGAGCAGGCTTGTTTTCCACTGCTCCAGAGACTAGGGCAAGGAGCAATGGATTCAAGCTGCAGGAAAAGAGATTCCACCTGAACCTCAGGAAGAACTTCCTGATGGTCAGAGCTATCTGGCAGTGGAACATGCTGCCTCTGAGTGGGGTAAAGTCTCCTTCTTTGGAGGTTTTTAAGCAGAGGCTGGATGGCCATCTGTTGGTAGTGCTCTGATGTGTGGACTGGATGGCCCCTGTGGTCTCTTCCAAGTCTATGATTCTATGATTTTCTTTGAGACATAAAAATAAAACATTATTTCTCCATAAATTAGCTTGAGAAGGAACAGTTCATAATTCAAGCTTCCTTAATCCAGGTTCTTAGTTAAGTATATACTGAAGCAGAACATATTCCCTTCCTGTTTGTTTGCTCTGATAGTATCATCTAATCTTATTTTTTAAAAAATCTATTCAACAGGAAGAACTGTCTCTCTTAACTGTCCCCCACATACCAGCATTTCTCTCAGTCTCCTTTTCCTTTGTATCTCATTGCTCTGCTGATCTGCAAATCAAAGTGGACAAATGGACAAAGAGGGAACAGATCTCTCTCTGATCCTCACCTTGCAGTCTCCCACTTCTGTTCCCACTATCTTTACTGCTGAGAAGGAAAAAAAAGGGATGGTGGAACATCTGGGGTTTGACTGGCTAGGAGGGCAATCTGGGATGGGAATGTGGAGATGCTAGGAAAGTTTCTAAAGCTCAACTTTCAATATAGGCAACAGACTCATTTTAAATGCCTACCTCTCATTTGAGATGAATCTGCAAGATTCTTCAAATTGCATTTTTGGGCCTGGCTCTGGAGTACCTTGTCATTGTCTGTAATAGTTTCAGAAAGATATTTGTTTCCTTCCAGCAATAACAAATGCAAACCCATTGTTAATTCCAAAATTTGTGCAATTGCTTGTGCTATGTGATCAAATGCAGATGCACACCCTGCCTTTGGGCAACTAGGCCAGTTCCAGGGAAGGAACCAGACTACACCCCTGAAAGTTACTTAAATATCATTCCTCTGTTAATTATACACTACATATTAAAATAGACAAGCTATTTAAAAGGAATGAAAACTTCTCCGACACCAATTTAGATCCATACTGAGCATGGCCAAGTACTGAGTGAGCCTTGGCTGACAAATGACAACCTCAAGGGCACACCTCATGACATCTCATAATTACTTGGGAGCACGTGCTAAGTATTTTGAGGTGGGGTTGCTCATCCCAAAATAAAATTTTGTTTGTGAACAGAAATAACTTGATTTATAAGCATGTAATGTGCAGCCTTCCTCAAACATGTATAACAAGTACCATTGACAAGTCATCCAAATGAGCCTCATGTATAAATCCAATTGCTATTCCCAACTAGAGTAGAGGAACTGATGAATATAAGTAAATCTCACTGAGATGCAGTAGATCTAAGCCAGTTCGGGACTAGCAATAGGACTTAGGCCCTAGACCAAAACTGAGGATCCTGTAAGGACCAAATCAGTCCAGCAATGTGAAAATCTAGATACAATTGAGTGACTAAAACAAGATCATACTGCACATGATATACAGAGAGCAGAACCTAGCATAGAACTACCCTTTTCTCATATGAAACAAAAGACTGTCATGATAGCCTATACTACTTGCGATATGTCAATATACTAACCATGATCCTTGGCAAGTAAAGCAGAGCTTTTGGACTTGGGTGAGAATCACTCAACCCTCCAGATGTTGCAGGACTGCAGCTCCCAGCATTCCTCACCACTGACTGTGCTAACTAGGTCTCCTGGGAGTTGTAGTCCAACAAAATCTGGAGGGGGAAGCTGTCAAATTCCTAATTCAAATGGTGCATAGATACTGCTTCAAACTCCAAACAGCATGGAAAAGTACAGTCTGATGGCCTGAGCTTAAATTTTGACTCTGATTACTTTGTTCATACCCAAACATTTTCACAACTCTGCCAAATCTCAGAAGTGGGGAGAGTGAAATGCAAGCTTTCCAGGGAAGAGAAGGGCTTATTATTTTGTACACTGCACAGTGCAAATTAAAACAGGCAGGATATTTGGGATGACAGCTTCTGTGAGACGAAATAAGGCGTTCAAGTAATCAACTAAGGGGAATGTGCCAAGAGATGTCTGTCTAGAATGCCAAGGCTGACTGTGAGCCAACCCCACTCCTCAACTCTCCCTGAAGTTTTGGCTAAGCCAGCATACTGGGTTGGTCCTTGTCCATCTGTAGTTGTCACTGTCCTTTCCCAATGAAGCTACATTTTGATGGAGGCTGTTGTAGCCTCAAGAGGAGCAAGCTACTGAAATCTCTGTTATTCAGCAGCTGCACTGTGGACACATGCACAGCGGTTTTCAAATATATTCAAATATACTAAATAATTCATTCTTCTTCTTGTTTTAAAGCTTATTCACCATTTGCAATGTGTAGTACCATGGATTTCAGAAACCTCTTCATTATTATCTATACTGAGGATCCCCAGTACTAACCCAAAACGGCCATGCCTCCAAAGCAGAACTTGCAGAAGTATTCCTTGTATTGTTTGTGTAATACTTTTCTATCTTGCCTTGCCAACTCATTGTCCAAGACAACTGATATCAAAATATAAAATCCATAAAATGAACCATTACAAAACCTAAAACAAGGCCAACTATAGCAAACCCAAACTATAGGAAGTACTTTTTTAAAAAAGCCTCACAAACTAAGGAAAGGCAAGTATAGGAAAATAACATTATTTTTGCCTGGCACATAATGGTGAATGACAAATGCTATGAGCATGCTTCTTAGTTCCATGATTACAGTGCCCCAAACAAAACAACAATGATCTAGCAGACCCACTGTAGAATTTATATGGGAAATTGATGTGAACTGATTCTTTCAATGGCAGTGACTATCACTGCCAATAGGACATTGATATGCTGCATTTCTGCCACACATTGACCCTCAACCTTAAGTTCACAATCACCAAACAGGCACAAACAGGCACTTTCTAACCATACCATGTTCCACACCTTCAAGGCTGCTTTCTGCATTAGATGTCAAATAATTAATGTACTTTCTGATCATGGTCATATTGCCGTGAGCACAAAAACAAATGCACTTGGACCTCCTGATTAACGTGTCCAGCACAACTGGTGAAAACATGTCTTCATCTCCTTTGTGCAGGGAATTGGTTTCCTCTGCTTCTTTATGAGTTCTTTTCCATCACTTGAAAGCAATACTTTATTGATGTTTCATAAAAGCAACATTATGATAATAATATCAACAACAGTACGGAATATTAACTGAGCCCCTCTGTTAAGTCAGAGCACTCTGACATTTCCAAAGTCCTGCTGGGCTTCTACCAGCAGGGCAGAAGTAAATAAGGAGCAGTGTTTGCCGCTCTTCCCTTCAGGCTTCCTCTAAAGCCATTTCTGCCCTGTATGAGAGAAGAGAAGTGATATGAAAGAACACCATGTGACTTTCCACAGGAACAGAAATTTTGGAGTAGGACTGGGATCTCAGATGGGATAACTTGATCTGAGATGGATGCTCTCTGGCACCAACCTCTGAGGCACTTTCAGTCTACTCCACAACTCTGGGGGTGTTTTGCCAGTGAATATACAACTGCACTGGGATCCTCCCAGTTTTACAAGGCTTTCAAGTGTGACTTACAAATGAAGCTTTACCAAGTTATAATGTAATTGTTCCGTGTTATCAAGATCAACATATTCAAAATATTATCAAACTCATATTTCAGGTCCACAGATTAGGGTTGGGAGTGGAGGCCTGTCAGAACCTCTGCCTCAGGCTCTTCTCATGGTTTGTTGAGACTGAATTTATGCCCCCCCCCGCAAGACACAGAGACCTTGTTTAGGAAGAAAAGGTGTTTCAGAGGTGCAACCATCAGTCTATTTAATTCTTTATATTAGAGAAAAGCATCTGATTCCTTTTCTCCATAAAGTGTTTCCCTGCTGGATCCCTCTTCCTTGGAGGTGGAGCTTATCAACATTTGTTGAATTCACTGTTAATTCCACAAATGGGGATTACCTAGGGAGCACTTGTTGGAAAATTACCAGCATTCTCTTTCCCCGCCATTTCGTTGTTAGAACAAATGGGATTAGTTAGCATAAGGCTTCCTTCCCTGTTTGCATGCTAGATCTCTCACATTTCCTTTCTCTGCATTTATTGGATGATAATAAATGCCTTTAGTGCCCGGGTCATCAGATCATCAGATCATGTGACCCAGAACTGTATCCTGATAGGAAGAAAGTTAAGTCTCCCCAGAAAGAGGAGGAGACATCTTTAGTCTTCTTTCTTTGTTCCCTTCTTTTGCACTCTCATGAATCCTACCATATGCTGTCTGCAAGTTCTGCAACTATCCAGACAGGGTGGTGAGTGATACAATACCAGAGATTATCCTCTAATTCTTTAGCTAGTCAAGATAGCAAACTCTCAATGTAAATGCAAATGAAGAAGTTATTAGTAAAGTTTTAAGTCTTTATTCAAGTTACCTGTGTTTGTTGCATTTAATTGGATCAAGCATTTTCAAGCCACGAGTTCTTAAACAGAAAAGGACTGCATGCTTAAACTGTAAACAATAGAAGAGATGGCTTCTGCAAATCCAAACCAGTTTCTTACTATTGAAAAGCTAAATGGCAGCAATTATAGACATTGGTCTTGGACCATGGAAATGCAATTAACTACAATGGGTTTATTTGATGTTGTAGAAGAACAACGGCCCACAGAAGGTGAGGCAAAGCAACAGAAATTTGATAATGAGAATAAGAGAGCTGTAGCTTACATCTGCCTTGCAATTGATCCAAGCATTACCTATCATATTAAAGGTTTGAAAAATGCAAAAGACATATGGGAAAAGTTGAAAACACAATTTGATTCTCCTAGTATTTCAAAACAAAGTGGGATTATTATAAGTCTTACTAGAATGAGACTGAATAACCCTCAATTTTTGAATGAACATATTAATGCATTCATGACCATGCTGTCTGAGTTTCAAAGTTCTGGGCAAGACCTCTTAGAATCTGTAAAACTTGGACTATTTCTCGCCAGTCTACCAGAATATTTCGAGCCAATAATTGATGCTTTACAAATTAGAGAAGATGTAAGTTTGGAAAATGCAATTTCTCAAGTTAGAGAGTTTCAAAATAGGAAAAATATGACTAACTGTAAATTTGAAGCAAAAACCTCTGCTGACACAGCCTTGGCTAACCTTGCTGAGCAGAATTTGCACATCAAAGGGTCTTCTTCACAGAGGGCAAAAGGAAGCAGCCAAATTTACAAATCAAAAGCTAGAGGGCAGCAGAACAAGCAACACAGATCTAATGACAAAAGTTTTAACTTTAAAAAGAAATCTTCTACAAATTTTAATGTTGGTCTACTTAATGAACAGTCACTGCAATCTACTGATTATCAAAATCAAAATGCGATAATTATTGACAGTGGGGCGACCAGTCATTATTTTAATTGCAGAGAATTATTTGTGGATCTTGATACAAGTGTAAGTTTTCCCATCTACCTGGCAAATGCGCAGTCGATAATGGCTAGAGGAAAAGGAACTGTAATTTTGCAGGCAAATCTTGGCAGCAACAGAACAGAGAATTTAAAAATTTCTGATGCCTATTTTGTGCCAGATTTAAAAGCCTCTCTTTACAGTGTTAGAACTTCTACAGCAAGGGGAAACAGAGTTATTTTCAAAAAGGATTTTTGTTTTGGTTTTCATGGTAAAGATTTGATTTTCCGTGGAGTCCTAAAGGATGACTGTTACCAAATGCAAATTTTGGATTCATATGCAAATACTGTGACTCAGTGCACTCACAAACACTGTTTGAAGCTGTGGCATCGCAGATTTGGCCATAGAAATACAGAGTGCATTAAGAGACTGGCTAATCAGGAACTTGCTAGAGACTTTAGCTTTAAAACATGCTCTAACAGTGAAAAATGTATGGAATGTTTTAAGGCAAAGGCAGTTAGAGCTTCTCATCCACCAGTTACTGAGAGACAATCCACAAGGCCATTGGACCTTCTATATACTGATTTATGTGGTCCATTCAGTCAAAAATCTGCAGGAGGAAATTCATATTTTATGACCATAATCGATGACTATAGCAGATATACATATACTTACCTCCTCAAAGAGAAAAGTCAAGCTTTTGAAAAGTTCAAGGAGTACTTTAATCTTGTTTCTAACAGATTTGGCTACAAACCTAAAAGCCTACACTCTGACAATGGGAGTGAATTTGTTAATGCAGAGTTTGATGAGTTTTTAAAGGAACATGGCATTGAGCATCAAACCACCCAAGTTTACACTCCAGAACAAAATGGGGTGGCTGAAAGAATGAATAGAACTCTCAAAGAAATGGCAGTCACCATGCTTTTAGAAGCTAACATGCCTAAACGCTATTGGTCTGAAGCTATTATGACTGCTACATATTTGTGCAATCGTCTGCCAACCAAATCCAAAGATGTAACTCCATTTCAGTTGTGGAATGGAATTAAGCCCAAACTGAATCATCTCAAAGTCTTTGGAAGTAAAGCATATACCTACATTCCCAAGCAGAAAAGAGATAAATTGGACTGTAGAAGTGAAGAGGGAATTTTTGTTGGCTATGCTAGAAATGGTTATCGAATTCTGAATCCAGATGGGCGTACAATAAAAGTGACACGTGCTGTTTATGTTGATGAAAGACCACAGTCTAAATCTAATTCAAACCAAGATGTCTATCCAGATTTGTTTGCAGTGGAAGGAGACTCCCTCCAGCAACCAGAGTATGTTACAGTCTACTACCCTCCACATGTCCTGCATCAAGAAGGGGCTACAAATGTGGTGAACCTGAACCAGCCAGGGGACGTGGAACCAGACGGCGTGCAAGAAGCAGAGCCAGGTGTCCAATCCCAGGTAAGAAGATCTGAACGCAGCAGTAGAGGAGTACCACCTGACAGGCTCTCTTATCTAGCCACAGAAGAGAAAATTACACAACCCTCTGACTGGCAAAAGATCAAGGGACTACCAAAGTCAGATTCACAAAAGTGGGTGGAAGCTGCTGTTGAAGAGATGCAATCTTTATATAAAAATAAAACATGGACTTTGTCAGAATTGCCAAAAGGAAAAAGAGCAATTGGCTGTAAATGGGTTTTTACCACAAAGCAAGATGCAGAAGGGGTAATTCAAAGGTACAAAGCTCGTCTTGTGGCAAAGGGATATATGCAACAATTTGGTGAAGATTACAACAAAATTTTTGCCCCAGTAGCCACATACACAACTGTCAGGACTTTGTTAGCAGTTGCAGCATCTAAGAAAATGCATGTTCAACACCTTGATGTTAAAACAGCTTTTCTTTATGGACAATTAGATGAGGAACTGTACATGGAACAGCCTCCAGGATTCGAAACTCCTGGAAAAGAAAGTCTTGTATGCAAATTGAACAAGAGCATTTATGGCTTGAAACAGGCTGCCAGAGCATGGAGTGAAAAGCTAAACCAGCTTCTTGTCAAAGAGGGCTTCACTCCAGGCAATGTTGACAAATGTGTTTACAAAAGATTCAGAAACAATAAATGGACTTATATTACATGCTACGTTGATGATTTGATCCTGTGCAGTCAAGATGAAGCAGACAGTGAGGAGATAGTCAATAATCTCAAGAAAGAGATAGATATCAAGAATTTGGGTGACATCTCACTCTATCTTGGAGTACAAATAGAAAGAAGCAGTGATGGAAGCTTCTATCTTAACCAGAAACAGAAGATAATAGATCTTCTGGACTGCCTTGGACTAAAGGATGCAAATATTGTGGCAACCCCAATGGAAGTGGGTTTCCTAAAAGACACTGAGAAATATGAACCTTTGAAAAATGGAGACATGTATAGGACTGCAGTTGGAAAACTCCTATACATAGCTAATTTCACCAGACCTGATATTGCAAATGCTGTTGGTATCTTATGTCGAATGGTTAACTCTCCCACCGAAAAGGATTTCATTGCAGTGAAAAGAGTTGCCAGATATCTGAAAGGAACTGCAGATTACAAGCTGATGTTGCCAGCCTGTGATCAACCACGACTGATTGCTTATGCAGATGTGGACTGGGCTGTAGATCTAGCAGACAGAAAATCAACCAGCGGAAATCTTATCTTCTATGGTGGAGGAGCCATAAGCTGGTCAAGTAAGAAGCAATCCACGATTGCAGATTCTTCCACAGGTTCTGAATGTGTTTCTGCAAAAGCGGCATGTGATGAAATAAAGTGGCTGCATAATTTACTTATGGACTTAGGCATAACAGAGTCCAGGCCAACCACTTTGATGCAAGATAACCAAAGCTGCATCAAACTTTCTGAAAGTGAAAAGCCACTCAAGAAGAACATTGACATTGCTTTTTATAAGGTGCAAGAGATGTGTCGCAATGGACTGGTTCAATTAAAGCATTGCCCTACAGAAAAGATGATTGCTGATATCCTTACGAAGCCTCTACCGAGGGACCAGTTCCAGAAGCTACGTGAAGTGATGAAGATTCTCGATGTGGGTCCAAGAGAATGAGAAGGAGACTGTTGGAAAATTACCAGCATTCTCTTTCCCCGCCATTTCGTTGTTAGAACAAATGGGATTAGTTAGCATAAGGCTTCCTTCCCTGTTTGCATGCTAGATCTCTCACATTTCCTTTCTCTGCATTTATTGGATGATAATAAATGCCTTTAGTGCCCGGGTCATCAGATCATCAGATCATGTGACCCAGAACTGTATCCTGATAGGAAGAAAGTTAAGTCTCCCCAGAAAGAGGAGGAGTCATCTTTAGTCTTCTTTCTTTGTTCCCTTCTTTTGCACTCTCATGAATCCTACCCTATGCTGTCTGCAAGTTCTGCAACTATCCAGACAGGGTGGTGAGTGATACAATACCAGAGATTATCCTCTAATTCTTTAGCTAGTCAAGATAGCAAACTCTCAATGTAAATGCAAATGAAGAAGTTATTAGTAAAGTTTTAAGTCTTTATTCAAGTTACCTGTGTTTGTTGCATTTAATTGGATCAAGCATTTTCAAGCCATGAGTTCTTAAACAGAAAAGGACTTTAACTCACTTCCTCTGCATAATTCTGCTAATTAAGATTAAATCATAACCGGTTTAGTCTTATTTCCTACAGCACTGACCAGAGACCTCTACTTTGAGGAAAGGGATGAAGTTACTAATAACAGGGGGGAAAAGAAATGCTACACTGCAAGCTGTTGCTTGCTGTTAACAGAAATGAAAACAAATTCATAGGGATTTCTTCTCCCTGGGCACAACTTAGTTATTAATAGAATACATATGAGCCTCTGTAAAACTCAGCATTTCAAACCACAGAACAAAGCAAATCTCTGATTGTGTTTACACTGTACATTGCCTATAAGATCTTCATCCTGGACTTTTGTGGTCAAAACTCTAGCCTACTACCAGACAGGCATCCATCAGCCGCTATTCTTTCTCATTTCCCACAGAGCTGACAGAAAACCATAAAGTTCATTCAGCCTTCCTGTTTAAAACTCCCACTTGGATTCTCACCAGTCAATCACAAGTCTTTTTTCATTAGTAATCGTATTCACATGGCCAGGTTGTAATGGTCACTGGCATAATGGACAGGCAAAAGGTGTTATCCTACTCACTGCTATCACACACATGCATACATGGCTTTATTCTTTTCAAGTTTCAATTCAGTACTCTTTTTAATTAATCAACATTTGCATGAGCTAGAAAGGATGTCCAGTTTTTAATCCAGTCTTTCTGTTGTTAAAAAAAAATTAAAAAAAAGAAAGATCCACGTAAGAGTTTGATGGCTTTGGTATACATGTGGTATCCTGATACTGACATGTTCTTTCATGTGTAATTGTAGGTGAGAATGCATTTCTCCAAAGTGTTATTTGAAAGACACTTTTAAAATGTTGACACTCCCCAGAGAACCCATTATAAAGAAAGAAATATTTGGAAGTTTTAAAATGGCGATATTTCTGTAGCTCCCATTCAATCAAAGTAAATTTAGGCATAGAGAATTATCACCTACATTGTTTTTAGTATGCTTCATGACTTTGGGCAAACTTCTGTGAGTAAGGTCACCTTATATTTTTGAAAATGTTTAGCTTATGAAATTTCCACCCTTTCTGCTTTTTCATGAAAATATGCCCCAAAGTCCACCTGCCCACAAAAGGATGCAAACTCACCAATCATAATAATATATATTGTTGTATGAATGCTGAGCTGATAAAAAGAAGTCAATACAGCAGTGACCAATTAAAAACCAAGACAAAATGAGATGTACAGCAGCAAAGAAAAAACAAATTAGCCAGGAAGGGTAAAGTGGGATGTCTAAATAAAATAGGTTGATTGTCAGTGTAAGATCAAGATGGCTAAGAAATCTATTGGGCGGGCAGTTTTGAACAAAAATACTCATTTTGCACATCTTGAGACTGACAGCAGAATGGAATGTGTCTTGCAAATAAAAATCTACCCTTTTGCAAAGCATACAATGAATTCCAGAAAAGGAAAAACAGCACACAAAACCATGCATGTGTTTCAAGAATTCTCAGAATTAAAAATACATCTGAAAAATGTCCACAAACCAAACATGCTTCAATGACTATGGTTTAGTCAAGGTAAATATGCCTACAAAAAGGCACATATTAGAAATGACACAGCAAAATGCTCACTGAAATATGTAAGAATTTTCATGCAGAAAGAAAAGTACAGTCACATTATTTGAGGACAGAACAAGAATGTGGGTCAGAAATTGAGAAACCCAACAAGAACAGGACTGACAATTTTGTTACTTCCTTAATACAAGTTCATCAGAGAGCGGCATTGAAAGAGATTTCTGAATCAAAATGATTTTTTTTTCTGCTGAGAAAGTTGCCTTTTGACCACCTGTCACATGTTCACATACTGCTGGGCTACTGTGGCCATCCATGTGTTGTGGCTGTATTTCAATCAGCCCTAGCCAGCACAGCCAGTGTTGAAGAGTGCCAGAAGATGCATTGTAACAATGTTCAGAGTACAAGATTGCTCAAACCCGGCTTTACTATTACAACCAGCAATTTGAACTGTTTCAAGATATTGATAACTTTTCAGAGAAGTTGTTGCAACGTAGGGTTTAAATGTTCCCTATAAATGGTCTGAACTAACTGCCTGACTGCAGAATTCTGAACCAGTTGAATACTATAGAAGCAATCCCATTGAGAGCACCTTATGGTAATTTATGCAAGATGGAACTGAAACATGTGCTACCATGATTGACATCGCAAGGAGTAGAAGCAGTTAGTGTCCTAGCTTTCAGCTGTGCAAAGAACCTCATGGTCATTACTGATATCTGAGTTTGGGGTTCAAACCTATAGGTAGAAGCACACCCAGACAGAAAACAGGACTGGTTCATAACAAGTTAAACAAGTTAAAATTCTGTTCCCTCATCTGTCATTCTACTCAATTGGAGCACCACTGTCTTCTCTGGATTACCAGTCTATGTCAGTCTATCCATCCCCATCCAATCTCTTACCAATATGAAACAGTAGACATCCTTTCCAACATATCTCATTATCCTTTTTTACGCTTGTGTTGAATATGCACAGATGTTACACAGTCAACACCATCTGTTCAAACTTTTATAATGGTCAATTTTTTTTTTTTGCCATATATCTGGCCAGTTCCATTTCTCCATCCTTTCCCAGCTTAACATATATTGTAGTCTGTCCAGCAATAAACACTTGTTCAATTCTTAAATCAAATCAACTGCACTGTATGAGTGTTTAGCCAAATCTCCTCACTTGAGTAATTCATCAGGCTTTATAGAGCCTTGGTTGATGAATTTGCTTTACTCTTTCTAGTTCAATAATTTTTGAACCTCACATACTTTGTACCACAGAAGAGCTATAATACATAAACTCTATTAAAGACTACTTTGCTGTTGGAGCCAATAAAGCCTTATTAGCATTTTTATAATGCCATTAAAACAAATTAGCATCATGTGAAATCTTACCTCATAAAAGGTAAGATTTTTTCTTAATCATAAATACTGCAGAGACTGAAGGGACCTTTGAGTGTATCTAGTTCAGTCCTTTCTCAGTGAAAGCAATCTGTTGTTATGGCCATAGAACTACAACTTTAAGAATTAAATCAGTGAATGAGAGTTCAAAGTAGATGATTCTACTTGTAAAGACATTATGCTACCTGGAAGCTCTTCCTAATGTTTATTCAGTTTTTTAAAATTGAAGTCACTAATTTAGGTCCTACTACATGTAGGGTAAAAGCAACAAAATATGTTCTACCATCCGCATCTGTGCGGGCAACCTTTAAGCTTGACAGATCGGCTTTTTTCTCACCAAGCATAACTGTCATGAATTCCAGTGTATATAAGACTTCCAATTAATATAAATTTCATAGTAATGTTTTTGATTTGAATATAATATCTAAGCTACCTAATACCATAGCCCTAAGCATGTCTAGCCAGACCTAAGTCTTATTGACTTCAAATCTTATTTTCACTTATATGAGCAGGTGAAATGCTATGCACTGTTCCATTACATCCACTTTTGCCTTAGGCAAGATGTATTCTCAATAGTCCTCAAAAGGGTATTGTTCCTGCCTCCTTACCTGTCATGTCCCCCTGGCCCCAATCTGCATCATAACCCAAAGACAGGTGAACCAGAAAACAGAAGTGGGAGTTTGGGTACATGTCAGAAGCCAGGACTGAAGAGCAATCAAGGATACAAAAGCACACCAGAGCTTATGGAGACCCCATTGAAAGCAAGGCTCCATAGAAACAAGAAGCCCTCCTAGATTCCTTCTTGTCCAGGAGGAAAAGTGGACAACCCAGGAGCACAGAATCAAAAGACAATTCATGGAGAAGATGCAACTTAGGGCTTTTATGATTCAATGCATTGGGAAGACACAGAGAAACCCAGCAGTTCCTGAGAGAGGGCAAAGTGGAAGCTATTGCTACTTTTCCTCATTTCTCTCACTGCTCAGTGGCTGAAGAGGAAAGTTAAAGTGGCAGAATAGCTTCAGCTGGATCACAGGACTCTGGAGGTCTGTAGTGTCAGCGGGTGCCCAGTAGAGAACCATTTACAACAAATTAAAGTTAATTTCTTTCTAACATTGTGCCTGTTAACGTGCATTCCACATAGGGCTCCCAATAATTTCTATCAAAAGGAATAAATGGATTGACACTTGCTCTGGTTCAGCAACATGAAGTATTCTCAGATCACTTAACGAAACATCAAATTCTTTTCAATACATTATTTTACTTTTGGAAACCCTGATCTGCTTACATCTTGATTCCTCAGTTTTGATTCTGTATATATGCTTAATCTTTATAACATGAATTAAACAGTACTAGGATAAAATGAGAGTAAAACAAAGCAACACAATCAAAACCATGCCAGGCAAGATAATTTATACAGACTTGTCAAACAATACTTGTTGTCATTTGCCTTGAAGTTGTTTACAACTTATGGTGACCCTAAGGCAAGCATATCATGGGATTCCCTGGGGCTCGGCGTGTGTGATGCCTCTAAAGTCACTCAGTGGGTTTCCATGGCCAAGCAGGAAACTGAACCCTGGTCTCCAAGGTCATAGTCCAATGCTCAAATCAATACACCACACTGGCTCTCCATATAATATTTGCAGACCATGAAATATAAATCAAGCATCAGCTTCAATCAGCATACATATCCATCTGGCACGTGCTTATTTCCAGCAAAGTCAGATGGGAAGAAAGGTTTTCATATTACTCCTACCTTGGCTCAATATACTTTACAGTGGATGGATTTGCATCTCCCATTTGTTAACAGAGACCACTCGATATGGTTCACAGTCATGGCGGTCAGCTTTTCAAGGGCTTCCATCATATAGAAAAGTTACCACACGGCTGCAAACCCAAACCCTTTGCTATCTGTTTATGTCCCACTGTGTATGCCACTGCAACAACTTTCTGTGTCCATGCCACTTACGGCATGTTTTGTACTATGAGTGAAGTATATCTGCATCAAGTTTTACCATGAGATGACTCATGTGTATGATACATGTGGAATCTATGCTATATCTTCTAGGCTGAAGCCCCTTGTTTGTAGCCCCAGATGGTGTGTGGTCTTGGTTTTGAAAACTGATGGTGAAGGAGCATGTGGTTCTTCATTCCCACTTCCTGCTGAAGCTCTGGTTTAAAGGAGCTCTGTGAATCCATTTCCCCAATGTGACAGATAATATTTGACATGTAGAGTGAAAGAACTGAGCCATAATACTACTCTTGTTTTGAGTACCTTATAGAAACACAGAGGCTTTGAATTTCATCTCCACCTAGGATTTCCAGCAGAGCTCCCTTTTTCTATTTCATTAATCTTATCTTTCAGTACTTTGTTCAGATGTTCATCCTTCCGTTCTAGAACATACCACTAGAAATTGGTCTTCATTCATTTTTAATCCGTGGGTAGAAGACTGCCCACCCACAAGTACAAACTGTTCTCCTAAACAAAAAAGGAAAGTACCTTTTAGACCATGATCAAAGGTTTTTCTTGGGTGGCATCTTTCTTTCCTTCAGGATTTAATAGAATGTGAACCATAAAAACCTTTCCAGGCATAAACCTGAATTTTTTTTTTAACCTACATAGGACCATGGGTTATTTTGTTCTAAGTAGTGGGAGATTTTCTGCTTGGCCTTAAGGTCTTCTGTTATAAGGCAGAGTGCTGAAGTACCAAGTAGGCCAGCAATTTTAGCAATTTTATATAACCTCTAACCAGTCATATGACATTTTAATGAAAGTTCTGGTTAGAAATGAAAAAGACAAGCTATTTATAAAAGTTACAATAAGCAGAAACAGTCTAGTTTTATTTTCATGTTTTCTCCCTGCTTGGTATTGCATGTTATATACCAAGCATTTCATAGCATACTTACTCCTTAATTAAAAAGACTTTGATACTAAGCCTTATGGATCCTGATAGGGAGAATGTATGTGGCAATATATACTTAGCAAATTATATGTGACAAAATAAACTGCTTTGAGAAAAGTCACTGATATTTGAAGGATACAAAGATTGGCTCTTCCTAGTGTAATGTACATTGTTTTTTCAGCCATAGACATTAGGTTTGAGGAAACCAAAGTAGAGTAGCTGAAACTATATGGAAATATTAAAGCCTTCTAGAAACATGAAATGAACTTTTGAAGTGAAAAGAGGTTGAGTCTTTTACACTGAATAGTCTCTCAGTATTCCCTGAGTGCTCATGTATTTGCCAAACAGTCCTAGAACATTTGGTATCTTTAACATGCAATGATATTTCATTTCAGTATTTGATATCTTGACAACTGGTAGCTGAATGTTTGTTAAATATTCACAGGATGTTAGACATCTTTATTTGGCACCCTGTGATATTTCATTTCAGCGTTTTGATATTTTGACAACTGCCAGTTTTTAGACTTGCTGCTCCTAAGGAACAATTTTCACATTGACTTGTCTGGTCAAGTGCATTCCTGCACATCTGCTACTGAACCTCTGCATGGTGCAGACGATTCCTGAGCACGTCTCAAGAAAGAGGGTGCCATTTTTCTCATGCCTTGCCAGTGGGCTTTCGATGGGCAACTAGTTAGCCTTGATGTGGACAGAATGTTGGATTTGATCTGATCCAGGAAGGCTGTTCTTATGCACTAATGCACCCACTGGAAATGGACAAACACTCCTGGGCTCAATTTGTTTTCAAGCTTGGTTAACTAAATTGTTTCCCCACAAAATTAGAAAACGGTGTCATTATTTTCAAATTGAATTACAAACCACATTGGTTCATTGCACTCCTAACAGTGTCGATGAGAGTGCAGTGGATCTTCCTTTCCTCAGCTTCCCATCACTGAAGAGCTAATATGCAATGGGCAATTAAGGTTGCCAGGTGAAAACAGAACCAGGCTCCAGTGTCTTTAATGGTTGTGCGGAAGCGGGAATTCCAGCCAATGGAGCTTGCACGGTGAGCAACACTTGTTAAAATTCCCTCTTCTGAACAACTATTGAGCATACAGGAATTCTTTTCTGTTTTAATCTGGCAATCCTGCATGCAGTACAATAACTGACAGCAGGTAATTGATCACACGCAATGCTCTTTCACTCTGGACATCTTACATAGAGCTTATATGAAAAGTCAAAAAGAGCCTTGGGGGATGACTTTTTCTTGGAGCCACCACCCTCACAGCCTTACCTGGTGAGGTAACAGAAGAGACTCTTGGATGGTCCATTCCAGTTTGTTGAACTCCCTCCCTCCCCTGGGAGGCTCCCAAGCCAGGAAAAGATCTTTTCATTTAACCAGGTCCTTGATTCTAAACTGGCTTTTTGCACATCCTTTAGCTGCGATGTGCTGCATTTTTGTTTTGTCATCATTATGTATTAACTGTAATTATGTATGTATTTACTGCTTTTTAAATAGTTGCAAATCATTTTTTTAAAAAAAATTGTTTACGTAACTGTTTCTAAAAACTCCATATGATGATGCCTTGTTCTAACTGAATTCTGCCTGAATTTCAACTTTGTCCAGTTTAAGCCTGGTGGGACTATTGACAAAAGCACAAACATATCTTTCAGTTTCTGATCATCAGAGGAAACCACAAGTGTCAGACTCCTTTCCTCCCTGAATAATATGTAAATAGTGTGCACAACCAAAAATACATATACGAGAATATGCCCATAGGCACCTTTTAATTAAGAAAAAATCCATTAAAAATATGGACATTAAGAAAAATGCAGACCAAAAGTATTTACAAATTTCAAATTTGGAAGGAAATAAATGTTTTGCAACTTGAAAGGGAGTTTTGGAGAAGAATTTTGCTGGACTCTAAAATACAACGAAAATGAAACAGACAGATTTTTGCATCCTGAAATATATATACTATCCGTATTTGACCCCTGCCAGAATAAAATCACCAACAAATGCCAGAACATATAACATATTTGCATTCCAATTCTGAGAGTAAAAAATTCACATGCAAACCACTAATTCAATTTTTGAATAAGAAATTTCTCACTGAAATGCCAAGCCTGGAAAATTCAACAACCTGAAACTTCAACACATCTGAAGCTTATTTCTAGCAGGCTTCATTCAAAAAGTCACCATCATATTATAATTTATTATTTTATTTTTATCAGCAACATCTTTATCTTGCTCTGAGGCCAACACAAGCTTTGTACTGACCATGTCCCGTCACAGAGAAGCCAGTAACAGAGAAATCTAAGTCTTAATCTCCCAAAACTCTAGCAGAATGCATTGTCTTTCTGAAATATTTCTGGTACCACTTTGTATGCTCCAGTAATCAGACACAGCACTGATTTGGAGAAATGATATATCATGCATTTTTATCAGTAGTTTGAATTTATTAGACCTGGGTTTAAGTATTCAGCCCAGACTGTTAGAGAGTTCAAGTGCTGGACTGTGATGGTGTTTTTTTTAAAAAAGTAAAAATGTAGAATGACAAACAGATGAATTACGTATAGTTAAAATTAACAAAAACATTAAAATATGCAAAATATTTAAAACACTAGAGATACAGGTGAGCATGTTTTCTTTCAGGCACTTGGGAGATTTTTTGGGGCAGGGGTTGGAAAGTCACAAAAAAGGATCCTGTCAGGAATCTCTCCCTGCCAGGCCGCAGCCAGCAAGGGAGGAGAGAGGCCAGGAACACTTGGGGAGTCCGAATATACCAAACACCAGGAAAATACAAGCCAAGCCAGGTCAAGGTCCAGTCCAAAGGTTCAGGAGGCAGAGATCCATCCAGAGGGTTTCAGGGAGCAGGAGACACAAAAGTTGTGAGGGCTTGCTAATAATTTGCTGCAAGCAAGGAGCAGCCACGCCGGCAGACTTAAATAGCCCCTGTGAGCAGGTGCTGCTCATTATTGTTTCCTCAGCCTAGCCCAAGCAGCCTCCCTCTCAGCAGCCCACTTCAGCCTTCTGCGTGATTGAGGGCAGATGGGCACAGCTGGCTGCAACTCCTCTGCATCACTGCTGGTTCCCTCTCCATCATGAGCTGGCTGGGGCAACTCAGTCTCTGTTTGACTTTCCAGTGCAGGGGATGTTTGCAGGTTGATTTGCTCAGTCACTAGCTCAGCCCCCTGCACAACCAGTTGTTCCTCAATCACAGCATCACTATCTATCACAGATCCAAGGAGCCATGTGCAATCTGCCAGTTCCACTTCTTCCAGCCTTGATTTAGAATATGGTGGTAACAGAGAGCTATTTTCTCTTTCTTTCACACACAAAATACAACACTACTCATAGTTGTTAACACCAACTAGAACACACTCATTAATACAATGGGAGTTATGTAAGTGTTGATTTATCAAGTTGTCATTTATTTAATGGTCTACGCAAACTGATACTATCAATTTAGTTCAGCCCACCATGTCATTCCCACAGGTTCAGTATATGAACTGGAATGCCAATAAGCTGTTTAGAGCATGTCCACTTGCTAGAAGCAAGTTTTCTACATGGAAAAGAAGAATGACCTTGGGGAAAAACTGGCCATGTCCCAATGATAAGCCTTTTTCTCTGTAAGATGAATAGTCAATGGTGAAAAAAGAAGTGAATAGCAGTCCAACAAGATATGGGGGACCCTGCATTTCCTCTCGCTGCATTAACCTTATGTTTCCAATTACACAATAGTTCATCTCAGCTTTTTCTGCATTTTCCTGACACCCTAAACTGAACTGTCTATGATATGGAATCAATGGTTCATGTTTTTGCACAACTGAAATAATATTGAACATTTAAGAGAATTGTCATTTGTGGTTTTGACGGCAAGTGAATTTGAACTACTGTTCAATTACTGATGAACAAACAGCCTTTAACTGCACCAGCACATACATCTTTTTACCCCTCGAAACGCGTCTGACTTAATAGGTCACTGTGCCCAACTTTTCATCCCACTGTGGTAAAGGACCACCAACATTACATTCACTTTTTGATTTTAAGTGATAGCTAATTTTAAAAAAAAGATACAAACCTTCAGGTTTCTCAGTTTCTTGACTCAGGTTCAGGCCTTGAGTCAATGCAGACTGGTTCAAAATCAGTCTGAGCAAAAAGCAGACCATTTTCTAAACTGTTGTATCAGAGCCCCCCACAAAAGACCTTGACATCTTTGCACATCCCTAACACACTTCCATCCCAGACATTGTGGCTGGGAATTGGGCGACTTATAAGCTGGAGAAAAAGATAGCATCTAGAATAGGTGTGGGAATTTCCTGACCTTTCGGATGTTGCTGGACTATAACTCCCAGCTACCTTAGCCAGTATAGTCCATAGTGGGGAATGTGGGAGTTCCAGTGCAACAACAGTTAGAAGGCAATTCCCACCTGTTGTCATTGAAACCTGGCATTTGTTACAGTTCATTGTAACTGGAAAAACTGCTAAAATTATGATAATAAAGCAAGTCTAGGAGATGGGAAGAAAGTGACTTTTTTTAAAACCATGTATTAACCTTTTGAATTGCAAAGTTTCTGTATCCATCAGCAAAAAAATACAGTAAGACCTCAGCTCTGGCTAAAGAAAAGATGCAAATGAAGCAGTACAAAGAACCTGGTTCCTGTTCAGCTCTGGAAAAAGAACCTGATGTTTACCAACACATTAGCACGGAGGAAGAAAGGTGAGCATGCATTGATCCATGCTGAAGATGATTAGAAATGATTGTACAACT
Source organism: Ctenosaura bakeri (assembly GCA_948474755.1). Taxonomy (NCBI): domain Eukaryota; kingdom Metazoa; phylum Chordata; class Lepidosauria; order Squamata; family Iguanidae; genus Ctenosaura; species Ctenosaura bakeri. The sequence goes on from CAOLHI010003407.1 coordinate 45,075, forward strand.
GCTCAGATATAATTTTATCTGACTTATATTCAGATAGTATAACTGCTCAGAAAAATTAATACATAGATAAATATTTTTTTCTGACATTTCCCAAAAAAAGAATCAAAATGAGGTAACCTCTTCTTGAAATATAGCTTCTCAAATGGCTTGATAGTGTACTTGACAAAATGTACATCTGGAAGGAATGTGGTTCCTGCCTGACCCTATCATGGACCAATGGCACTTGCAAAACATACTGAAGAACTTCACTCCCCCCCCCACCATCGAACCTATTTTTTAAAGCAGGCATGGAAAGAATTGTGCAGTGATACAATAGAGACAGCCATATCTGCAATCTGCAAAAACTGCCCTGTGATCTCGGTGATGACTCATTCTAACCTGAGGGCCTTTTACAAATCAGCTAAAATTGCAAATAGCCAAAGTTCTTTCTATATTGGCATATTGTTTGTGTACAGATTTACCTCAATGACGATTATGTGGAGCAAGGGCAGACAACTTCCCCAGAGGCTGAACATGCCCTCCCTCAGAACTTGGAGTCATACACTTCCCTCTCCTCCCTCAGCTCCTCACCAATATTTTCAAATTCCTTGCTGTTTTTTAAATTGAAAATGTCCCCCAACAACCTCTGTAGGCTGTATGTGTTTAGTGGGGAAGACAATTTCATTAGGTGGGAGGCTGGTCTCATATTGACTGAAGAGAGTGGGTGGATGTGCAATATGAATACTATTTCCAGCCTTACAACTTCTACAATTACAGGTTTACTGTTACACTGATGCAAACTAACAATCCACAAAAGAGTACAGGAGTAGAATCAGACCTTCCCTCCAGTTTGGCTTTCTTTATGGAGAAAGACTTGAGAATGAACTATCTGTCTCTCTAAAATGCAATGTACCTGAGGCAATGGCCAAACCTTCCAAATACACAGTAAACCACCCCTCATATTTTAAGCATTTTTTAAGCACCCCAGTTTCCATCTAACAAGAATAGATTCATGAAAATCTCTCCCTTTTATTCCCATCTTCAAGAATTGCCGAATGGTGCCAATGACCCATCACTCTATGGTTGATGTCCCTTACTTCATTTGTCAAAACACTGGTGCTAGAGGTTCATCCAAGTCACATGGCGATACAAAATTGGAGCACCTGCCGAAACTCCCTCCTGATTACACAGGGTTAAAATTTGGGATACTGTCATCTAATGAACATCATGGGGTGATCATTGCTCAGAAGTAAATTTGAGATTCCTTTTGAAAATGATTTATCTAAGAAAGTGAACTAAAGAGTTTATGAGTGTAATGGGTGGGAAGGGCAAAATGAGGGCATTTCACACCCAAATAAGATTAAAAAAAAAAATCTCTAAAATATCTGAAGAAATCTTCCCAAGAAAACACTGTGATAGGTTCATTTTAGGATTGCCAAAAGCTGGAAAAAACTCAAAAACACAACAACAAGAACAACAAAGCTACATCCTGCATATGGATGGACTCCATGAAATTATTTTGTTTCCAAAATGTATTAATATTACTGAATTACAGTCTGTCTTGTAGTTCACAGTATCATTTTCTGTAATAAGGTGACAGACTTTCCTAAACTTCCTTTCCTAAACTTTCTTAAACTTGACAAGGACAGCTGAAACAGCACTCAAGCCTTGGTTATTTATTTCTCCAGAAGACCCAGAGATAAATAGTGGGGATAGGGACGGGTAATAAGAACTTTCTAATCCTTGCGAAGCTGGATACCTCTGGTAATTATCAATAAAATCTTCCTAATTTGGAACCCAGGGTTGTCCTGTATGCTCTTGACATGCCAAGGATCCTTGCATGGCAGACCATTGGGTCCATGTTTTCATGCTACACTTTTGATCAAGGGGAGGCACAAGAAGAACAAAGGTGATGGGAATTAGGATGAACTTCAGGCCCTTAGGCTTACTTTAGTCTGAAGATTTCTTGAGCAACCTCCATATCACCCACCAATGACAGTGCAAGATGAAGAATTACTAGTCCACATTTTTTTTAAAAAAAATACCTAAAACAGGGAGTCCAGTGAGGAATCCAGAGACTGTTTGGAGAATCTAAATAGGTCTTATGATTTTTTTAAAAAGGAAGAAATATTAACTTTCTGTCCTTTGAACTGGATTATGGTGAGTTTGAAACATACAGTTTGGCTCCCAATCTTCCCCAGCTTCTTGGAATTAAGCCCAGATAGACTGGATAAGGGTGGAGGCAGGAAATAAATGGTGTGTGGTGAACAGTAGAAGTACTTTCAGCACTATACATGGTAGAAAACACTCAGAATTGGAGAGAGAATGAAAAGCACGCGCCAGATAAAGACTGTGAAGCATTGGGGCTCCTAAGATCACAAACAAAGAAGCAGAGTGAGCTCCAGACATGGTGCTCTGATGTAATGAGGGAGCTGAGATCTTGTGGGCTGCCCCACATGTGCCTTGTCTTGATACAACTCATTCCATGTTTCAGAAGATGTCTTTTCTGCAAATGTATCTCAGGTGAGCACCACTTTCAGGCATCTATGATGTACATTCTACCTGCCACATAGAGAGGAGTAAGAATTAATTTGGTTTGCTTTTTGGTAGTAACTTCTAAAATTCACAAATTAGACTGGAAGAACAGGAGTTTTTAAATTTAAAAAATGCAGGTGAAACAAAAATTGACAGATTCACCAGTTCAAAGGATTTTAAATGCCTAACTATTACAAGTCTGGCTCTGACTCTATGTGCATTTAGCTATATTTGAGGTCCTGATACAGGGTTGACATCTTTTCCCCCCAGCAGGCTCCTCGTCATGAACTATACAGCATGGCCCTCTCCATGCTGTGAGGAACTATGCATATTGAATTTTGCCAGTCCAGGAAAATAATTTCATTTTGATTTTTTTTTCATAATTGATGGCTTGAATGATACATTTGCCTATCTTTACTACCATGATGTCTACAGCAACATTCATATAACAATAATAAGGACCATGATAATGTAAAGGAATTGGCATATACATAGGATAGCCTGGTTAGTTTGATGGTTCATTACATTAACAAGCATGTAATGAAATTCACAAAGACATAATTTTATTGATCCATTGTTTCAACACACCACTTAACACAAAGGTTCTCATCAAAGCCTATAAAAATCATAAAAATTTATATTTTCTTTTATCAATCCATTGTAGAAAATGAGACTTTCCTTTATAGACCCACTGTATTAAAAACCACTGCCTGAGACAGTAATATGGCAAACTATGCTCTGGATTATTTGTTCACAAGGAGATCACCACAGTTGGAAATGGTTTTTCACCATTTCTATGCACCACTGTCTACCGCTGAGGGTAGAATCATTTTCATGTTATAAAACAGAGCAGAAGAGTATCATTCTAAGGACTTTTGTGAAAGGAAATGTGACAACCAAAGACAGTTTAAGATTAAAAGTAAGAGAAAAAAGAGATTTATTTTTTTAAAAAAGCTGCAGAAAATAGAGAAGAGGAAAATACTTTTGCCAACATAGTAAAGTTTCCCTCTCCACTAAAGCAGTGTGGACCATTTCAACTCCACAAAAAGCCACTAAAATTGCCACTCTATTCTACTTTCTGAATGCATGAACTTGGGTGTCCTTTTTTATTCAACCTCAGTTTGAATTAGCAAGGATTAAAAAGAAACTTATTTTTATCTGGGAGGCTGAGAAACTGATAAATATTTCTCCTGGCCAGTGAAACAGGATATTTACTTGTGGTATCTTTTATCTCAAGAAAGTTCTCACATTTTAGGAAAAATGTTTGTGTACACTGCATAAACTGTGTAATTTGCATGGGTGAACCATGACACCTTCTGCCTTGTCACACTGACTAATCAGTCCTCCTGTGCTTTCCATGTGCATGTGTTTTGCTTTGCAAGGGGAAAAGATAACAGTTTTGCACAGCAATTTTTTAAAAAACAAATTATGGAAACATGAAGTCCATCTTTACATCTTAGGTCCAGATTATCTGAAAGATCTTCTTTCCCTACATGATTGTAGCCAAGTCTGAAGAGCCTTAGCCAAGGGCTTTCTCTCATTCCCACCACTGATGCAGGGCTGGCTGGTGAGGACACAGGGAAGAATTTCTGGTGGCTGTTGTAGAATTTCTTTCTACAAAAGACTAGGTTGGCCCCCCTCTGCTCTTCTCTCACTGGCAAGCAAATGCTGTTTCTTAAAAACAGGCATTGGATGATTAAGTGATTGCGAGGAATGTTTTTATGGTGTATGTTTGTGTGTGTGCTACATTTTTTTCTTTGAAGTTATGTTTTCTAAATGATTTTACATCTTTTAAGATTAACACAATTTACTACTGTATCCTCTTTATTGTGTTTTAACTTTTTTTTTAAAAAAAAATTGTTTTAGAGTTGTTGTCTTGTGTTCCATGTCACAATATAAATTAATTAAATAATGTGAAAGTTTGACCAAGAAAAGACAAAGTTCCCACTTGTCTCATTCTTGTGCTGGAGGTGAGAACTACTTGGGAACTACAAGCATTGCAAATGTCACACCCCTAGTTAGCAAGGGGAACCTTGCTATAGGGAGAGAAAGCACACTCACAATTCTGGGGTGCATGTGGCTGCTTTCACATCTTCAACTGATTGTGAGGAAGTCAGGCTTCAGGCTAAGGTGAACCGACTACCCCTTCAAACATTAATTATCTATTTGAAGGGAAAGTGTGAAAGGATCCTTAGTATTTATGTTAACAAATCTTTAATAAACCTATCTAAACCTCAGTAAAGGTATACAGGACATACAGATACGTCACCATTTTTAAGTTTTATGGCAGAGCTAGAAACTTGTTGCCCTCCGTAAGTTGCTGGACTCCATTTCCCATCAGACCTTATCAGATGCATGATAGGAATAATATTTCATCAGCTCCTAGAGAGCCACGGGTTTACCACCGTTAATGTATGGAATGTCCCAGCTTCCCAAGATACGTCTACTCTGGAAACAGTTTTCTAATGACTGTTATGTTTTCAAGTGGAAAACAGAACATTGTATGTGGAAGCATATCTGTTTTCACAATACTTTCTGCACCCAGAACTTTCATTGCCCCTCTGCTTGCTAATGCATTCCAAGATTCTTATAAAATACTGCAAAATGCAAAAACCATTAAGAAAGCAATTCTAAGCATACATACTTGAAATTAAATTCCACTCACATTAATAGGTCTTGGCCATTAATTCATCAGATTCACTTCAGGGAACAGGTTTAGAACTGTGGCATAAATTACTCAGACATGGCTGATGCTTAAGAAAAAAACTAGTCATTGGAAAAATGCATCATTTCAGAAGAGTACATTTTGACAACAAACATACTCACTGTTAAGCGCTACAATTAAGGTGAGGATGATTTGGCTGTCAGTGCAGCAACTCTGATACTGATGTTATGATCCATGATCCATGAGGCACAATATATGCATGTGCTCCTGCACACTGTATATATTTTGGTGTACATATATCCTGTCTGATTTCTAAGATTAATTAACATGTAGAAATATATATGTTTTTGGAGAAAATCTTTTTATGTGGTGGAAATAACTGTAGTGAAATTTTAGAACAGTTTGGAGGGAATTTATACAAAGGCAATTTGGGAAATTGGGTTGATGTTTTGTGAAATAGACGTTGGAATAAAACCTCGTGGCTCAACAGTGTATGGTTTTCATGCCTTTCCACTTTACCTTTTTATTAATGGTGTGATTTGTTGCACAAGTAAGTTTTGTGATTGCCTGTCCTTTTTATTTTTTCCCATGTTGGTCATTTTGTGTCAGTGCCAACAGAACTATCTCAAAACTCCAAATGAAACTGCACTACTGAAAATGTTGGAGCTCCCTTTTCTACCGAATACGTGTATGTCAGGAGGAGAATCTGCTGTGCTCTTCCTTCATTAGTCCTTTAATATGAACATGAATACTTGAGAATGAAACCCTAAGAACAACTTTACCGTGTATTTTTTCAGTCTGCATATTGCTTACTCAAAAGATACTTCCCCTTGAGTTAATTTATTGGGAAAGTATAATAAACACGGGATGAGTAGAGAAGCACTGACTTACAAAGAGGTGTTGTTTTCCTTTAAACAAATAAAATAAAATCACAATTTTTGATTCAGCACTTCACTTAAGTTGATTGTAAGTACAGTTCAAAGCAATCCTGTCAATGTCAGCATATCTGGCCCAAGTATCTTGTGGAGTGTGGCAATGAAATACTGAAATGTTCTGTCACCTCTGCAACCTTGCAACTAACCACATTGATGCAGCATTTATTAGAACAGCAGGCTATTACATTTAGTAATTCAAGACAGAGTTATGACTTTGGAAATGGAAAGATGGATAACACTATTGTCTTTGGAATCATTCTAGATCGAAGCAAATGAGTGCATCGAGGCCTGTTTTACAAGGATTGGCCCTCTTGTTTAGGTATTTACGATAAATAAGCCCATAATTCACTCTAGGGTCTTAGAAATGCAGTTAAGGAGCTATTTTCAAACTACAAACAGGTTATTAAAGACATAGCAGCAGATTCTACTATACAAAGAGAATGTCTGCTAAAGAGTGATATGAACAGTTGCAAAACTCAAGAGAAAAGGCAACACGTACAGCACCAAAAGAACGAACAATAAAGAAACCAAAGTTCTTATTGCTAATATAATGATCAACCAACTTCTGTGTTAACAAGAAGTTACTACAGGATGCAGATAGTTACTTGTGTACACCAACTGGACTTTTTGAATCTCTCGTCTTTTGAACAGCTAACACCCCATGCCTAGGCACAGAAAAGAAATTTCTTGCATTCACATCCACTTTATGCTTCACAAGACCATTGATGAAAAGGAATATGTCTTGCACTGGAAATTTGTACATTTAAAAGGCTTGCAAAGCTTTTGAAAGAAAAGAAAATCTGCACATTTTGAAAGTACCCATGTCTAACAGTGTGTACATTTGAAAAATATGCAGAAACGCAAACACACACAAATATGCCTTCAAAGATGCATATATCAGTTTTAAATAAAGAAACTGCAACATGTGCACATGGCTCCTTGTGGAAAAACAAAAGTCTCACAAGCCAACACATAAATGGAAGGGATTTAGAATGGTGGGAAACTGAGTGAGAACAAGACTGACAGATTTTCGCATCTCTGCTGTTGCCATATCACAAACTGTTTTTGAACTTCTCCCTAGTTTCAAGACAGCTTTGCAAAAGCAGCACTGAATGCCTCCTGCTAAACTGTTGTGGGCATCCTGTTCTTTGGAGCTAGAAGTCGGTTCCCCCAGCAAGACTGGTTTTATGGCCCCTGACCTCCCCAGACCATCCCTTTCTTCAGGAAAAGTGATTCCCTTTTAAATAGGTCATAGCCACTCCCTTCATGCGATTTAACATAAAAATACAACTTTTCAAAACCAAAAACGAGGCTTCTAGCCACTCTCAGGATGCATTATTGGCACTCTGGCTGGCCCAAAGAGAGTTCCCAAGGTAGGCAATTAGTTAATGGAACCACTGATATTGGCCACTCCTGCTTTGGAGTGTGACTTTCTCCCCAAAGATGCAAATAGTTTTACCCCCAATAAACATTTAGTATCAAATCTAAGGTGAGATATACCTTATAAAGATCAGTAGTTATGACCTGAAAAAGCAGAACCATATGTAAGGATGTTATTCTTCCCTAAGGCCCTTTCTGCACGTTACCTGCTCGCGGAGGTGGGGGGTGCCGTTTGCGCAAGCAGCCTCTTGCATGAGGCACTCGCATCGCTCCTCCATTCTCCCGCAGCTGGCTTCCTGGTTGCGCGACAGTCGCGCTAGCACCCCACCCCTTCCTTCTGCAGTGCAGCCTGGGATCTGTAGGCTGCACTGGAGGAGGAAGTGCGACCAGCCCGGCTTGTCTGACGCACCACATGGCAGGTAAGTGTGCGAGGGCCCCGGGAGCATTGCATGACCGCACAGTATTTTCGGCTCCCAGCCAAAAATAATAAAATGCGCGCGCGTCCCGCTTTAGGCTCGTGAGCGTCACATGAATAGGAGCGTGTCATATGGACCGATGCTCCCATTTACGCGATGCTCAAGGGTCCCTCTTGCAACAGAAACTGCATGCAAAAAGGGTCTTTCTTCCTGAAGGAAGCAACGTGTTATTGTTGTGTGCCCTGAAAATCATTTCTGACATATGGCAACCCTAAGGTAAAATTGCCATGGGGTTTTCTGGGGCTGAGAGTGTGTGATGCACCCAAAGTCACCCAGGGGGTTTCCACGGCCAAGAAGGGACCCGATCCCTGGTTTCCAGGGTCTTAGTCCAGTGCTCAAATCAATATACCACAATAGCTATCTCACAGGGATGATACTGTAGCTTATTTAGTCTTTTTTTCTAAGGGGTTTTTTTTTGTGGGGGAGGGATGACTGTAACAACTGTGTGAAGGCCCTGTCCACAGTTTTCCAAAATGCCTCTAAGCTAGCACTGTGCCAAAGAACTGGGATTGGGCATCGTACTTTCTTCTGGAAAAGCAAGTAGTCAAGGTTAATTCTGCAGATCTTCTTCTTCTTCTTCTTTTTTTTTTCCTAACAGAATGAGGAAATTAAAAATCTCACATATTTTCTCAGGGGAAGGTTTATGGAGAAATGGCTTATTTGTTGTATGCCATGTTGTACTAGTGAAAGTGTGGCCAACATTCCAACATTTGTTATTGCCCACACTTAACCATACTTAGCCATAGTTTGACCACAATTTAAAGATAGGGGGTGGCATTGCTTATTTTTCCATTATGTGGAAACTTGATCTGCTTGTTAGGTAATGAATTCTACTAACTGGAAATTTTGAAAGATTAAATAGCCCTTTATTCATAGGAGGATCAAAACATACTAGTGCTGGAAAATAAGTTATCTTCCTTTCACACATACTTTTGTGGACCTTGGGTGCATTTCAGAGAACTTCAGGAATCTTCTACAAATATTGAAGAAAATATTAGCAAAGAGGCTTCTGTTTCTCAACTTCCATTTTTACAAATTTGCAAGCATTCTTCATCCTCACACCTGAACAACAATTTCACACCACTATTGCAATCAAACGCATGGTGTAGAGCACAGCAGTTGAAGTGCTGTCCCTACAGAAACAAGGGGAAGTGACCACAGGAGCTACACTAACAGGGAGACATTATTTCTAGAATGGGAAGAAAATGAAAAAACCTAGGACCAATTTCAGTTCACCTCCAAGGGTGATATTCACATCATCTATATTTCCACAGATGGCTATGCCTCCATCCATATAACACTCTTGTTTGATGGTTTCCCAAATGTTTTATATGAGGTTTTTCTCCATTCTAAAAAACTTGGTTACTGGCAACAAGAGCTTTAAGTAAGTATGGTGCTATTTTTGGCCCCTTCCTTATGATTTTGATATTATTATCCATCACTAGAATGAAGCCCCTGAGAACTTCAGTGGAATTACATTCAGTCCTTAGGTGGGGGAAAAGATCTTCCCTAACCTTGCTTTACAGAAACAAGTAAATATATAACATTTATTCCCGCAGAATTCTGATTACTATTTGCATAGAAAAAGGACTACAATTGCCAAACTTGTAGAGATGTGAGGTCACACCGATCCTACTGAAAGCACTGGTTTTACAGAGCCAAATGGGTGGTTCAGGATGATATATATACATATAACCCTTGCATTAAGAAAAAAAATTAGAAAAGAGGACAAAAGGCTTCCAACCTGCTTTTCATGATCAGACATGTCATGAAAATGGCAAACAAGTGACCATTTTTTCCATGACTGCTCAAAATCTGCTCTTATTTCTGACACCTGAAGCTGAAAGATCACCACCAACAGATATTCACAGAAGCCAAATCCAAATGAGCAATATTTTTGTTTCTAATTAATGAGGAAATTTCATCACAAGTACTTGCAACTCATTCCTCAAAGAACCACCTGATAGATACAACTCAGTTGGAAATGAAGACACAGAAAACCTGCTGTAATTACTAGGTGAAACTTGAACTAAATACAATTATTTTCAGGACTTTTTTTGCTGTGTAATTAGCTGCAGAGTTAGCTTCTGTTTGTATATTACTGACAGCTAGCATGTTATGGAGTTGCCTTTGTGGAATCAAATACTGACAGAGACTCACACGCAAGTATACAAAGGACAAATACTTCAGTTGGTCTCAGGTGTGCTCACCTATGCACTGGACCACTCCTGCTGCTTTGAAAAATTTAATACATGGTCTGACATGCCCAACTGCTACAGAAACGACACTCAAATGATTAAAAAAAAAATGTAGGCACCAATCTTGCATACAGTTAAGCCAGTGTCCATTGTCTTCCATGGGAATAAAGCACCCTAACTAGGTGCAAGATTACAATCGCAATCCATAAAATGAGTTTTGAGATGAGACTTTTGATCATATCCACCTTATACTCTGACCAACTACATTTCACATCCTAAGCTCTGGTTCTCCCACCTCTCCGTGATTGCCATATGACAATATGAGTGGATGCTCACAAATACCAAAAGTTGCTTTACAGACCTCTTGGGCAAGAACAAATTTAAAAGCTGTGATCTGGCACTGGTGTTTATTCCAGAAATGAAGAGAATGCTAACCCTATGAATCTGTGTGATTCTTTCCCACCCACCCCCCTTCCTCATCTGGTACAAACTGCTTTGCTTCAGCCCCACCCCCTTCATGCACCTCCAACTTTCTGCTTCCTACTGCCCTGTGAAGAAGCCAGGTTAACCCCACGCAGAAAATAGAGCAAATAAACCACCTAGTGTCAGTGTTGGAGATTTCCTGGACTATTAGCATGCTGAATGCAAGACTAGCCGATTTAAGGATTTAAACTAGGGAAGGGGAGAATATACAAAGGTTGCTCGCTTTCTCCCCACCCCACCCCCATTTGAACATCTCTCACTCCCACTCATTAGAGAAATATTTTTCTGCCTTTTCTCTCCCCACCTCCAAACAATGAACGTTTGACACGACGGGCACCATTTCTTACACATCATTACAGAATTGGCATAGGCACCTAGTGACTTAAATCATCACAAAAGGCAACCAGGAAAATGTGCTGCTGTATGCTCATGCTACTCCCCCGTGAATTAAGACCACAGCATGAGACCACGAGTAAACAGGTCTCTTCTGCAAGCATGCTGCACAGCAGGCTGCCTACCTACTTCTCCTCCTTCCACATGTCCGTGTAAAAGATTTACACAATCTCACAAACATCTCCCCTTCTCCAAGAAAACAAGGGGAAACCCCCCCAAACCCCTTCTGCTCCTTCGACAGCCTTTCACACAGACGCACAGAAAAGCACACGCTCTCTCTCTCACACACACACCCATGCACAAGACTCCCTGTCATTTTCAGGGAATTGCCTCTCATAAGCAGTGTGGCTGTGTTAGTTGCAAGTGGCACATGCTTGGCTTTTTCTCCCTGCTTTCCTTCTAAAGGAACAGTGTAAAATCCACTACTCAAACATACACATGAGAAGAAAAGGGGAAAGAGAGAGATGGGGAGGGGGAAAAGATTATCCTTACCTCTCGAGGGTCTTCTTTGTTTGGTTTGCAGAGAAGAGAACGTGCCCATGACAGCACCCATTGCAACTGCTACTTGGGTGAGGGGCTATTATTTTTTGTGTTGTTGCTGCTGTTCCTCCCTCCCCCACCCCAACGAACAAGAGGAAGAAGAAAAAAAAAATCTGTGTGGAGTATCTACTAGAAAGAAGAGGAGGAGGCAAAAGCAAAGCACTGCAGCTCAGCCTTCAGCAAGCGTTAAGCTTTGAGATTTTTCCCCCTTCAGTCAACACACATGCACTGACTCACAGCCGGCTGCACTCTTATTATTCAAAACAGCTCCCCATCAACATTTAAATGCTAGGTAGATTCCCTCAGACCAGAGCTGGCAGCAGATGCATCAAAATATTTACTGGAGCACAGCCACACAAACACACAGGCTAATTCTTCCTCTGATTCCCTTATGGCTTCCACCAGAAGCCTGTAGGTCTATAGAGAAAGCATCAATGCATCTCTTCCACTGTATACTAAACTACCATTCTGTAGGCATGGCGAAGGTCTCAAGGGATGCCAGGGGACTCAGGCTGAGTCCCAATTGTCAATGAATGAGTGAATGAATGGGAACTTGCTGAATGGGAAAGAATAGTGAACCAGCTGTCAAAGTTGTGGTTCTGCAAAAAAACTAATTACTGTTGATTAATGGTCCTACAAAGGATTGAGAGAGAGAGAGAGAGAGAGAGAGAGAGATTGGCAGGGAAGAAATTACATTCACTTACATTCTTCCCAGGCAAGGGACACAGGGAAAGTGAGTGTTCTCAGGAGAAAAGCACAAGGGTACTACAAAATTACACCATGGCTCAAGTTCATACTATTCTCTCCCCTCACATGCCCGATGAATAAATGGCATGTGTTGTTAACAACACAAACATTGATGAATTCAAAGTGCATGCAAATAAATGCACAGTGCAAAATGCGCACTGTGCAAAAAAAAAAAAAAAAGCACCATTATCTGGATATCAATTAATCAATTCCCATTTAGTTTCTACATTAGCAATGTTGATGCCATATACAACTCTCCCAATGCCACTGTGTAGATTGGGGAAAACCAGATTATACAACATGTTGATATTTAAACTATTGCCTGACATGATAGGGAACACCCATTTCACAGTAAGAATGAAATGTAGAGAAAAGGTAGAAGGGAGCCAGGCTCAGTGAAGTAATTTAAGTCAGGACAGGAATCAATTTGCTGATCACCCTTCCTTTCAGTAGAGTAGGATCTTAGATTGCATGTCATTATTTCTTGTGGACATGACCTCTTCTACAGCAGACAATGGTACTCTGCCTCACAGGTTCCCTGAACTGCCTCTTTAATTTTTAATTGAACATTCACCAGATTTCAACTTTGCTGCACATTAAAAACTAAAGAGTTTACTTCAGTGGTGGAGAAAACTATCTTCAAAGAGAGTTAAGATTTTAATTTGCTCTGGTGAATCACAGCCCTGTGTTTTAGAAAATATGTTGTTTCGCTGTTTAAAGAATGTGTGTTTAACTCTGTATCCCCAAATACATTTTGGTGTTGCATGGCTTTAGCTAGTGCTTTCAACTTTATTTTGAGGTGTGTGAGCTACATAATGAGGACTGTTTGCTTATGTTGATAACAAGGTATATTTGAATGGACACTATTCTGAATTCAGGGGCCTTAATTTCTACATACACTCTGCAGTGAGATAATTTACCAGTGTGACTGTTAAGAGATGGGTAAAAATTGTTTTCAGAAACACTCTAATACATTTGTCTTGGACTTTCTTAAAGCTATACAACATTCCTTATACTTTACTCCTCTTCAAATTCCACTTATTCAACTGGAAATGTACTATTAACAATTTACATATCCCAACCTAATGTTCTGCCTGCTGGGTCTATGCATGACCAAATAAAAGTCCATATCGAGGTTTAAAGGCTGTATTTCTCTGGTACCAACTGCTGGGAAAAGGATAAACAGTTGGAGAAGTCACTGCCTTTATATACTACGGTGGGCTCCTGAGATGTATTTATCTGGCCACTGCTGAAAACAACTGCTGGTCTTGATGGACACAGACCTGTTCTGGCAGAGGTCTTCTTATATTTTTAGTTGAATCTACAGATATAATATGGAAAGAAGCTCAGTCTGAGCATGGTACAAATGACAGAAGCCAGACTGCAGGTTTGATTACAACTAGAGAGGAGTACAATATCCTTAAGACATGTAATTTTGGAAGATTACTTTGATGTTCCTTTGATGTACCATTGATTCACCAAATGCTTCATCTGGAATTCAGTGGCAATCAGAGATATTTAAAAAAAAGTTAGACTTGTCAATAATATTAGATCGTTATATTATTCAATGTAAGAATATAGGAGGTTTGAGAAATCCCTGTAGTGGATCCATATAAGTTGAACTGTCTGAACTCCCCTCTGGTATCTGTTTATTCAGAATTCAGATGCACCTGACAACTGCTAATTATAGACAGAGAACATGACATTCATAACCTTGGTACTTGAAAGCTTGAGATCTTGAAAAGAAAAAAAGAGAGAAGAAGCAAAGAGATTACCCATGGGTTAGTGTATGAGCACCACAGAAAAAAGAAGAAAGAAACTTAGGAACAAAAGCATGCAGAGAATACAATCCTGAACAATAGACAAATGTGAAGAAGGGAATAAAACAGATGAGGAAAGAAGGACAGTAACAAAGAAAGTACAGCGAATGACTTGAGCTCAGAACAGGTCTCAGTGTCAAAGCCTGGCTCACAAAAAAATCAATACTTTCCACATAATTACTTAAGGTAGCTGCTTCTAAGAAGTTACACAACTGTTATGGAGAGAAAATGGCTCTACTAAGATTGTCCAGAAGTTTTTTTTTTAAATACTGTGAATAAGGTTAGCCACACAAAATCCCACACAACATTCCACATTCTGCATTGTGAGTCATGCATTTAGCACGACAAGTTTGAAACACTAAACATAAATGCTTTAAAATGAATCCATACACACAGTTAATTATACAAAGAGATGCCAAACCAAATTAACTTGTTTCATAATGCTTTCTGACACTTTATTGGACTTTATCTCAAAACAATATAGTCTGACATAGGCTGAAGAAACACACCACATACATGGACCAGAATAGTGTGAAACAGAATGCCATGTTTTTCTCAGAAAATCATGACGGGTACTAACAAAGTATAGATGAACGTATCCATGATCATATTGGAATTTTTGTAACTTCCACGCTAGTACTGAGAAATGGCAGTTTCTGTTTTAACATTCTTTTCATTTATATCTCTATTATAAGCCATCTTGTATATAAAAGATGTAACATATGAATTTGTGCATAATTCAAACACATGTGCATAAGTCAACGGCAGATTTTGGAGCCAAAATTATGGATTTTGGTGTGACCTCTGGATAAGTCGAGAGTCATTCCACAGAGAGCGGAAAGCACCAGTACTGCCTTAGGGGATCAGCCACCCCTGGACAATGCTGTCATTTTCCTGGGCATTCAAAGGCATTTCCTAGGCATTCAAAGAGACCTTTTACCACTTTACTCAAAGAAGGGGATGATTCCTTTTTTGGATAAAAGTTAAGGTACAATATTAACTTTTATTTTTTAAAAAAGATTCATCCCCTTCCTTGAGTAGTGTGGCTAAAGGCAGGAGCTTAATCTGTCCTGTGAGAACCTAAAAGAAGCCCTGACTCTCTCTATTCTCTTGGGTTCCTTTGAGGGAGGTGTCATTTTCCCACACAGGAATTCAAGAAGGCCAGAAGTAGAGCCACAGCAGAGAGAGTAGAGGGGTCAGTGCTTCTTTTAGATTCTCCCAGGGCAGACAAAGTTCTTGCCTTTCACCATTCTACTCAGAGAAGGGGATAACATGTGGATAACATGGCCCAGGTTTCTGGGGTCAATTTTTTGACTAAAAATTTTAGACTTGCACATGAGTATATATAGTAATATAAATGTCCAAAAAGGGATCATAAGGTGATCTGGATCTTACAGCACCTACAAAACTATAATATAGCTTAGCAGCACCATCAGATATATATGTCTACTCAGAAACGCACTGAAATCAGTGCATTCATGTGCATTAAACTGCAGCCACAAACCAGGATCCAGTGGTGTATTTCCCTGCATCCTACTGCTTCCACCAAAATCTGTGACCAATCTTCTTCTCACAGGTCTAACATACATTCTAAAAAATGTACCACAGGGGAACAGAAATCCTTCTGGAGCAGGGTTTTGTCACCATGGAAAGCTACAATGGGAGGGGAAGAAAGTCCCAATTGTCCATATGTTCATTGTGCTCTAAAATGCAATACTGTTTCACTCCAGTGTAATATTATAAAAGCCTTATTCACAACTATCCCAGTTTTACCTTCACTGTCCTTTCTCACCTGTTCACAGGCTTGGGATGGAATTCTAACTCAATCAGAGAATAGACCCTCAGAGATATATTGCCATATATTTTCCATATATGTGCCCTTAAACAGCTTGCTAGCCTATTCATAGTTAAACCTTAACACAGCACATTGTGGTAAATGACAGCTTCTCACAGGTCACATTCAAGATTAAAGACATGAGCAAAGAGGTAAGTCAAAAAAGCATGTAATCAACCAACCAACCATCCATCCTACAGGTTTTCTGGAGACTACTGTCATTTATGTTTATTGTATCTTTCTGTGTTTATTATATACTATCCTTCTGTTAACATTACATTTTGAAATGAATATTGATATTTTAAAAATGAAGAGTGTGGTGTGTGTGTGTGTGTTAACCAGCATAATTATATAGTGAGACTCCACAATGATAATGGATATGAATAATTACAGACCAGTTTCCCATCTCCCAATTTTAAGCAAGGTGATCAAGAGGGCTGTTGCCCTTCAGCTCCAAGCTGTCTTGGATGAAACAGATTATCTAGATCCATTTCAAACTGGCTTCAGGGCAGGATATGGAGTCGAGACTGCCATGGTCGCCTTAGTGGATGATCTACGCCTAGGTATTGACAGGGGAAGTGTGACCCTGCTGGTACTCCTGGACCTCTCAGCGGCTTTCGATACCATAGACCATGGTATCCTTCTGGAACGCCTGAGAGGGCTGGGAATAGGAGGCACTGCACTTAAGTGGTTCCGGTCCTATCTCTCAGGTAGATACCAGATGGTGATGCTTCGGGACAGCTGCTCCTCGAAGAAGGAGCTTAAATCTGGCGTCCCTCAGGGCACCTTCCTGTCCCCAATGCTATTTAACATCTACATGAGACCCAGGGAGAGAGCATCAGGAGGCATGGAGCAAGGTGCTACCAGTATGCTGATAACACCCAGATATATCTCTCCATGCCTCGGAAAATAGCATCAACTAAGGATGGCATCTCGCCTCTAAATGAATGCCTTGAAGCAGTAATGGACTGGATGAGGAAAAACAGACTGAAGCTGAATCCAGATAAGACGGAGGTACTTGCTGTTAAGGGCCCCAGCCCAGGTATGGAGATTTGTCAACCAGTTCTAGACAGGGTGACACTTCCCCTGAAAGACTGTGTCTGCAGCTTGGGGGTGCTCTTGGATTCACCGCTTCCGATGACAACTCAAATTGATGCGGCAGCCAGGAGTGCCTGCTATCAGCTTCAGCTGATATGCCAGCTGCGCCCCTTCCTGGACTTGGAACACCTAAAAACAGTGGTACATGCGCTGGTAACTTCACGGCTTGACTTCTGCAATGCGCTCTACATAGGGCTACCCATGTGCTTAGTCCGGAAACTTCAATTAATTCAGAACATGGCAGCCAGGTTGGTCACCGGAAGATCTAAAACTGACCACATAACACCTATTCTGAAGTCTTTACACTGGCTGCCTATTAGTTTCCAGGCACAGTACAAGGTGTTGGTTTTTACCTTTAAAGCCCTCCATGGCTTGGGGCCAGCATACCTGCGGGATCGCCTTCTCCCATATAATCCGCCCCGCACACTAAGGTCCTCTGGGAGGAATTTACTTCAGCCAATCAGAACTAGGTTGGCTGTGGTTACCCAGAGGACCTTTTCTTCTGTCGCTCTCAAGTTATGGAATGGCCTGCCGGAGGAGACCCGGCACATTACCAGTCTTGACTGCTTTAAAAAAGCAGTCAAGGCTGTTCTCTTCCGACAGGCCTTCCCAGACTAGTGTTCCACCACCTCTCATGAATTGTCCTTTGTTTTTAATTTGTTTTTAATTTGTTTTAATAATTAATGTGTTTTAGAGGGATAGAAGGGTTGGTGGGTGGGGAGGATGGGGTACATTTTAATGTTTTAATGTATTTATATATTCCTGTAATGCCGCCTCAATCCACTGGGAGAGGTGGGATAAAAATAAATGTTGTTGTTGTTGTCGTTGTTGTTGTTATAATTTAGCCTGGGTTCCCTTTTTAAAATAAATAGATGGGCATAATATAAGGTCCACCTGGGCTCACTCTGAATTTCACTTCTGCGTCTGCTTCCTGATTGGGCCACATAAGAGAAAAGGAAATGTCTGTTAACAATGTAATTCATCCTAGTTTTTCAACTCACACTAGTTACAATTCACACTATGGTCAATTGTGGTAGTTAAGTGTGCTTAGGTCTGCAGCCTTATTAAGGTATCCCAAATGTACGTACAGTATAAACAGATATTCTTTTTAGATGTGGTAATGCACTGCCCACTGTGGCTGAAAAATAAAACCTTCAATAATCTACAATGCTTGCCCGTATCACTGTACCAAGGAAAAAGGAAAATTTTTCTACACAGATGTAGATGTGTGATAAAATGTAGATATTTATCTACTCATAAAATACCTAGATTCTGGACATTACTCGAATCAAGATAAGCATTTACTAACTGGTAACTATATGGACTTCAGATCTCAAATGAAGGCACGGCAACATTTCCCCCCAACATTTATGCATATCACATATGCTTTATACCACTGCTGCTCAAAATGATGCCTGCTGGACTGGTGCCAGTTCCAGAGCCACTGGCTTCCAGTCCTTCGCAAGATTCCAAGAAAGAAGGAAATAATTGTAGCTAATGGGCACAAATATGGTGTTGGTACCTGACACTGTGGAAGAAAAAAATGATGCCCAGTCCACCACGGCAGATAGCACAAGAAGAACTGTTTTATGCTGAACTACTGTTTAGATGTTTATCTACGATTATTTGGTGAGTGCAGAAGAAACAAGAGGGCAAAATGCCCATAGAAATAAACATCAAATTCACAAATGAAGGAAAATTTACTGATTAAAATATACTGCTTCACTCATTTCAGTAAAATGACCTCTCCACTCGGCCTGACCCCGTAAACATTGGGTTTAAGATCTCGCTAAGTTGCCCTGCCTCTTGCATTGCTATAGCTTGTGCTCTAGCTAATTCCCATTCCCCAATATTTGGAGTTCATTGAGGTGTCCCCCGTGGGACCCCAGAAATCAGGGTAACACTTCCTCTGTGAGGTTTATATACTACTGGAAAGATGTTATGTCTGGGTGCTGAGTTATGCCATATTTCATACTATGTTATGGCAAAATGGGTGAGGCAGGGTAATTGTTGACTTCTTTCCTGCCACTAAAGGCGATGGAGCACATGTAGAAAGAGGAACATGGGAAGGTTTAGAAGTTAATGACGTTTCTAAGTTACAGTATGTGGAAGCCATCTGAAATTCAGTTGCAGACATTTTAAAAAGTTTAATGAACATTTAAACATTTAAACAGTAATTTGAGAAAAGTGACACACACACACACACACACACACAACTTTCAACACATCTCATGGACAGTCCTTTTGCCACTCTTTCCCCCAAATTCCTCTCTTATGCAGATAGCCAAAGAAGCTCACTTATTTGCAGGTGAAAATATCCCAGGCCTTCCTTTTCTCTCCTTATGACAAGAATTTTAAATTGCTATTGAAACCTCTTCATTTTACCATCTCCTTGCTAACTGTATGGCAAGTATAAGCTCCTTAAGCAAGAAGCAAACAAGAGTATCAATAAAATTACTGCCTGGAACAGAGCCCATCCATCATTGAAACATCAGGGCACAGCATAAGTTTATCTGGCAGCACAAAATGTGCTGACTGCAGAATACAGTTAGCAAGTTTGTCCACTGCTAAGATGTGACTTACTGCTGGACACATGTCAACAGTAAGATCATGAGATTAGTTTTGGCCTTATTTGGATGGCATCAAGTGGTTCCTAGTTCTATCTCTTTTTCTTTTGGAAGACAGATGCTACAGAGAACATGAACACTGCCTTAGCAAAATGGGTCTAGCATTTTGAAACGGTCTCTTTATTGACAAATAATGCCTACCAGTCCATTTGTACTGCACTGTCAGCCATACTCGGCTTGGTGATCCACCAGCACAGTTCTGCAATACATCATCTGGGAACTGGCAAGCAGCCTTCTATCTCTTTTCACACTGAAGGCAACAACAAAACAACATCTGCCATAGAAGCTTATCTGTACAAATCTTATGATGCAGAGATACTGAATCCTATGGATTTTATCAATCACCTATTATAGATCACTTATCCAGTATTTTAGATAGATCTTGTTTCACATACTTAACTCACAGAAATCTTTATGAAGATGAAAGTTATGTAACCTACTACTTGGTTAAGGCCTTTAAAGTTCAGACTAAGACCTAGACCAGAATCACTACCCGACTTGACATGGGAATGGCCTGGTGCCACCGCATACATGATGGTGTAGCTGATTTCTCTATACTCACCCATAGTCACAAATGTATTGGTCAAATAAAAACATACAGAGTGAATGTGAAGAACATGAAGTTTATAACTTGGCAGCAGACTGCTGAATGCTACAGAAGGTATAAAATTATTTGTTTGTTCCAACTTGTTAGATAACAAGATCCTTGAAGTAATTAAGCTAGGTTTGTATTCAGTCAGAACTTTAAAGTCAGTTTTAGCTTTGCCTCATGTAAGAGAGACAGGGAAAGGTAGCCTTTCTTCCACTTTGGTTCAATTTCTAATCAACTCAGGAACAGAATTTTTTAAAAAAATGTCTGGGAATATATCCAGATCTCCAGAATTAATGAAATGTTAGGAACCATGACATAAAGCCTTCAGGTTAGGTGATGAATCTAATTATATAAGTCTAGAATTCAAATGGACCTAGAGTTCTCTAGACTCAATGGAGTTATCAGAGAAGGACTCGGTATGATTTTAGCACACTCCGGATTCTTGGTAATTTAAACAATATAACCAAAACAAAGCCAAATTTACTGGACATCCCCAATTGAGTTTAGCTTCACTGTTGTCCCTGGTTTAAATAGAAAGCTAGAGAAAATGTAAAGAGACAATGAAAAATGCTATGAGGAGATAAATAAAACTATCATTTATTAATTAAACAGAAATCATTACAGACTGATTTGTTTCCACAAAAATAAATATACTGACAAAATTAAAATATCCAAACTGAGAGCCTCACAAATGGGGCAAATGTATCATATTGAGGTCTGGTTCTATCACAGCCATTCACTTGATGGCAACATAGAAAGAAATAGGTGGGATACTTTCATATGACAGAGTCTCACTATTTAAAAGGTCATAAAACAATTTATTGCAGCAACTGCAGGGGCCCAAAGCAAAATTTCTCTGTGGATCTCAAAAGCCATCCCACATAATCCTCAGATGAAGTAAAAATGTCACTTTTTTCATGACTTTCAAAGTGGAAAATGAAAATACTAAGACATGCATGAATAAAACAAGCCTAGCAGCATTGGGATCATGTAAAGCAGAATATAAATGACGGGTAATATTAGTGGATAAAAGGAAACTCCTTTGCTTTCTCTCTAGTGAACAGATCTATTCTGAGAACTAATATAAAATAACTCTTATTTGCATTTAGCACCTGAATGGGATTGGAGAGTGTCAATCTAACTGGTAGTTGTTTTTTGGATGCTCAGTGAAGGAATGATATGGTCAGTGACATACTTTTCCTCCAAATGGTGACATTTTCAGAAATTGAAAAATATAAATAATTTCAAGGCTAGATATTTCATTTCAAACAGCCTAGCATGTATAGTCTCAAGCCTGGCACATGTAGTCAGTAAAATGTAATGAAACAAATTAGGAATATTTGTACCCGGTCCTGTGGGCTACATTTACCTAACTCACAAAGGACAATAAGAATGATAAGCAAATGTGCAAGAATTCTCTTCCCTGATGGAATAGTGATGTGCACATACCTGTAAGAATGTACTGAAGGGCCAATCACATTATCTAGCTCCACATAGCTTTAATTACATTGGGGGGTTTTGGGGTTTAGGAGCGTGCAACAGGGATGAAGAAAAGAGAGTTCTCCACCACATCCCTCCCCTCAGCAGCCCCAATAGCCCCTTGATAAATAGCCCCCTGATATTATGAATGCAGCTCTTGAGTCCACAGGAAGCTAATCCTCAACCTAGCCCATTGTAGGCAAAAGCAAGAGGAAGAAGAGTAGTTGTGAAGCCCCTTGCCTTACCTAACCATCTCCCAGGTGCAAAAGCCAACAGGCATTACATTATTAAATTGGACTGCAGTAAATGTAGAGTTTGTAAATTGACAGGCCCAGAGCAAGCTGCAGGAAGAGGTAGGCACATGTATTTGTTCCTGAGCATGTGCTCATGTGTGTGCTGCACCTAATAGAGTGCCACTTTGCAGAAAGACTACTCAAAAACAAGCTCTTATATGTTCAAGGTGAAACAGCCTGCGTAACAGAATAAAGATAGAGTCCTGTTAAATTAATTCAGAATCCTGTGTTTGCACACACATACCCACGCAAAATAGCCATCATCTCAGCACTGTTTGAACTGCCTTACAAATCTGTAAATGACTGACAGGTGAAAATCCTTTGGGTTTTAGTTCTTAGCAGTCAAACAAAGAGACTAAGTACAGAGGAATACTTAAGAGAATGCTACATCAAAACTACATATTGAATATGAAGAATGTGTGGAGAAACATCCATGAATGTCAGTCAGGTTAAAAGCTTATTTTATTTCCTGCTTCAGTTCAAGTCCAAAAGGCCTTGCAGTTAAGGGACAGCTTGATGTTAGCTGGGGTGATGAGAGGGCAAAAAGAAAGATGGAGGGCTATATGTTCCAGATTGTTTGGCTACATCTCCTAGCATCTTACACACTTGTGCTTTAAAAGCACTCAGATGCAAAGTGCCAGATCACCAGCTGGTAATTTAGGTCAGTGAGCAGATCTGAACCGATTTGTTGACACAATGGACAATCAGCAGACTATTTTTGCTTCCCAATAGCTTTCTACCTTTTTCCTTAAAACTGTGGTCAGGAATGTAACAGCTGTTACCAAGTCCATGTTGTGCACCGTCTTCTCTTGTCAGGTTAGATCATGTCAGATGAGGAAAGAAAGCAGAACCAAAACTGATTTTGTTTATACAGAGTTTAAGGTTTTGTCTTTTTAAAAAAAAATAAAGTAAGGCCTAAAATAAAAAAGAACATAACAACAACAATTGCACTGGATTACAGCCAAGGATTACATAAGCACAGACACATCTCCAGTGTGTGCACGACATATTTATTCAACTTTGCTTCAGAGGAAGAGAAGAGACCCCTCAATACAAGACCCACAATGCAAGTAGCAACTGCAGCATCGGATGGCTACTTGACTCAAGGAAGAACAGAACAGATCTATTGCTTCTGCAGAGGTAGCTGTCAGTGTCAGGCGGAGGCCAAGCAACACAGAGGCAGCAACTGGAGTTTTGATGGCCTTTTAATGAGCGGACCGTAAATTAATCAAGGGTTTACAGCACCCACAGCAAACACAGGCAATAAAGTAAATAAGGCCATAAAGCAAAAGGAGGTTACGTCACCCAAAACAAAGGCAGAGGAACTCAGAAATATCAAGCCCTTGGACAGGAGGCAGAGTCTCGGATGAATGACAGTTAGTGCCCCACAAACTCCCATTCCCAGCGTCTGCCTTAAATAGTCTTTAGCCCAGCTGGGGCTGATCAAGTGTCCATTGACCTGACTCGCAGCTGCAGGCCCTCTGATCTCAGCCGCTTCTCTAGCAGGCATTTTGATTTACAAACTGCCACCTTCTCCAGCCACCTCTGGAGGAATGTGGGGGTAGAGTCTGCTGCAAGCTCCGGGCTGGAATCAGAATCAGCCGCTTCTGTCGAGCCAGGAGCACTGGACTCCTCTGCTGTAGGTACGGGGCCTGGGTCAGCTGGGGAGTCGCTGGTAGGCCCTTCCCTTGTCTCTGCAGGGGCCTCTTCTCCCTCCCAGGCCTCCCCCACGTCCCACTCAGAGCCCCCGTCTGAATCGGCAGCCTATTCCTACTCCTGCTCAGCCTGGCTCATGACAGTAGCAACTACAGTTTTGATTTTTCTGCTGGTCCTCTGGCAGGAGAAACTTTGGGAACTTTGCCTCTGAAGAAATAGGATCCACCACTGTGAGAGCTTCTGCACAATTTGGAGCAGTTGTAGGAGGAATGGTGGTAAAACCAAGATTGGATTAGCCACAGCGTCCCCTCCCCAGCATGACAGCAGATCCACCAGTCAGTTAGCTGTTGATGAAACGATGATCCTGTTAATATAGCCCAGATTATAATAAGTGCAAAGGAGTGTGCTGGTACTAGATAGCTGGGACTTAGTGGCTGTGCAAGCAGGCACAAATACACCATCAGAATGGGCTTATTCAAAACAATCTAACACAAAATACTCAGCACAAATAAAATAATGAACAGTTGGCATTGTTTTCTGATCTGAACTATAACATAACATCCTGCAACATCCCAGCAACATTAAACTAGATAAAAATACAAAGTAAAATATCCCTTGCTGGTGTCACTACAGAAACTGCATCTTGAGGTAAATATTGAAGATTTCTTGGCAGAAATGTTCTGAACTCTGTGACAGAAATACTATACACAGGTAGACTGCTTACATGGATCCTGTATCTCTACAGGGCATCTACATGAATAGCTTTATTCTCCAGTGGCAATAATGGCTCAGTAAATGTCGCTGTATTTCCTTCCCATGGTCACAGACTATGGAGAATATACCTCCATGATTACATACAGGGAAAGAGCTAGGAAATTTCTTCAACCTGTTTCCATCTAACTCACACCCGAGACTGTGGAAAATTGCATCAGTGTCCATCTCCAAAGGTGTGGAAAACAATAGTAGGATACAGAAGCTTGTATGAATAGCTGGACTTGATGAAATTGAATGAAGTTACAACCCCATCGTGCTAAAGTAAATTGTGGGGAAAGCCACAACAACAGTATCAGAAAATAAAAAGAGGAAACATGGAGAGATACTTTTAATAATGAAATTTGAGTCTTGGTCAGTGCTCTTAATATGTTTTAAGCAAGGCTAGATCATCAGTGCTGCAGGCAGAGCAATGCTTCAGCATCTTCAGTGGCTAGTGGCCCAAGCTGCTCCTGCTGTTGCTGTGCTCCTGCAGGCACTGCATCAACTTGCACACAGACAGACAGGCCATTTCTGCACTACATTGTTATAGTGCTATTATTACACTTTCAACGTAGTATGAAGTTTGCAGTTTAGGAGTGGCATTTAGAATTCTCAGCCAGAGAGCTATTCAGCTTCAGTAAACTACAAACCCCAGGATTCCACAAGATGTTGGAAGTGGAATAATAGCACTATAACAGTGTAGTGTGGAAATGGCCAGAGAGGCAGACAAAAACAAAATCAGTTTCTTTGACTGTTATGCTCCTAAGGGAGAAAAGCTCCTGGAAAAAAGAGGATAGTAGACTTCTCTTTCTTCATGGTCCAGAAGAGTTGATACTATTTATTACACACCCTGGCCCCATTTCTCAACTGTAGAGAGTTAAAAGGTGGTGGCACTGCTTCTGAGACTCTGGTCTTGGTCACACCAGCAGGGAGACAAGCAAGGGGAATATCTAGAGCCACAGTTCCCTCAGATCTTTTAAGGGGCTGCTTCTGACCCTACAGAGGGCTCCTCTTGGGCTGGCAACACTGTCAAGCCTGATCTGCCAAAGAAGGAACCTAGCAGTGGAACTTGTTCACTTGTACTTGGGAAGAGGGCTTCTCTGGGAGATTGTTCCATGCCCCAATTTCCTTGATCTGCCCTTAGTTTTGAGGGCAATGTCTGTTAGGGCAAAGGATTTAGCTACATATGATTAGCACTGTAAATCCACATGCCCACTTGCTGATGTGGCCAAATATTGATGCATGTCCATGTACAGAAGGAGACCAAACATATGCAGACATTCTATGTATACTGTGTCCAAGGTAGAGCTTTAAAACCTAAGAGGAATTTCTACAGAGTCAATAATCATCCTGCATCTTTAGTGTAGTATAGATTTGTGAAAACACATTGATAAAACAGCAACAGACATCATGACAGAACAACACACTCTGACTTCAATACCCTGCAACAAGTCAATCAACAAGACAGGCTCCTACACCTTTGAAAAGATGTTTAGATGCCAGACTGTGGCAACTACACTTACTCTGCTCCTGCTTCTACTTGACTAGTTAAGGTGGAGAAATGCTTTAAACTTGGCCCCCCAACATCACAGAATACCATGTGAGTCAGTGCTCAAAGGGATGTGAATTGCTCCTATGATGTTGTGGCCCTCCTGATACACAATTATCCACCAATTATCAGGGCTAATTGTTGGAGCATCAGTATTGCTAGCTCTCAAGGGCACATTCTATCTGACCCTAATTGATTTTCACTTAAAATTGACTCAACATTATTCAATATTATATTTTTATAGTAGGCCTCCTGAGTTCCTCCCCCAACCCCGTTTTGTCTTTGTTTATCTTAAGCTTCAACTAGCAATTTGTATCTATTGTGGAAACTGAAGTAAATAAGGCACCCTCTGTCCATGTTCTCGCCTCCCACCCTACCCCTTCTTCTGTTCAGCCGCTCATGGTTATCTTGTTGGCTACGGGATTATTTTTAGCAATAATTAAAATGGATTATTTTAATTTCATTGAAGTTGCTAAGAAAGGTTTGTTTTCTCCTCTGAAGTAATCTTAACAGCTCTCTGAGAGCAGGGAAGAGACACAGTTGCCAGCATTGGCTGCACAACAAAAAGCAACAGAACCCAATTTGCATAAATGGATGAATCCCAGCTGAAGAAATGCTGAAAGACCTGTGCTGCAGTTCTCCTTTATTTGTGCAGCGATACAGTGCTGGGGCATCTCTCTTGCTGCTTCAATATCCATGGGGACCTAACAACTCAGAACAGAAAATGGAAAGTAGATTCTTCACCATTGTTAAGTATGCTAAGTGCTTATTCATATTTATGCAAACACATTCATTCTTGATGCTTTTCCCAGTCCGAGGAGGGTACTCTCAACTGTATTCCTCACTTGTGAGCCCTGTTTATAGTTAAATTTATTAGGATGCATGCATTCTTTTATCTACTGGACTCTAGCAATTATAAGAGGATATCCTGATAGTGTCCTCTGGAAATCCAGAGCAGAGCTGGCTACTGTTGGCACAATCCTAACTCAAAGATGTGCTCACTGGGGAGAGGAATAGGAATAGACAGAAACCTTTTTTGCTCATTGGATTGCCCTTTCCGTTAGAGAAATGCCTTTATGCTAGCATAACTCTTTTACTGTTAAATGATATCAGAGAGGAATCTGCTTGATCAGCCAGCAGAAGAACCCAAAAAGGGGTAGAAAAGGAGCATAGCAAGGAAGGAGACAAGTTATGTTAGATCCAAATCTCCCCTAATTCAGGGACACACCTGATACGCTAGCATGAAGTTAGGCTTGGATAGGGGGTTGTACAACACCCCTAGGTTGAGAGAGGATGGGATTTAGCACAGCTTCAACTGTCCCATTTTGGCTTGGAAGGGATTTTCAGCCATTCCAGTGATTTGAGATTGTGTTCTTCTTTCCCAGGGTGGTTCCAGCAAAACCGTTCCCCAGGATAAAATCACACATATTAACAATAAGCATGAAACATAAATGAAACCAATAGATGCCACAAACAACTACTCAATGTCATCATCATCACAATGCCTAGGAAAAGCATGTAACAGAGCTGTGTCCGACACTGCTCTCACTACTTATCCTTTTCTGAGTACTGCAGACTGGATAAAGTTCTTAAGGGAGAGCCTAGGCACTCACAGTGGCAAGCTTATAGTCTCATTCGTCTACTACATCTTTAATTTAATGTGTTTATAATCAAGAAGGTTTTTCTGTGTTAAATAGTCCTAAGAAACTGGTTGATTCACATTGAATTCTTCAGTGTGGCTCAGTGTAGCCTTTTTCCTCTGTCTTCTTTCACAACATCAATATGAGAAGGAAATGGCATGGTTAGGATATAGGGTGTAATTTCAGGATTTGTTTTTTATTGTCCTGCTCTCTGGGGTGAGGTGATATTAAGTATAACTTTGAATACTACCTTCTACCTAGACCCACCTGGATGTCTACCTAGTGTGTTAATGGCACTCTCAGATCACTGCTGTATGATATGATGTACAACAGAGGAGATAAAGGGCCATTGTTCGTTGCTGTCAAGAAGATGGAGGAGGAGGAGCGGGGACTGGGCCATGAGGAAGAGGAGGAGGAAGAGATCAAGAACAGGAAGACAAACTTCATGATGCAATTGGACAAAAGAAAGCAAACAAAAGCATAACAGGAAAAGAACAACAGGAAAAATGTAAGGTGGAAAGTCAAGATAAACATGAAAAACCAGGTAAGTTTACATTTGAGCTTCTCTTTTTAAATAATAATAGCTTCAAAGTCCAACAAACAGACTGGGTAGCAATGCTAATTTTTTTTTCTTAATAGTGTTGGTTTGCTTGTAATTTAAACAGATGATATGCAAGATTGTGTGTGCGCGTGCATGCGCGTATGCTTATTAACTAATGATAAACATTGATCAGAAGGTACAAGCAAGCTGTGAAAAATTTTAATATCTAATTATAATGACATTACTATATAATATTAACAAGGATTTTTTAAAGCAATTGCTGATTCCACAATTATTGGCAAGCTAATGTGATCTGAGATGAAGTGGGATTGTCCCTCACTAAGATTTTTTTTTTTAAATTTCAAATGTTTCCCTCTTCACTGTTAATTCCTTTCTGGATCTTTGTTGGATCTTTAAAGGTACTCACATTTAAAGATGATCACTGAAAACCAGTGCTTTAGAATGCGTTTGAAGTCTGTATGCTTTGATAAAATGACAAGTGAACTCCGAACTCTGGCTAGAAGTGAAGATGACTAACCAGAACCTGTCCTACTTTGGAGCTCTCCTGAGCCATTGTGGTTCACTGAAAGGAACAAACTGATGAGGAAAGATGGGTACAGTTGGGAAAGAGAGAGAGCATGCTACAGGTGGATTGATTCAACCAAGCAAGGCCCAGTCCTGAGTTTGCAAGATCTCAGCAAAGTATCTGATGACTGGGGATCTTGGAGGCCTCTCATTGATAGGGTTAAAGACAACTTGATGGCAAGCAATACTTTAAAAATGTTGCATTCATCCCCTTGTCACTTTTTTTTATTTGTTTACCAATGTAAGAAATGCTGGTGCTTTATTTGTTTATACAATAGCAGTCATTCTGAAATATAGTTAACTTTAAGCAATGCTTTAATGATCAGTGGATCCCTGTGACCACATCAGCTCTTTCAGTTACAATGTTTTAGCATTTGTTTTGCTAGTAGTAATTTCCCAGGACAGGAACAAAGCTCATGTTTGTGGATTTTTATCTCTTTTTTGAAGGAATCATTATTAAATTATCATCAACATAAAAGCAAAGGAAGAATATGACTCTGTATTTTGCTTGTATTTTATGCTGGCTGTGTAACTTGTTAAAAAAAACACGATTCTACTTTCAGTATTTCTTTATATTGATTGATCCACTTTTTAAATAATTTGGCATATAACTTGCTTGTAAGGTATGTAAGCTATGTGAGGAAATCAGGATTCAAAGACTTATAGGTAGGCTAGCTGGCTCTGTAGCAGTGGTAGTTCAAACCAATCTGGGGTCCGTCAAAAATGAATAACAGTTCATCTTCATCCCTGGGGTCGGGGGAAGAGCCACAGTAGCAAAAAGGCTTTGATAGGTTTTGGAAGAGTTTTGCTTTTTTTTTTTTTTAAAGAACTTTCTAAGAAATGGAAGGGGACATGATCATCTGATGAAGGATGCTTTTTTAAAGAAACAGTTTTAGTTTCTTGGTGGTCATGAAGAAGGATCTGAAATTATTCAGTAATGGTGTGGAATAAAACACTACCCAACTAGCTATACTTTCAAAGTGCCCAGTAACAAGACATGGGAACCTTCCTTATACCCAATTCTTACTCCAAGGGTGGGAGAGGCTGGGTCTACTGCTTTGAGCTGTCCTACATAGAAACCATAGGAAACCACTTTAGAGCCAGAAATATTATTTACACCAAGGGTGAGAATTTCTTCTAGAAGTTGTTGGATAACAACTCCCAGCATTTCACACTACTGACTATACTGGCTAAGGCTGCTGAGACTGCCACTTCAGCAGCATCTAAAAGGTATGTGACAGCCACCCTGATCTACATCAACTGGCAGCAACTCTTCATCTTTTGCAATGGATTTTTTTCTCAGTCCTTTCAGGAGAGACGAGGGACTGATCATGAGGCCTTTTCCATGTGATACGGTCTATCCCTCAAAGTTCCAGATTTTTTTTTTAGCATAAAAACTACACTTCCCACACTTTAGTGCCAATAGGAAGATATTCTATTGGAACATAATGGATAAGTAGAGGAAATTTTGCTCTGGGGAGTAGAGAACATAGTGTTGTTTATCTTTGTATTTAAACCAGGAACATCGGTGAGAGGAAGGCACGATGTTCCAGAAGTTAAAGGAAAACTTTTTAAAAGTTGAAAAATAGTACATTCCCGATATGGAGGAAAAGTGGGAGAATAATTTCTGGTGCACTATAGTTTGAACATTGGACTACGACTCTGGAGACCAGGCTTCAATTCTTCACCTTGCCATGAAAGCCCACTGGCTGACCTTGGACACATCACACCCTTTCAGCCCCAGAAAACCCCCATGATAGGTTACCTTAGGGTCACCATTAGTTGGACTCAACTTGAAAGCACACAACAATAACAAAGTTTACCATCACTGTATGAACTATATGGATACTTCTACACGTCCCTGGTAGAGCAGAAAAACACTAAACTTTTAAACAATTTTAACCAATAATAAATACACAAGATGGCAGAGGTACCTAGTGAGTGTCAGAGGAGTTGAATTTTTCAAGAGGTAACATCTCTGGAAAACTAGCCATAAAGTTCTCAAGACACTTGTTTCACAACATTTATTACAGCTTCTCTACTGGAAGTTGGGATGGGGATCAGATATTACAGAATGCAAGAAAAATATCTTGAAATGTGCCCAAAGGTAGTCATCTTTTCCAAAGTAATAAACTGTTCAGAGAAACCAAAAGCTAAAATGATGAACAGAATGACAAGTCCCAAAGTGAGAGGCAGAAACAAAGGCAACATACTTTTCAAAAAGAAGTACTTTTACCACAATATAAATTAAACACTTCCCACATTTTATTAAACAGATCAAATGAGCCAAATTATATTTTATTCTTTCCTCTGCCATTACAATATAATTCTCAATAAAGTGCTAAAAAGGATAGCTCTCCAGCATGTTGTATCAGATTTTCAGTGGTTGGGGAGGGGGGTGAATATTCACCAAGAGTTGAAAGCCTGCTATTGAAGCTGTTTCAGATTAAATCAGATAAAGAAGCAAACTTTATACTTTAACAACTGCTATGACAATATCAGCACATCAAACTATGTAGACACACCTTTTGTATCTTTTGTGGTTTTTCCATTTTTATTAAGCATGTAAACTAGCGATGTTTTTAATGGCAATAATCACTCACTGACTTAGGTTAAGATATAGATGTTCCTGAATTATATCAACCTGTGCCTGCTAGATAGACCTTCCATCATCTCTATATGATGCCTGCACTCTCCACCTACCTGAAAAATTAACACCAGTAAAATGATTTCCCCTCCACCCACTTCCCCTTCAGTTTCTCTCCAGTTCCAGATCCATTAGCAAGAACCTGCTTCATAACTGGCATATTTTGTAGGTTTGGCTACAAAAGATTAAAACTGTGCTTCTGGAATTCTTTGATTTGAGACTCTTTAGAACAGCCTGGAATAACCAACCCAGTAACAAATGGATGACGCTCAGTCCTGTTTTCTCTTCTTGAAATGCCACATATGTAGTGGTTTTGACTTGGACTGAGTACTTTTTGCTGTTCTAATGTAACTTAGCAGCACATGTTGAGTAGCGCTGGCATAGTGAATAGCCTTCTCAATGTTTCATTTTCTTTGATGCTAGCAAAGCTGGAACCACCACCCCTTGCTGGAAATGTGAAATACATGGTGCCTTGAGAAGTAACATATTGTAAGAGTAAAATTCAGTTAGCTCTCATTTCAGCTTGTGTTATAATGATATTCAAAAGTGCCCCCCTTTACCGCCACCTTGCACATTGATCACAATCATTTGTCAAATTCATTTTAGGAAGCTCTTGCAGTACACATTACAATCGTTCAAACCCCCCCCCCCGTAAGCTCTGGCATATGATCCTTGTTTGCATTCCTGAGAATTAATAAGACTCTTGTTGCATAACATATACGTATTCATCATACATGCATAATCAGATCAGCAGCATCCAACACAACCATCTGTAATGAGGCTCACACTTCAGCCTGTCCAACATAAGTGATGATGATTAAGAAACTGATCGGAGATTCAGGAAATGGCAAAGCCCACCCACAAGCTCACTCAACACAGCTGATGGAAGACTGTACTGCTGTGTGGGGAAACAACTGTTTCAGCTTGTCACTAGATGTTTATGCAATAATTTAAAATTACATCCTAAATAGACAACAAGGAAATTCAGTTTCTGTAGTGATATACACTAATAACAAAGCTGGCACAGGCAGACAATTGTTAGTAGATTTTAGCCCTTTAGGAGGCATCTCCAGAATTGTACAATGACCAACAGATAGGTTATCAGAGAGGTGGCAATACTTTCTTTTTAGATATAGTGTGCCCACTCATATAGCATATTTTAACTACTCCCTTATACACATGTTTCACTTCCATTTCATTCCTGAATGGGCAATGGTGGCAGAAGAATATCTCAGGAATCCATAAGAACTGTCAAAACACACTTCTTCCACCTGCATACCCAAGAATCAGGGCCACCTCAAAGTTCACACCCCATGACAGGTATGTGTTGGAACTGATGTCTGAAAAGGGGTACATAGGTGCAATGATACGCTCACAGATTCCAAACAAGCTGGAATGCACTCTGCTGAGACACAAAGCCTGTGTGTATTCAACCAGGCATTTGGCTTCCCTTTTGGATAAACTGCTGAGCATACAGATGACAGAACCGGAAAGTCCAAAGTCAGTGATGGTGCAGTCTGAGCCCACTGTCTCTCTATGCGTAGGGTTATGCCGCAAGAAAGTTCATCTAAGCATGTTTATTTTATATCTTGCCTTTCTCCTAGGAGTGGGATTCAAGGTGGTGCTCCTTACTCATGAGCTAGTCATTTGCCAGAAGTTCACCTGATTTTAAAAAAGTATTTTCCCATTATCAAGAGAACAAGAAGAAGGGAGGAAACCTAGTATCTCTTGGAAGGGAGCTCTACAACTCCCTCAAGTCCTCCCCAAATGTGCATCTGAATATGGCGGAATAGAGAGAAGGGCCTCTCCTGAAGAAGTCCTTACAATCACCCATTGCACATGTCACACAACATAGGCCATCTCCGCACTAGACTGTTACAGTGCTATTATTCCACTTACAACATCCTATGAAATCCTTGGATTTGCAGTTTAGGGAATGGCGTTTGAGGCCCCTCTCTAAACTGCAAACCCCAGGATTCCATAGGATGTTGAAAGTGGAATAATAGCACTATAACAGTCTAGTGCAGAAATGGCCACAGAATGAATTCAGTAGCAGCACCATGCTTTAATGTTCTTTCTATTCATAAAAGAGACTATTATAGCCCATGCAATACTAAGATATAAAGCAGTGTGAAACAAACTACTGAATCATAACAATCCTGATGTAGACTTGATTGGACAAAACAAAGCAACATTCAGCATTTGTTTCCAAATGGCTGATACAGCAACATATTTCGGACTCTTCCACGTTACAGAACGAGGGCCTTCCATATTACATGTCACTACAGAATAAAATGTGAGACATTTGATGGTGACTGTATTTATAACACCTGATTTATATATCACTGAACCTAACATACAACAGAATACAACACAAAACCCACAACAATAAAATACAAAGAGGGATTGTGTGAGGGGGAAATAAAAACCGCCACAGGACCAATATAGGCAATGTAGATGCATCACACCTTTGGGGAATGTACGAATGAAAGATACAGACGACAAATGGATGGAAGTCAAAATTGATGGCACCTTCTTAAAATTAATAGGAAGAAATCTACAGTGCAGGAGCAGCAACACTAAGAAGTTTTGTTCTTGGTAGTCATAAAATAGACCTCAATACTGTGGTAAATGAATCCAAAAACATGAGGGTGTGTGTTGCCTACAACTGCCTGCCACATCAATTCCATTTAATATGTTTGATAATACATGATGAACCAGTGGGAACTGTGCTACAATTTTTTGTTCCTTCTTTTCATACCATGTTTATAAATTAGAGCCCCAATACTCTGATGGAGCACTTCTGAAAGTAAAGAAAAAAATCTGATCATAACATAAATCTTCTCAGCCAGAGTGGGAGATAAAGCTGGATGTTTGAAGACTGAAGAACAGCCTAACTTCAAGGAGAGAAACAAGTGAAATTTAAAAGCAGCCAAAGGTCAGTCTTTCCACTATGAAACTAGTCAACTCAGACACTTTGGGAGGTTTAGGGCATCTCATTTATTTTATACCTACAGTGGGATGCCTTGTCTCTCTTATGAGACATTCTATCCAATATCTGTTCACAAAGTCCTTTAGAAGGCAAAAGGTTAAGACTGCACCAATTCCTCAAAGGCTATATAGTTCTTTTGTCTATGACATATTGCAACAGTCATGGGAACCTCTCCTTGTCCTTGTTCCTTGGATAAGAAAAATATTACTAGTATTTCTTCTTCACTGCTCATGCCTGTCATCTAAACTTTAGAATTGCTCCTCTTTATATATTTTAAAAAGGTTTTGTCTGTTGTCTCACCTCTTGGTATATCCCCCCCCCATCTATGGTTCTAAAATCCTGGGGAAGTATGCATATTTGTGTTTACATTACCAGATATTATTTTGGGAAAACATAAATTCCCTTTTTGCTCACTTTCTCTCTTCATATACTTCCTTTGATCCAGATATTTCCTTTGCTCTAGACTTCAACTACTGCAAGATCTCATGTCCATTTTTGCATTTGAGCTTTTAAGATAAAGACTGTCATGGTAAAACCATGGAATTTCCATAATTGTCACTACTATCACCAATGATTAGAAAGCTGTGTTGCTTGGCTGGAAATTATTATGAAGGAAGATCTGCCCCACAGGTTCCTAAAAGAACATTGGTGTATTCTTGTATCCTACAATTCACATGAGAGCTACCTTGCATAGAAACTCATGCTGTAGCATCTTTTTCTTACAGAAACTTCTGTGGAATGGCAATGAGAAACTCCTGCTTATCTGATTATCCAAATGTTATTAGGCTGTTGAATTACATGAGCTTATAACTGTTTCTGGGCAAATGCTGTTTGTCATCCCATGAAAAATAAATACACATCCTCGGAGGGTGAAAGAGTAATTTTTTTTGACATTGCTTTCCTCTAACATTTCGGAAACAGAAATCACATACCATTAATTAGAAGAAAGTTTCATTCCAAAGAGTTTACTGGAGGGGGAAAATGACATGGCACCCTTAATGATCCTTCAAATAATTGAAGATGAATGTTTTTCATTTTCATCTTGATTTCTATTTAAATTACAATGGAATTCCTCAGAGGCAGATAGAATGGGTGTTGGAAAGCAACATCCAGTGAGAAATTAAGCAGACAGCTATATAAGGTAATCCATGTAGTGCAACAGCAGTATACAAAGAGCACGATGAACTAAATTTGTTTATTTATGAGCTCATAATATCTCTCCCAACAACATGTGGTCACATTGGGAAAATCAACAGCAGGTTCTTCTGACTTCTCTTTCTGACAGTGTCCAGTGTGAAAGAGCAGGCAGGGTATGGTTTGACAATGCTGATGCCCTTATTTCCCTTTGACTGTAGACCTATTCATGCATTGCTCTTGAACTTACAGGAGCACAAAGTACAAAGGGAGTTGGGGGAAGCATGCTCCAGTCCTGTCCCAGTGCCCGTACATGAGGTCTTTTTCTTATACTCCCAACTTAGCACAAATGTTGGGAATGGAGGAAACAGTGGCAGCACATGGAGGGACAGGAAGGTGGGTCAATGCCTCCCTTGCCCAAACTTCAGTAGACTTTATATCCTCCCTTATTCAGGTTGAATGCTTGAAGAAAGTTAATGTCCTTTCACAATTATTTTCTTCCCTTTGTTATCATACATGTACACAGGACACACATGCACCCTGGAAAGTCATCTTTCATTTTTAATCTTAAGTGTCTCATTTTGAATGGTTATCACTTAAAACATACTCCCCAGATTTTCTTCTTTTATTTTACTGCTGTTAATACCTTCTTACATAGCAATTCTATACATAAAGATACAGTAAATATACATTGGGATGCAGCCTTCACAGTTTTCCTTCCCTATACAGCCTGTTAGACTTCGTATTAATTGTTCATTCAAAATATTTTTTTAAAAAAGTATCAAATACTAGTGATGCAAAATCTTTATTTAATTTATCTTCGCATGTAGAAATGAATAATTCCTGTCATTTTCATCCTGCTACACAAGAACATGAAGATTCCTGCCATTTTTACTGCTACGTACTCTTTGGGAGTCTTTCAGAGAATTGTTTTGTGTAGAAATACCCTCCCACTTATATTTGCTCAGAAAGTGTATTTTCTGCATAGGAAAGAAGTTTTTTTTTTGCTGTGAAAAAATCCTGTTTTCTGCACGAGGACCATGGTTACTGAACACACACAAAAGGTTTTGTCCAGAAAATCTTCATGCATTTTTTAAAAAAAACAACCAGCCCAAAAAGATTTCTTGAAGCATGAAGAATCTCACCAGTGCTTTGTTTTTTGTTTGTTTGGTTGTTTGCTTTTTCCTATAGGGCTCTGTCAGCAACTAACTCTTCAGTGTATATTATTGACTGTAGAAAATCTCTGCTTTTTACAGCATTATGTAACAAGTTGTAAACTTGAAAGCAAAATAGACCTGGTTCTATCTTAAGGAACCAGAAGGATAAAGGAGGCCATCAAGTCTTTTCTTCTCCCCCAGATCTTCACTCCATTCTTTCCACTCCTGATTACTTTTTAAAAGGGACATAAATGTGTCTAATTTAGTCTATGTTATTTTGTGCCACAGAACTCAATGGAAACCACTGAAAAGTGCACCAACATATCTTTTTAGTTCCATTCCATCATCTACTGAATTCTGATCCTGTTCTATGGTGTGATATAACTGAATGCTATGGATTACTGGAAAGTAGCTCTAATACTGATTATACTGCTCACAGTATATCTTTGTCAGCTACACCATCCATCACACTGTCCCAGTCTCATTAACCCTTTCCTAAGAACAATTAATATTACCATAAAATAGCATTCCTTTCCCCACTGCTTGTAAGAACTGAGGAGACATGTAATAATCTAAGTCAAAGGTTAGAGCTCCAAAGTCTCTCCTAATGGATAAGTGACAGCAAGTTCATAACTGCTAATTATGATGGCTACATTCTATTTCCAAGACCAAAGCATTATGCTGCTGAACAGCAGCTATTTTAAAACAATAGTAGGGATGAGCCTTGCTCTCATGTCTTCTTTGAGGACTTATCAAAGGCATCTGGCTGGCTGCCTTGACAATCAGCATGCTGGACTAGATAAGCTTTACATCCAGTCCAGCAAGTCTATTCTTGTGTTCTTGCTACTGTGACATTATTTTGATTGGAAAGTTTCAGTAGTTAAAAAAGTGTGTCATTACTCATTTCTTTCTGTATCAGTAATTTGATTCTCATTCCACCATTCAAATGTTTATGGAGGTAACATGACAAACAGAGAATAAAATACTTATTATACATTGTACATGCATGCAAAAATCCTATGATACTGCAACAGGGCTGATGCCAGAATAGACTAGATACTAGTGATAGGCTAATTGCCATTCCTGTTCTCATTGGGAATGAGATGAGAATTTTTGGTGTTAGAATATTACTGAGCTAAAGCATCTGTCAAAACAACAAGACTCTAGACGCATGTTAGCACATAGACGTCAGCTGTTTGCAGATGAAGGTGATGGAAGGAGAGAAGGCGAATGGCAGTGTGTAAATGAACCCCATTCAAACCTACAGACAAAATGCTGACAGTCAGGAAGAAGGATGACAAGACTATGCGTCTGAAGATACAGAGGAAACAAGGAAGCAAAACCTAACCCAAATTAAATCAGGCAAGAACAAGATGAGACAGAGCAATGTTACAAAGAACAAGGTGCTCACATGCATGTTTACAGAAGAAATTAAAAAGTGAAACAAATTATGTCATGAATTCAATATGAAGCACTTGGCTTTGAGAGGAAAAATCCATCAAATCAATAAATTTGCAATCATGAGGGAGAGTTAGAACTAAAGAAGAAATACAATGAAATGTACACTGTTTATTAAGGAAACCGATGAATTCAGAGATAGCCTAAATAATACTTTGAGGATATGCCCCATAGAATCACAGAGTCGGAAGAGACCAGAGAGGCCATCCAGTCCAACCCCCTGCTGTGCAGGAACACACATCAAAGCATTCCCAACAGATGGTCATCCAGCCTTAGCTTAAAAACCTCCAAAGAACGAGACTCCACCACACTCCAAGGCAGCATATTCCACTGCCAGACAGCTCTGACTACCTGGAAGTTCTTCCTGAGGTTCAGGTGGAATCTCCTTTCCTGCAGCTTGAATCCATTGCTCCTTGTCCTAGTCCCTGGAGCAGCGGAAAATAAGCTTACTCCCTCCTTAACATGACATCCCTTCAAATATTTAAACATGGGTCTCATGTCCCCTCTTCACCTTCTCTTCTGCAGACTAAACATACCCAGCTCCCTAAGCCACTCCTCATAGGGCATGGCTTCCAGACCCTTCACCATTTTGGTCACACTCCTCTGGCCACGTTCCAGCTTGTCAATAGCCTTCTTGAATTGAGGTGCCCAGAACTAGACACAGTATTCCAGATGAGGCCTAACCAATGCAGAACACAGTGACACCATTACCTCCCTTGATCTAGACACCATACTCCTATTGATGCAACCAATAATTGCCTTGTCTTTCTTGGCTGCCACATCACACTGCTGACTCATGTTCAGCTTGTGATCTACCAAGACTCCTAGATCCCTTTCACACGTACAGCCATGTGTTCCCCATCCTATATTTGTGCATTCCATTTTTTCTGCCTAAGTGTAGGACCTTACATTTCTCTCTTTCCATGCTTTGGATCAAAGAAAAAGTGGCTCATTTTCAAAAGCAAGTCAAATCTAGATGAAAGCTCATTAGTGATTTAGGATTTGGAGAAGTGGGGGAAAGCATCCTCTAGAGGGTTCCACCCCCCTATGAAAATACCCATCATGAGAAGAAGTGGAGGAAGAGAGATGGTTGAATATCTGTGAAGTCTACTTTTGAACCATAGAACATGTTTTGCCTGGAGGTTTCCAATCACAGTGACAGTGTTTCTGACTCAGATAAAATCCGTGGTTCCAGCTTCCTTCCTCTTTGTTAAAGAGAGACAAGTACTGGGTGATGAGAGAGATCAAATGAGTTTGTGGATTAGGATTTAGGGGAGATGTCATTTCTGTGTGGCACTATAGTCAGATAAAGGCAAGATAGCATGTCAGGATGGCAAGTACAGAAGTGATGACGTGGGGTAAAGATGAGAGTTTGAAATGGCCACCACATTTCTTTATTGAAAAAGTCTTAAACTGATTTTCAAGCAACCTAACTATCTATTCCCCCATTCTTCTGAAATCTTCACTAGGGAAACCTCTATGCCTCGTACATTTTCATTTTTTAAAATCCCTAAACGCATGGGGCGGGGCAGGGCAGGGCAGGGCAAGCAAATCAACCTCCTGCTACAAATTATTTTGGTACTTTTCTTGCATACTAATTACTGAACCTACTTTTCTTAAACAATGCTGGTTTGTTACAATGAGTCATCTCTAGGACGTCTGCTAGTGATAGGCTGATAGTTGTTAAGCAATACCAAGAAATATGTGAATGTATGAAGAGATATATATGATATTTTTAATGTAATCTCCAAATGAAGAGGCTGCTGCTGCATGAACATTAATGTATCTACCCATATGAAAACTGATAGCCTTGATTCCATTAGAATAGGCAACTATACCTGACACTTTCTTCAAATTATGCCAAGCAGAATATAAAGACAGACAGAAAGACAGACAGAGGTAGTAGGGATAGAGAGATATGTGTGGGTGTGTGGATGTGGAGAGGCAGTTCCATTTCTTAAAAGAAAATCTATTTTATATACTATTTGCAAAGCCCTATCCTAAAGAAGGCTGCTAATTTGGATAAAATGCAAATCTGTGGGGTATACCTTTATAGGGAAAGAGAATGAAATACCTCTATCATTGATTGGTGAATTGCTAAATAGAGCCTATGTTGAACTGATACCCTTAATACTATTAGCTTTTCTACTGTGATTCTCATTGCTCATGTCCATCTTCCTA
The DNA here is from genome assembly GCA_948474755.1 of Ctenosaura bakeri. Classification (NCBI taxonomy): domain Eukaryota; kingdom Metazoa; phylum Chordata; class Lepidosauria; order Squamata; family Iguanidae; genus Ctenosaura; species Ctenosaura bakeri. Next base: position 85,442 of record CAOLHI010003407.1, read on the forward strand.
AATTAAATTGTGCTCTGTAACATAGATCACTTTATGGCATGGGGATGATTGAAGGGGAGAATTTGGCTGTGACAGCCGGTTCATGGTTTTTGAACAGTTCCACAGCAGCAATTGCTGGTGCATAACATGGGAAGCTGTTGCTGTGGGGAAGTGACAGATCCCTTCTTAATGAGCTATCCTTTCAATTGAATCTATCATTAATTGCTGGAGGACATTTTAGAAAATGAGAGAACTTGAAAACAATCTATTAAACACACACTGAATGAAAATATGCATTTTAATTAAGACACCACTGAAACTAAGCTACCCATCATGCAATAAAAGCACCCAAACACCAGAATAGAAATCCCATTATATAGTGTAATTAAGGCCTCATATACAATGCAGTGCTCATCACATGCATTGGCACATGTGAAAAGGAGTTCATACTGCAAAATCTCAAAATAAATCCATAACAGATCGATGTTCAGCACATAAAGCAAATAATAAACAAAGTGATGCTACAAAACTATTTGTCCAATATAATGTTGCACAAAGCAGCCACCATGGTACCATGTGAGTATCTACATCACTCTTCCATGCCTTTACCAGTAAGTGAAGCGGAGAGGCAAGAACAATGACTACTAAATATTGGGCCTCCCGGGGGGGGAGAAATATTCTCCAGAAAGATATTCTCTTTTTATTCTTGTGTTTTCACAAATACATATATTAACACTGGAGTCAGCAACTTCATGGGGACCAGATAGCAATTTTCCACCAGGCCCGCCTGGAGGCCACACCCTCCACAGAAAGCATAAATTTTTCTGTTTTTCTCTTCAGTCTCTTTTAAAAAAGTCACAGGAAGTAACTCTCCACTTTTAGAGGGACTGCCAAGGAAAATGGATGTATCTAGAGATAGTATGATGCTTGTGGGACTGGGGATATCTTCATATGTTTTCACACATTTGGGAACACTGCTGTGTGGGTTGAGAGCAAAAACTGCTGCAAAATCATGCTGATTTGTTTTGAAAGATGGCTTGAGGGGTCTTTCAGGGATGAGTGTGAAGCTGCAAGGGCTCCATACAGCCCATGGGCCACACTCCCCCCTCCGCATTAATTTGTGGACAAAATATAGAATCATGAAACTGTTGTGATGCTTTCCCTTGAAGTAGATACATATATTGTGAGCCCAGTGATTAACTTCTCTGCTTTGAATTTTTATAGATATAATTATCTCCTCTTCCATTTGATGCTACAATTGAGACAAATTATTTGGTGCAAATGTGCCCATTTTCCTGTTCAAAAATATGCTCAGACTGCTTGTTGTTTTAACCTGCCCACTGCATCATATTTCTCAAATTTAAGAGAATGGATAAGAAGAAAAATAGTGTGGGAAAAGAATGGAGGAATGGACTGGAGGTAATGATTTCTTTGCACAACAGAAGGCCTTGAGATTCTCATAGTCCTTTCAAACTGCCAAGCCCTTTAGAACCAAAGGCTTGTGTCCACATATCCCACATACTGGCAGGTACAGAAGTTCCCGCGGACTTTCTGTGTAATGAAGGTGGGCACTGTGGCTGTCTTCAGTTCTCTTTCCCTAATTTATTTTTTATATAGATTATGATAATGATGAGGATGATATTTTGGGCAAGCTACAATGAACCCCTTTGCATTACTTAGCATTTTTATTATACTTCACACAGTGCAGTGCACTTTGATAATTAAAGAAAAAGTTTTCCTTGTCTCTTTTTTTCCTTCTCTTTTGGCTTCTGCCTCTCTCCTTCTTTCTTCTCTCCTACTTCCTTCTTCTTCCCACTCACCTCTTCATTGTTGAAGGCTTTGTTTAGAGAAATTAAGTCCACTGTTCTAAGATGTCAAGTGGGCTAAAGTCAGGAGGTTTTACAGCTTGCCCGTGGAGGACCTGCCAGGTTATGCTGCCAGAAGAGATATTTTGTGTCACTTTAATAATCATATAGTGAACAGCCCCTGGGCTACTTTAATTCCCTCCTGAACCTTTGCTTCAAACATTTCACATACTGTTATGTGTAGGGATATAAATCCCTGACTATTTCATCTTTATATGTAAGGGTAAATGATTGACATAGTTTTCTCCCTGCTGTAGAAGCAAACAAATAGTTCCCCATGTATTTCTTCTCATATTAAAAAGTGCTGAAGTGTTAGAGGGTGATTCTATGGGAAGATATCCACAGAGCAGAAAGAGCCTGGAGGATAGGAGGAGAAGGTGATGAGTCCTCTGCCAACAGACTGACACCTGAGCATTTAGTGTGAAGAAAAAGGGTTCACGTTACATACCAAATGCTGAGTGATGATCTGGCATCTGCTTTTCCCACTCTCCTAATTCCACAATGGCTGTTGGCCTGCCATCACAAGATTTTCCTGGGTTTTGGTGTTCCCACAAGATTCAGGAATTCACAGCAGCCCAAAGATCTCACGAAAGGAGATCTCCTTTCAAAAACTTGTGGTGGCTTTATATAGGTCTGCTTCACATTCCAACATTATACTATGAAAGGCAGGCAAGAAAATGAATGAATACTAATATCACTATATTTCATTAGTCTTATTGTGCAAAGTTGAGATATAAATATATCAGTATTAAGGTGAGACAGGTGCAGAGAATAGCGGGCTTGACTTTTAACATTGAAAAAGTGATCTGTTGAACTTATGATTCCTGATTCCTGCATGCAAAATAATTTGCTTTGCCACTGAACTATACAAGCCATACTTCCTGACTGTGTGTGACTGTGTGTGAGCATTCAGTGATTGTACAGACAAATGTTCTGCATGTACTTAGTGGTTCTCAAGTCATTTCTTTAGTTTTCTCCACCCCTGATTGACTGACTGATCCTTGCAATCAGATATATATCACTGCTTTGGTGGTGGATCAGTGTCCTCCAGCTAATAAAAGGCCTCATGCCTCGCTAACTGTTAACATCATTCATTATTAAAAGTTTTCCCAACAAGGCGTTTGATGGGTGAATGAATGAAGTACATGTTGACGGCAGGTGGAAAGCAGAAAAGAGAGATGTAGATCAGGGATGAAACTTAGCACAACATGTTGCAAGATGAAATCCCTTTAGGACATCCTTTCTCAATTTGAAAGTTTCCAGATTTGTTGGGTACCCACATCCCCATGTCAATTATTGCATTATGGGCTCTGAAGTACATCTGGAGAAATGTTCAGATTTGTGAAATGCAACTTTAAAATATCAAAAAGAGTATCATTTAATGCCATTGAAAAGGCGTGACCTTAGCATTCAACAGTGAAAATCTCCATGTTATTCTGTTAATCCCATGAACTGCTTCTAAAACTGACATAATGAGTAATAAATAAGTCAACCAACCACATTAGTTCAGTGAACAAAATCATCTGAATTGTTAGCATTAGTGACAACGATTTAACTTCTCAGTTGCTACCATTTAACATTTAACAAGTTAATTTTCAAACCAGATGTTCCTAGCTCTGTGTCTTTCTTTCAGTCTAAATGAACAAGAACTAATATTTCAATATTTAAAATGGAGATGGATCAGATCTCAAATGCACTGCTTACCAAAAATTAACATCAGATACATATAAAATGCTTTGCAAGTTTTAAGGAAAATGAAGTATATAGGGGGGAAACTCCTTAGATTGATTAAAACATATTTATATGAAAAATCCGGGACTAAAACACTAGGGACTCATTCAATATTTTCTCCTTCATCAACCCACTTTATATATTTAGAGAAACAATCTAATACCCATCATAGCTTCTCATCCATAACAGTGTTAATTGTAGCCCCAGGATCCTACAGGCAAAAAGAAAGGCATCCATCTGCCTGCATGAATTCATAATGGTTATTTAATAACTGCTACCAATAATTGTATCTGTATTAAATAAGGATTCACCTATGTCAAGCTAAGGAATGTGCTCAACTAGTATTTTAATCTAGGAGCATCCTTGGTGCATGTGTGGTGATATACTAAACAAAAACTTCTCAGACTCCAATCAATACCCAACACACCCAGGAATTCAGATACAGTGCAATCCACCTGCCACATAGAAACCACCAATGATCTAAAACTGGCCAAAGAATTCATCACAGTTGTGTTCCCATGAGTTGCACTATTTTCCATGCTTACTGTCCACATCAATACGGAAGCTGAAGGTGGACAGTGTTTGCATATGGCAATAAAGAGAGCGTAGAGACATTTCTCTTGTAAGAGAAATGGAACCAACAGCTGATAGAGTGGCACTGATGACAATGACGGCTACCCACGTCAGTGAATTGGCTCTTCCCAGAGTTCAGCTCCCTGGATAGGTCCCTTAAAGTTTACAGTGGAACACAAAGAAAACTCAACACTATACTAAATTGGAAACACAAGTCACTGATGATTAAGCAGATGAATGAACTTTTAACTGAACAACTGTTTGGACAACTGTTTTAGCAGAAGCACACTATCTGTCTTGGCCAGAGGTATCTGCAAAGGGAACGTATTAATTCTTACTATTCTTAAGAGATCTCCCCCCTCAAAAAAAAATCCTCAAAGGCTTAAATATGTTAAAACAAGGACACAACTCCAAACACATGCATCTGTTTCTCAGTAACTGTCATTTAATATAGCATTTAAAATAAACTTCTCACATTATGGATTTATTGTTGTTGTTTTTGCACATATTGCAGAAAATATTATGCACACACACTCACATGCACATACCAGTGTCTTGCACTCATACTGGAGGTGAGAACTCCTACAGAGACTGAAGTATCCCTGAAAAGCTACCTCCTTATAATGAAACTGCCTGTCTTCACCAACATCTTAATAACTTGAAGATTTTTCCACATCCCTATGTAACTTTCATTCACAGAGATCTAGAAAACTATCTATTATAAATGATAAAATTCCAGGAATCACATTGTTGCTTACCTGTCTAGGTTAACATTTTTAGAACAGAAAGCACGATACTACTGACAACTAGGTCAACATTTTAACACAAATTTTTAAAATATTTTTTTTTAGAAAAGTATTAATGTTACCTGCACACATTCTAATCTGCATTTTTACAAATTCATTTATATCCTAGGCAGGAGCCCATTCTTGGCTCAGGAACAACAAAGCTAGTTCCATTACGCTTCAGAGTGAATTGCATATTTGTTCTTCTGCTAGACAATGTGAAGCATCTTGTTATGTAGCCTACTTTTTAATAAATTACTGACATATGTTTAACACTTGACTAATGTTCTCTATCTTGGCTACAATAAACAAGACCATTTAAAATGGGATATTAAATCACTTTTGACTTGCCCAAGCTGACCTAATAATTATGAACTTCATTTCAATTAACACCAAGAAGTTTTTACGACACATTCTGCCTTGGGGTTCTGAGCAGAGAATTAGTATGTAGAAAGAAAGCTTGGCTTTGAAGATTTGGTTCCCTAGTTCCAAAATAATGTCATTAACTGAGTTGTCATGCCCTGTTGAGTCAAATGAATGTCAACCCTTACTGCCTCTGTGAAAGTTCAAAGGTTTGTTAGAATAGCACTAGTAGTTACTACAGACCTATGTCTTTGGAAATCATAAACCAGGCATGAGCAAATTTTGGGACTTCTGAATTTTGTTAGACAACAACTCCTATGATCCATGGTTGCTGGCTATGGTGACTAAGGCTGCTGGGACTTGAAGTTCTGAAACATCTGAAGGACCATATGATTTCAACCATTGTCCTAGAATTGATCTTTCCAAAATTCTGTATTAGGGTTTCTGTGTTTATTTATCTGAAACACCTGTCTTTCAAAAAAAAAATGTTTAGAAGAAACTAAAAATAGAAAAGAAATACCATTAGCAAACCACCATTCACATAGTTCTGATTATCTCTACAGAATAAAACCTAACAACAGAAATCAGCATTAAGAAGATGTATCTGCATCCAAAGTTGCACTAGATCATATTTCAGGTTCCCAACAGCACTACTCCCTGCCCCAAATGCTCAGTGCACATTGCATGGGTCTAGCTCCAATCCCAGAAGTAAATTAGTGGTGTGAAAACATTATTTGAGTGTAGAACAGAAGGAGGGGTGATGGTTTTATACCCATAATCAATCCATTTATTGTAATAATAAAAATAGTAACAGCCAGCTCTGCTTTATATATGAAAGGGTCAGGCATAAGAATAAAAAAAAAATTCACTTTTCTGTCTCATCTAGATGGCTCTAAAACTCTTAACTAGCAAAACATTGCCACAGTTGGATGGTATTTCTAATGTGTTAGCATACTGTATGGTTGCCATAGCCACTTCCTTGATGAATGCAAGTAAGTTCTTTGAAAGCAGGTTGCCAATAAACAATGCACTAGCAGGGTTGGGGGGGTTACTCTTGACAGCAAGGCAAGTATGTATATGAGGTAACTGGAGAAAGAAAGTTCTGAAGTGCTTTATTCCTAGCAAATTGTTTTAAGGGCTAATATAATTTTCCCACTAATTTCTCAAATGTCTTTAAAGGCTCATACTTCTTACTGTTGTGTATCATTTATGAGGCACAATATGACTACAGTGGCCCATCCACATTTACGAGGGTCCAGGGCACAGGACCTTCATGGAAGTGGAAAAACCACAAATAACTCCTTCCCCTGTGAGCTCCCTCCTTTTCCCTTCCAGAGCTTCCCCCTCTTATTCCTTTGCCTCTGGTCCCAGAGCTCCGGGGGGGGGATAAAAAAGATAAGGTAAAGGGCTAATAGGTACTTTCCCCTCAAAGAAGAGCTAAGTGCTGAATTCCAGTGTCCTAGCTACTTCTGCTCACCATCTTGAAACTCCTCCCAGAGGGGATAGGTAGGAGCAATGAGAGCACCTGCCCAATCAGCGGCCAATGTGCAGCCAGTGGCAGAGAGGACACGCCTCAAGCAAAAGGAGTGGGGCTTTGCTCACCCAAAGGGAAAAAAAAATCCATTTTAAACACAAGACTTGCAAGCCTGGGGTGAGGAATGTAAAGGAATCAGAGGGAAAGAACAAGAGAGAAGTTAAGCACATAGCTCATAAATTATCAAATTTGCAAAGGTCAAACCCATAAATGTGAAGGGAGGACTGTATTATTCCTATTCAATAAAGTTAGGGCCAGTTAAGCTTCCTCCACATAATAGTGCATGAAGGGGCATTGCACAGAAGGATTCGAATATGTCATTTATGTGAGTGTTTGATAGCTGTCAGTTCAGAAAAGAACATAGCTGAGGCATTTGTAAAACAAATGTATGTTCTGCGCAACAGAGCCATTACACAATCATCTGTAATTTAAACTATAAGATAAGTTCTCCCTGTCCTCCTTGGATCATGCTTGTATTTTTCTTCATTATTCAGAAAGAAAAATCTATCTGTGAGATTGATAGCCAGTTCTTGTTTTCACCATCATTTTTTTCCCCCACTGATGGAGAAGTGACCAATGATTTGTTGAAGCATGTCTCATAAACTATTTAACTGAGATAGAAATCAAAAATCAAAAAATAATGAAGGTGTTGGACTGATTATAACCTGCACAACCCATCTACTTCAGGAAATATTGTCTTCTGTAAAGAATTACCATTGGTATTCTGCTTTAAAACACAGGATGTGTTCAGACGACTTCATTCTTCTTCCTTCATTAACAAGGTCCCAATATTTTATGGTCTGTTTTGGCTTTTCAGTTTGTCAAAATCTGTGACATCCTCTTTGTCCAAGAGTATGGAAAAAACAATACCCCAGTACTTTGGATCAGCCGATCTATTGCAGCATTCAGAAAGAAAAGGCAGAAAAATACTTTCTATTGTTCAATACTTCCCATATTCAATACTGGAAAGACCAGACCACAGTGGCTTTCAGCAGTCAATGAGTATACTCCATGGATTAGGAATCCACGAAGGTTTTAGACTGGATTTTAAAGGAGCTATCCTGGTACTTAACCATTAAGGAGTCAAATAGATTACCTTTCTAGGCTGTCTTGGAATATGGTCAAGTAAGAAATTCGAAGTTCATCTAGTAAGTAAATGCTTTTCAGCTAGCAAATGTATGGTCTAATGCTTACAGTCATAAGTCTGGAATTAAATATTATTTTGACTGTTATTCCTTCTTATCATTGCATTAGTTCTTACAGGCTTTATACACAGGGCTTGTAATTAACTTAAGAGACAGTTGGAAGAATGAGCTTTCAGAATCCTGTCCTGAGCCATGAGTAATGCTTTTATTTTCTGGATGGCACTCTCATGTATCTAAGAAGGGCAGCTGCCTGTCAGTAGACTTAGAAGCCAATCTAATAATATCATTCAAATCCATTCTCTGAAGCGGACACAGAAAAGTCAACCATAAGATTTTGGCATTTGCAGTGTTTTCTATCCAAATTATGGGTTGAGGAGAAATGAGAGAGAAGAGATTTACTGTATTGGTTTGAAGCAGATGGAAATTAAAACAAATTTTCTATTGGATAATGCTGTTCTAGCTAGCAAGGGGACATGAATGCTGAACTACTGTATAGTTAAGGCAGTTTTCTCAAAATTCAAGGCATGTATTGTAAAACTTCTGACTCCTGCTTTGTTGGGTTACTGATAATATTATCTGCAGTATCAAATGAAGAAGCATACAAACATGTGTAACAAATGTCTGATAGTGTGACCTTTAAGCAGCAAAATGGGATGTAGCAGCTAAGTGTGGGGCAGGAAAATGCATATTAGAAGCAAAGATATCTGTGATGTCCTGCAGATCCTAGTGCTGTTGTTCACAAATTGCCTGTTGTGTCAAAAGTTAGAAGAAGTTAAGAAAAATCAGCAGATATGTCCACTGAACCTTGATTACCCGACAGAGGGCCCAATTGTGTCTCTCTCCCTGGGCTGACAATAAGGAAGGGGAACCACAACTTTACCATGTTGTATATATTTTTGGCTTTCTTGTTCATATCATTATTTCTCTGTTACTTTTGATATCCATTGTACAGTCAGTAAATTTCACAAAATAATAATGTCAAAATTCTGTATTACAAAATGCTGAATTTTTAAAGTCAGTCTGCCCTTGCTGCAAGAGACAGAAAGACTGGGGTTCAAGTGAGGAAAAGGAAGCTGTGGGTGAGTGAAGGGACAAAGTAGTATCAGCAAGTGAGAGGAAGGGAACAAGAGGTGTAGTGGGAATGCCAGAAAAAGCCATAGGTAAAAGGCAAAATCTCTGGCAATGTAATCAGCAACTGGAATAGAGACCCAGAGGTCGTCAGCCCACTGTGGCCCCAACTCCCTGGAAAAGGATGAGCGGGGAAGAAGAGGGGACATATGAGAGCAGCTCCTGAATGTCTCCTGGCTGGCCCCAACTAGCTGCCAAATAGCACATGATACAGACACAAGGCAGCTTCTGTGCGTTGGTCAAAGAGGAAAACCAGACAGGTGGTTGGAGTAGAGGGTGCTAATTACGGGGAACAGTAATTGTCTGTTTCCCTTTCCCCACAAAGGCCAATGGCCAAAGACTCAAGGGATCTTGAGTGAGGGAACAAACCCACTTTCAGCAACCATGCCTACTCCCAGTGTCATCCAGGAATGCCTGAAATAGGGATACAACCACCTGTTTTGTCACCTATTCTGTTCATGAATGTTGGCCTGTGGCTGAACAATCATACTACATGAAGAACTCCTCAGAGGAGGAGGAGGAGGAGGAGGAGGAGGAGGAGGAGGAGAAACCAGACACCCAAGCGTTGTAGCACAGCTTTCTATGATGATGCATTATGACAGGGATGGACAACTGTGAGTCTCCAGACATTACTGGTCCATGATAATGAGGCCTAGCTAGCATAGGCAATGATGAAAGCAAACACCTGGAGGGCACAACTTCCCACTCCTACATCACGATTTCAGTTAGTCGTGGCTACCATTACTATCTGCTGATTTTATCAACTGTTTCAGACAGAGGATCAGAGAGAGGGAGGGAGGAAGAAAGAAAATATTTAGTTTCCGTATGTTTTTGTAATAATTCTGCAATGAAGCCAATTTAGGAATTAAAATAGGGTTGACTGGAAAAATAAATATATGATTTCCCAAAGATTTAAAGTAAAGTTACCAGTTACACGTTTCAAAGTTTTAAATAGCCAGCCCAGGAAAAAGATGTCCCATAACACTTCATTACTTCAAAAAGTTGTTGTGTATACTGACCTAGACCTTGACATAAGGGCTGAGCTTGAGATAATCAAAACAACCATTGATAAACTAGTGATTCAGTATGATCCAAGCTAACAAAGCTCTTGTGAAGTAGCTGGTGGAATTTACTGTTAACCTCGGGCAGTCACACAGGTGTGAAGGGCAAGCAGAGGTATCACCTTAAAGCATCTCCCTGGGGATGAAGTGCTCAAGCTGTGTGAAGATGAGTAATTTTCATCTCTCTGCCAGAGTGTCAAAGGACTGCCCTAGTGACCTTGTTATCCATTAGCTTGCAGCTTAGCTAACTACTTTGACAGAGGCAGTGTTACACTGCAGCAACCATCTCTGGAGATAACTATGCTGTTCAAGAAGAGAGACCATCAAACACCTGTAGAAGGCATTATGGGATTTATTAATGACACCATACACGACTCCCCTCCAAAGACCTATCTATATTGTCCCTTGAACTGGAACCTACTTTTGGTTATCTGCATGCATTCGTCACAGAGCAGTGAAACTGAATCTAAGGCCAAAAGAGTTTAGAGGAACACTCATCTCCTCAGGACGGCACAAAGATTTTGGCACACAGCCTTTGCTGAAAGAGGAGAGGAGTAAATTGGATAGCAAGAAGAAATATAGTCGTGTGTAGGAGGAAATAGTGAAGTTCAACTCTGTCTTGCCATTCTGTACTACTTTTGTTATCATGACAGTTTTGTATCAAGAGCCACAGTTCAGTACAGGCAGTATATTATTAAGTGATTGTCTGTTCTCATTATTGCAGTTGAATCTGAGAGGACACATAAGAGAACATTTAAAAAAAAAACTTGTGAAACATGTGTTTTGTATACAAGGGATAGATACACTATTAAGTCTTCAGACACTGAAAATAAGGTGTTCACTATTGTTTTTCCTTGATGCTGAAACAGGAGATAAGAAATGTGTCCAACCCACATAAAGGTGAATGGAAAGGAGCTTCTGTTGAAGAAATTTTATGTGGATGAGCTTCAGCATCTAAGTCCTAATTCCTACATTATCCATGGAAACAGCAGGCTCCACTTGTGTGGCAGAGGGCAAGATGAAGTCCTCAACCACAGAGATTCTCTCATATAACAATTATATGACCCACGTCCCTGTCCATGCACGTCAGCAAAGAATCTGTGCGCTATGTTGTGGAAGAGGAAGAATCTTATGAAATGGGCAGACATTAGTTTCAACAGAGTTGGGCAATGTGCAGCAATCCAGATGTTATCAGACTGCAACCTCCAGCAGGCCTACCCAGCATTGCCGGTAGCAATGAATGCTGGGAGTTGCAATCTGGAGGGCAGAAAACACAGACACACAGCAGGCATGCTCATATTTGACAACTGTCATGCACTCTTTAACATTTCTTTAATATGATTTGATATGCATTGTCTCATAGCATTCAGGTAGCATAACTAAAATTTAAAATAATGGTAGATGTACAGCCTCCTAAAAATATCAGTGCTCAACAATTTTAATAAAAATAATTTGGCAAGGAGTCAGTGAGATACAAAATGTACAGCAGGTAACTTTGTCTTTTAAAATGTATATCCAAATACTTTGAAGGCAGTTTGGAAAGTGCTGTGTGTGTACGTGTGTGTGTAAAGTTGAATGTTTGAAAACACCCTCTTCTTCAATTCAAGGAAATGTTGTACGTACCTTGAAATAATAATAAAAAACCCTACTGTTTACTCTTCTGCCAGATACAAGATACAAGGTTCCACACCATTTCTCCTATTTCTCTCCACTATTCTTTACATTCCTCCACCACAATCTGTTCTGCAATCTCACTTTTCTGTTGTAAGTCATTCATTTCAAATGAAACTCTAACTTTAAAAGTTTAGAAATTCTTCAGATCTTACCAGGAACATCCCTTACATCACAAGTAATCAAATGATCAAAATAATTTTATCCGTGTTGACATCTCATACCATTCCCACCAAAATCAAATAAAACTTCTATTACTTTTCCAGTTCCCAAATAGCTACAAAGATTTGTTCCCTCACTTCCACAGAGATACACACGCAAGGAAGGGGAAAATATTTGTATTTCCCCAGTGTTATCAAGAATGAACAATTTACAGTTGTTATGAGTATGGAACTAACTTGCGATAATAAATTTAACAAGATCAATTTTTCATTTTTCATTTAGCAAACATGCACCCTTTCCTAGGAAACATTCTCTGATCTTGTTCTTGACTGCATTTGATACAATAAACAAACAGAAGCTCACCGCTAGACCTTGAATTTGTTTCTCCCATAATGAGATGATGATGAATGGAAGTCTCCCAGTCTCCCAGTTAGACAATTCAGTGATTTGGGGTAATGACCACTGAAGAGCTTGTGAGGCATGGACAGTAAGACATTCTCTCTTTATAAAACGTATCTTTTCAAAGCTATACTTTAGCATAAGATACTGAGGAAAAATCTTTATGAAACATAAAATACTATTTCCTAGAAGAAAGAAGGGTACTTTTAGCATTTCAGTGAAGACGACTGCCTTGAAATGCAGGCTCTAAAAGGCAAGTACAGAGTTAATCATCAAGCTACAAAGGCCAGAGATGAATAATAATAATAATAATAATAATAATAATAATAATAATAATCATAATCATAATCATCCCACTACCAAACTTATCTCCAGACAGATGCTGCCTATTTAATGCAGCTTTCAGTGTATAATTCATCAAGACTTTGGCTGCATCTGACCTCAATTACTATGTTCCCTTCACAAGTTATTTTTGAAACAGACACTTTAGCTGAAGCCATGCACAAAAGACTAATAAGAATGGCAGGATTTATATAATCCATAAAGTACCTAAAGTGACTTTATAAAGTTAGCAAAATCTTTTCACTATTCTGAATGTGCAAGTGGAGACATCATATGCATTTGTGTCAAAAGTTTATTTGGTGCAAATACTCTGTGCAGCCATAACTGGAAATTTTCCAAATCATGAGTAACAAATAGTGGGCATCTCTAAATTCAAGTGTGCAGAGTCCTCTGACACCTACACACCACAAGAACATATTTCCCACAGCATTCTGTCTTTCACTATATCCAAAGAAAAGTATAATGTCACACACAAATTACTAGTACCAAACAGGCATCATTAAGTCACTAGTACCAAAAGTGCACCATTAAATGACCAAGTATGCAGAGTCTTTTGCTATGTACATTATTTTTTCCACATGCCATGAACAACCCATCTCTCACAATATTCTGTTTGTCACACTATGTAGGATCAAAATATTCTAAACCTACCTCCATATAATACAGTCAGGGTAAACAACTTCTCCAAGTCTTGAGGTCAGTTTTCACACCCTCCTGAAACTACAAGGGGCTGCCCCAAACTGAATCTTCCACTGAAATCTGGTGTGGCAAGGGCAAAACAAATGGACATTTTCCCTTTAAAAACAAGGAGGACACTGTTTCTAATTATATTTGTGCTTTTTAAGAGATACCCAGGAGTACAACTGCACTTGAAAACGAGGGCACGCTCCTTGCACTCTTTGTTCTGTGTAATGCCCACCTCTGTCACATAGCACAAACATGTCTGTCTTTTAATACAGTATTTAACTCCACAGAAATTTGCACCTGTTCTGATCTGTTTCTAATGGGCATCCTTGAGGCAAAGCAGCAAGATAGGCTGGTGGTTGCAACACCACCTGAAAAGCTCCTGGTGTCCATCAAATGTTAGAGGTGAACTGAGAAATCTTTCTATTCAATCTACACCTTCTGCTCCCCACACTCCTTTCTCAAGAGTGTTAATTCCAAAAGGGCTTATTTGGTACAGTTTCCTGCCTCTTTTGCTCCTCCTTTCCCTGCATCTCTTTTGGTTGTGCTCCCTGCACCACTGGATAGGTAGAGGGAAGCTGCAGAAACCTTGATCCACACTGTCTAACTATATAAAGAGCATCTAAGCACTAGGCTTTATCAAAAATGTACTTACTGTCACACATATTTACATACTTCCAGCTTCTACCCAGAAGGAAACTAAATCTATTCTTTTCAGCCAACTCTCTGATACATAAGATAGGGACTCAAAAATCATGGATCTACAGCAGACATTTCAGAAAACTATAGTATCACCCAGTGAGGTTAAAAAAAGAAAGAAAAACAAGGTAAGACTGCCAACCAGACACAACATAAGACAGATCAAAATGCCAGAACATCACTAATTATCACCTGCATCTTCCAGCTGAAACTGTTCAAACATACCAAGGATGAGCTACAACCAACTCTGGAAAACAATACTTTCCTCTCACAGACTCTGGGTAGAAGATCTTCATCACATTCAAAATGGAAATAACTTGTGGTGTAAAGAAAAACCAAATACAGAAGATATGCAAGTGATAGAAGATATTCGTTATAGCAAAGGACTTGTTCTCTGAACTATGGGCAGTACAACCATGCCCTTGGCAGTGAAACATGCTTTCACTGCCAGATCACACTGTCATGATTCACACTGAACTAAAACCCTTTGAGTCTGTTTTCTAGGTCATAAAGGTATCAAACTGTGTATAATGGTGCATATTTTAGGTTAGAATCATTTATAAAGACATTTTGTAAAAAAACTAAGTTCCAAAAGCACTCATTTAAATGCCATTTTTACAGATATTTTGAAAAGATCAGATTAAGGTAGAAATGGGCAGAAGAGACTTAACAATCACCACACAGAGAACTGGGCCCAAAATGGAGTGATTTGTCCATCCCTTGGTCAGACACATCATTCCCTTTGGCAGGACTGTGCTACGCTCAAGTCCCTCTTGCTAATCACCAACTTCAGGAGTAGAAAATGCATCACTTGTTGCATATGAAGTAGGGATGTAAATTTTATCTAATTTTCACTTGCTTATGCAAGAACCAATAATTACAAAAATTTTGCTCTCCTGAGAAATTTTGCAAAAGTTTTGTGTGTGTGTGTGTGTGTGCGCGCGCATTGCATTTTGCAATAATTTTTTTACTTTTGGGTTTTTTTTGTGCAAACTGGAGCTTACCTAACAACTGCTGTGTTGTGCAGAAAGTACTGCATTTTTGCTAAATACACTGTTCTTGGACAGAAACCAAATTTATGAGCAAAATCCATTTTTAAAAAAATCTGCAAAAAAAATCATAGAGAAATGTAAAAAGCTTCATGGTGACTGACCATTTTCTCAATGGATTTCCCATATGTTTTAGTAGAAGACAAGTTTTGAGTACTCTTCATAACCCTCGTATAAAGTGACTACAGAAGAAGGTAAAGAGGGAGTTCTGTGACAGTGCCACCTTTGTATCGCAATCCAAATTCTTTCCTGTTAATTGCCACATCAACAGTAAAAGGAGAAGAAACCTTATATCATAGAATCACAGAATCATAGAGTTGGAAGAGACCACAGGGGCCATCCAGTCCATCAAAGCATTCCCAACAGATGGCCATCCAGCCTCTGCTTAAAAACCTCCAAAGAATGAGACTCCATCACACTCCAAGGCAGCCTCTTCCACTGCCAGACAGCTCTGACTGTCAGGAAGTTCTTTCTGAGGTTCAGGTGGACTCTCCTTTCCTGCAACTTGAATCCATTGCTCCTTGTCCTAGTCTCTGGAACAGCGGAAAACAAGCTTGCTCCCGCCTTGACATGACATCCCTTCAAATATTTAAACATGGCTATCATATCCCCTCCTAACCTTTTCTTCTGCAGACTAAACATACCTCCCTCCCTAAGCCACTCCTCATAGGGCATGGCTTCCAGACCCTTCACCATTTTGGTCACCCTCCTCTGGACATGCTCCAGCTTGTCAATATCCTTCTTGAACTGAGGTGCCCAGAACTAGACATAGTATTCCAGATGAGGTCTAACCAAAGCAGAATAGAGTGGTACCATTACCTCCCTCGATCTAGACACCATACTCCTATTGAGGCAACCAAGAATTGTGTTTGCTTTTTTGGCTGCTGCATCACACTGCTGACACATGGTCAGCTTGTGATCTACCAAGATTCCTAGATCCCTTTCACACGTACCATTATCCAGCCACATATCCCCCATCCTATATTTGTGGATTCCATTTTTTCTGTGTAAGAGTAGGACCTTATATTTCTCTCTGTTGAAATTCATTTTGTTAGCTTTGGGCCAGCTCTCCAATCTGTCAGGGTCATTTTGAATTTTGATCCTGCTCTCTGGCGTATTAGCAGTCCCTCCCAACTTGGTGCCATCTGCAAATTTCATCAGCATGCCCTCCACTCCTTCATCCAAGTCATTGATGAAGGTGTTGAATAGCACTGAGCCCAGGACAGAACTCTGGTGGCACCCCACTAGCCACTTCTCTCCAGGATGAATAGAAGCCATTGGTGAGCACTCTTTGGTTTGTTCAGTCAACCAATTACAAATTTACCTAACAGTATATATAATATGCTTTAACACTTATTTTGAAAGAGGGGGATATGGTTATACAGAAAGCAGGCCAGTCAGAACCTGGATTTGTTTCACAACAACTTGAATGAATGAGAGGCACCGTCAGTTTCTGCCTCTGTCTGGCATCCAGTGAATCTTAATTTACTGAGATTCTTTCTCAGTGACTATGGTATGTCAAATCTTTTTCTTGAATTGCTAACTGCTCAAATGTAATAAAGGGGAGGAAGGAAGTATTTTGTGCCCTTAGAGAGGAGAGGGGTGGGGAAAGAAAGGAAGGTTGATATTCTCATCCCTCCAAAGGGACAGCCTGGCTCATTGGAACATCTGCCGCCACTACTTCACTTCAGATACAGTCTGTTCTTTATCTGATAATGTGCACTGTCAAGTGACCAGTCTTGTCACATCTTAATTTTGCTACTTACTCTCAGGGTCCTCCTTATGCTGTTAGCTGACACCCTATTACCTTTATGCTTACTGGCAGGGCAGTTTCCAAGAGACCTTGCTGAGATCATAAGGATACCCCCTTCCCTCCTCCTTTATGTTAGTTATCCAAAGGACATCTACTCAGAGAGACCTTTTTGCAGTCCCCATGGCAATGCTATTGATTCCAGAAGTGTGATTCTTTTTTCCGTGTGAAATATAACGATGTCTCAAGAGTAGAGCTGAGAAAAATAACCCATTATAGGCAGCTGCTCAAGAGAAAACCTTACAGGTCAGGTGATGAGAGATAATGATACACAGTGAATTCAGAGAGGCAAGCTAGTCCAGATGCTTCTTTAAGAAGATTTTTTCTTTAAAGATGGTGGCTATACCCCAAGGATTGACTGGAGATAGGCATGTTGGGAAATGAGGGTGGGTGGGAGAGTTCTACAGTATTATTACGGCCAGACTTTTGTGTGTACAAGTACAAGACTGGTAAAATGTTCTGCATGATTAGAAGTCCTATACAGCACAACATACAGTTATGCATCTAGTGCTGAAGCAAGATTTATCACATGTGTCATGCCAGCATTTTCTATGAACAAAACTGTTAGGGCATCATTATATTTTGAACTCTCTCCCCCTCTCTCTTTCACACACACACATATGCACATGGGATTTGATATATCACACATACACATATGAATGATCAAGATAGAGACAGAGGTGGAGACAGAGATAGAGATATTATATATATATACATACATACATATACATATACATACATACATACATATATATATATATATATATATATATATATATGAGATCAAACCCTTTAGTCCAGGAGGCCAGGAGTGATGGGCCATGATTTGCCTAAAATTAGGGGGAAAGTCAAAAGATGAGAACTCTGAATGGAAAACTGATGTTGGACTTTCTCATTATGAGCAATTTTCTCCCAAATGGCCTGCAACTTCTTTTGTTAACCAGATCATTACTTAAGGTCACAGGATGGTAGGCTGACACCTTCTCAACAGGACGTAATGGTCATGAGATGTACAGAGCCCATCCTTGGATTAAAAGTCTCCAGTAATCTCCCCTCCAAAATGAAGGCAGACCCAGGCAGCCCTGCTTTAGAACATTTCACCTCATACAGGGAAGTGGGGATGAGGAGACTGTACCAATATGATTATAAAGAACTAATAAGTTAGATAAGACAGATGTGAAAATAATTGGATTTTTATACATATATGTAGGTGTGTATGTGTTTTGTGTATGTGTATATATATTTATATGGGAAAGATAAAGAAGGGGAGAAAAATATATAAGACAGGAATGTGGCTAGCCATGTATCAGCTAGGTAGCCAGGTAGGGAGACTGTATATTCCAAAATACTTTTATTTATTTTTTTGGTAGAAACTTGTAAAATACATATGTGACTAAGTCAGTCCTCTGACCACTGAATTTTGGATAATGAATGTTTGCTCTTAAAGTATGAGGTCTTTTTAACTACAGTAACAAACACAGCAGATCCCACCATAGTAACCATCAGTTATGACTCCAAATCGCAGGAATATAGTTTAAAAGTAGACAAGTCTTGATAAATATCAAAGATTTGTCTAATGCAACATTAATAGGTTGCAATACATCAAGCCAGAAAGAGGTGACCACTGAGTATGTCCTCATAGCATGCTACAACGAATTGCAACATACATCTGCATTACATTGCCAACCATTTAGCTCAGGTTAACAATTTCTGCTATGAGAGCCTGTGATTCCAGCCTGGCCCTGAATATTTGCTGGATGGAAGACCATTGGGAATCATCTGTAGGATGCTCAGAGAACCAAGCAAAATTACAATATTTTCATCTGATTATGGAATAACTAATAAAGAAGAGAGGTAATCCACTTCGTGTGATATACGTTTGCATCCAATCAATAGAAAACAGAAAACTTCCTGCTGATAGAAATCTAGCTTCCAAAGACCATATAATTCAATGTATAATATGAAATGTAATTTGCTTCACTTGCACCATATTACAGATATGCCACAGGATTTTTCATGGACAAAATGTGCAACCATTTAGATGCTGTTTTGGAAATGTAAAGGGGCCATCCTTATTTCACAATTTCAGCATGGAAATGATGTAGTCATTCAAAATTGATATTTTAAAAAAATGTATCACACACAGGAATCTACAAATGTAGATAACCAGATCTTAAACGACCAATAAGCAGATCCGCTTCTAGAAGCAACACCCGCTTGACATAGTTATTAGCAAATCCTGCTTTGTCCATGACCACTCTTCACTCCTTGTTATTTCAAATATGATAGAGCCACAAATTTTAATGAGAATTTAGTATTGTTCAGGACAAAAGTACTTGTGTAGCTGTCTGTATTAAGATTAGCTGGTAAGGATAAATTATGTGACAATTACAAAAAGAAATCTTTCAGGCATATGGTGCTGGCTACTGCCAGCTAACCAATGTTGCAATAAATAAGACAGTGCCCTGAAATGAGAAAACTAATTTCTTTTTGCATTTCATGTTTTTGATAGAATTAACCATTTAGTCTCATTAAAGAGACAGCACAATATAAATCACTCAGTTTTATACAACATGTAACAGCTTCCTACGACTCAGGCTTAATCTATTTTGTTCGTCTCATATAAGAAGGCAAGTTATTTATACAAAAAAACAAAAACAAAAAAAACCCCAGTTTTTTCCCCTTTCCCTAATGTATAAAGGTGGTGGATTTATTTGTTGGTTTGTTTGTTTAGCTCCAATCCTAATGGACATGTACTTATGTTTAATGTGGACATCCATTCACTAGGATCTGATAGTGGCAGTAAATTTGCATATTAACCCTTGGTTGGCTAGCTGGTTATCTCTTTTCAAATTTTGTGCAAGGAGGAATCTAATGCCTCTTTGGGCACCTGGGTTTCTCTTTGCTGTCCTCTGCTTATTACTGGTCTAGTGCAGGTTCTTAGTCAAGCTGCTACTGATTGGTCCATATGGGAAGGTCAAAGATGCCGGAACAGTCCATTGCTGGACACCTCTGTCCTCCTGTGTAAGACTAAGAATGTGTGTAAGTGCACTGTCAGAGCTCTTTGCTCCGGTAGTATTATATTGATTCTTGGCCACTGGCATTGACTAAAGCAGTGTTTTGCGTGTGTTGAAAATATGTGTGTGTCTATGTACACTTGTCCAGTTTGTTTGGATTCCATGAACATTACATAACACAAATTGGATCTGTCCTACAATTACTCCAGCAAATGCAGGTCAGCATAAGCCCCATCAAAATTCACATCGAAATGAGATTCCTCCAACAATCCTAAATAATCAGCACTATGATACAGAAATAAATTCCACTGAAATAGATGGGATTTCTTCTATTCTTTCAAGAAAACACAGATACAACTGGATTGTTAATATTTTAAAATTATGATGGCAGGGTCAATAGCCTGAATAAAATAACTATCTCATGGTTAGAACTATTGAAAAGCACACATCACTTACTGCTCACCAGTGTAGAGATTGTTCTTCAGGTACATATGCAATCTCTTCTACTATTCTTCCCCTCCCCCTCTTTTTTTTTAACAACATCTCATGAAGAGAGTTAAGAAATCTCTTCACATATAGCTTCCAAAACTTTTTCTGGATAATTTCAACCGGGCAAAGCAGGATGCAACAGACAAGACGATATTAGCAAACCTGAGCCTCAAGGCAAAAGGCTATCAGCAAACTTCTATTCCTTTTCAAGCCAGCATTATTCAGAAGAATTACGCAAGGCTGAACCAAACCTTTATGTGAAGTATTCACCCCTTCAAACAATCATAGCAAGGGATTAAAATGCCAGCAGGTTCTTTTCCATTTTCATCTAAGGCAGCAGTTGAGTAGAATTCTGCACATTTCAGTCTCCTGCAGACTAACTCTCAAGTAACACTTACTACTAAATATTACCACACTAAGGTTCCACCAAATGATATGAAAATGTAAATACTGTTTGGTTCTGGGACATAGCACTTGCAATCTATCAGAACAGGATGAGGCTGGAGAGACTCTGGTGGATTAATATGTTAATTGTCATGATCAATAGCTCTTATTGTGGCCATGGACACAGGTTTTACAAATCACATTTCAAAAATCCAGGTATCTTCATATTACAAGCTTGCTGTGATATACTTTCAGCTATGATATACTTTCAACTATAACTGAATGCAGTGTTACACAAACTGGAGCCAGTGTTGACTGAGCAAAGTGTTGGTCAGTGCTTACTGAAGCTGACTGGGCAGAGATTAAAGTCAACATGGCCAGAGGTCAGTGGTCACAAGAAGCAAAGCCTAGCAATAAGCCACCTATACTGCAGAAACAAGAAACTAAGGAACATGAAAATGAGATGGCAAAGAAATTTCCTACAGTACCATTAAGTAGCCTGTCCATGCCTATTGTATGTCCATCTAGTAAGCCCAGCCTTGGACCAGTAAGGGAACTCAGGATCAAGCTTCATGTTCCTTGATTAATTGGAGGAGATGTGCTTGGAAAATATCCTAAGTCCATGCAAATCTCCCATTCCCTTTTGCTGATCTGATGCACTGCCTGCATGTTTCTCAACTCTGGGTGAGCTGAATCAAAGTAGTTACATGAATCAGGCATAACAACTGAGTCAAAGGCAGAGGTATGATCCAATTACTTCTGATATTCCCCCCTTTTTGTATATCTCTGTACCAGATAGACCTGAAAATACAGAAATATTTGACAGAAGCATGGAATAAGGATATTATACCATATTTTGACAAACTGGAGAAATTCTCTGAAAAAAAATAGTAACTAAGATGTATATTCATGCAAACCCACTATTGAACAAGAACACTATTCAGAACAGAACAAAGAGAAAAAAGGGAGGGAGGGAGTTATGGATTTCAGAACAAGTAGGAGATGGAATATTTAAGAGGCATCATTGCTCTGTCTGGGCACACAAGTCAACAAGGTAGTGCAAAAAGACAAAAGGATAGGGAGGAGAGGGGAGGAGGGGAGACAAGAGAAATGAACCACAGTCCTGAGATCATGGCTATTGCCTCAGATGGGAGGGTATTAGACCCCAAAAGGAATGTACAATAATTTATTGATTCTCTCTATCCACAGTTGATGAAGCAAATCAAGCCTCTTTAAATGCTCCAATCTCTGATGAAGAAATTCTGACAGTAGTTTTAAAAAATCAAAGCTAGGAAACGCCCCAAGAACAGATGGGTTCCTGGGCAAATTTTACAATATAATTTGTAAAAATCTAATTCCCTACATTAAGCACATCTGTAACACTATTTTAAAAAGAAGAGATACCCAAATCCTGATAATCTTCAAGGTTTATAGCAATATTGAAACCTGAGAGTGAGAATTCACAATGAACATCTTATTGTCCACTTACATTACTTGAACCAAGTGCTGAACTTTTAATAGCAATCTTGACAGGAAGATTAAATAATTTCATTATCAAATGAGTTTTAATGGATCAACCTAGGTTTAAGCCAAAAGCATGATCTCACGGGTAATTAGAAGGGATCTCAATAAAATTCGTTACGGTTCAGAATCCAAATTCAAAATACTACTAGTGTCACTAAACACATTTAAAGTTTTCAATATGGTGGAGAAATCATACCTCTCAGGGATACGGTTGGCTGCCAGGGATATAAGGACTCACCTGGGTGGCTGGAGGTAGCCAGCATACCAAGAGGAGACAGCATTTCCATCTCACTACCGTCCCTCTGAGAGAGCTGCTTCCTTCTAACTGGAGAAAAGTAACAACTCCCCTGCAGCACCAGGACCAAGCCTACAGATACTGGGCCAACCAGGACAGCCTCCACTTGATGCCTGGCTGCCAGGAATATAAGGGGTTGCCTGGGTGGCTGGGAGAAGCTAGTATACCAAGAGAAGATTTCCATCCAGCATTTCCATCCCGCTATTGTCCTTCACAAATCTATTTGGATCTTTTTCCAGTTTAAAAATAAATGAAGCAAAATCAAAATTAACATATTTTAACTCCATCCTGCCCTAGTTTTGTATATTTGGTCATCATGTTATAGCAAGGTGTAAAGCAAGCACTGTACCAGAATTATGATTCATTAATGGACCAAAAATGCTAAAGGAATGGAAGTTTTTCAATTCATCAATATTAGGTAGAATTGCTATAATTAAAGCACATGTTGATATTAGACAAATGTAGCATCAAGATCTTTAACAACTTTTAAAGATTATTGTATCACTGCTAATACTACTACTACTAGAGGGCAAGTATGCATTTTATTTATTATTTTAATAAATAAAATGCATACTTTATCATTTTAATACAAAACAAATATTTAAAACAGTTTCTCCATCATAAGTTTTATCTACATACATGAAAGTTTACTGTACTATCTTATCTTCCTACACTTCTACCTAAAATCTTAGTATTAACATATATGTTACCAGTTATTTACATACTTCAACAGTTGTCTTTTAATAACCTTCGTTCCAGGTCCCTATATACTAGATATTTTATTAAGTAACCTTAACACTTTAGTACATATTTTCTTAAAACCCTTTGGAATAGGATAATGTATTTTTCCCCAACTACTCATTCTCAAATGCTCTTTATATATTATATTTTGTGTTGGGGATAATTTTCTATTCGAGTCCACTCGTTTTTTATGCCTTCTTCTGTTTGGTTTCTTAATTTTCGTGAAACAACATATACTATTTTCATATCTTATACACTTTGAAACCTTGCTTGGTTTTGGGAACATCCTCATTTTTCCAAAATTTTGCAAATTCTATTCTCGCAGCTGTTACCCTATATAGTATGATTCTCCACTACTTCTTGTTGGTTTGATTATCTATTCCATCAAGTATATTTAATAAATAATTTTCTGGGGTCATAGTGAATTGAATATGAAAGATTTTTTCTATATGTTTGTGTATTTCTTTCCAGTGTCTTTGGGCAGGTCCACCATATATGATATACTGTACCATTCTGAGTGTCGCATTTCCAACATCTTCCTATTCCGGTTTTGTATATCTTTTGTATTTTTTCCAGAGTCATATACCATCTAAGCATTTTATACATTTGGTCACTAGAAACTAAATTTGGTACACCTTTTGGTACACCATTTGCCTCAGAAGCAGATTTAGATACTGATATTTCAGGTATGAATTGTTAGAAAATTGTGTTGAAGTTTCCACACAGGTGCATCTATGTCTCATTCAACTTTCATTTCTCTATAAAAATTTGTCCTTAGCTTAAGCATCTATAGTTAGAATAACCGACAATGAAATCTTTTAAGGAGCAAATAGTTCCTTATTTTTCACATATGATAAACCAGAATATACACTCTGAGAGGGAATTACTGTTATTGATAATATTTGTGGGTGCTTATGTGCCTTTAGGTCACATGTTGACCTATGGCAACCCCGTGAATTGTTAGGCAAGAAATACTCAGATGTGTTTTTCTCACTTCCTGAAATAAAGAGATTAGAGCACCTTGGCAGTTCATTGGCAGTCTACCATCAGAGTACTAACTAGGGCTCACCTTGCTTAGCTTCCAAGATAGTTGGGATCTGATTCCTTTAGGGTGTTTAGGCCCTGGTGACAATATCTACTGGACTGAATAAACAACTTTAACATAATGCGATGACTGGACTTCTTGCTGCAGTTAGAGCTGAAATTGCCCAGTGATGGAAGACTTTACATGGACTCAAAGCAGTGCAATTGGCTAAATAGAACTTGGAAAATGCTTAGAAAAACTGTCAGGTAATTAAAAATACATGATAAGAGAGAAATGTATGGACTACTTTGATAAAATTTGGTTCTTATTCATTTCTTTAGTAAATAAAAAGCAGTGTTATTTTATTTTATTTATTTATTTAGTTAGTTATATTTTATTTTATCTGCCAAAGTATCATCTAAAATTCTGGAAAGATATTTTAACTGACTCTGAAGTCAAAATAAAGAAAATATATGTAAACCCTGAGGCATGTTACTTCTATCATATAGTACAAAGAGTAATAGCTTCTGATTTGATTTTTCCCCTCTTTCTCTTTTTTATTTATACAGAGTATACTACTCTGTGTCAATAAGAAAATCAGAGTGGTAAAGTGGTTTGCGCACTGGACTGACTCTAGAGACCATGGTTCAAATGCTCACATGGCCATGGGAACACACACTGAGTGACCTTGGGCAGTCACACTCTCTCAGCTTCAAGGCTAGGTAAAGGCAACTCCCCCCCCCGAACAAATCTTGCCAAGAAAACCTCCTCTTAGGATCACCGTAAGCTGGAAATGACTTGAAGATACACCACCACTACCACAACAGCAACAGTAGAAGAAGCAGGAGTTGTACATTCTGGCTATGAATTTTTTGCTTTTGCTGTTGCTGATGTTTTCACTTCCTGATTAGTTTGTATATGTGTGTTTATGTGTATTAAGAAGGATCTGCAGAAGTGAACTGCAGAAACCCTTAGTGGGTTTTTGAGTAGCATGCCAAGTGGCTCGTCTACAATCCAAAAAATGTGCTGTGCCATAGGACATTTAGAGACTTTTGAATACGAGCAGAAAGGGTCTCCTTTGGCAGACTTGGGTTTTAGACTGGTTAGTTCAAAAGTAAATAGTGGATTGTTTGACTTGGAAGGCATTTGAGCTTTATCTACACTCCTGGGTCACTACTCTGACAGGAGAACAGCAGACTTCTTGCTATGAGGTTTTTCTTTCAGATTCTACATTCTATAGTACAACTTTTCAAGCAACCAGTCATCCTGGTGAGGTATGGAGGTAATGGCTCAAGAAAAAGAAACAGCTGTGGGTATGGTAACTATATCATTCAGGACTCTGATCCTTCCTACCCTGTGTATTTCTCTCTTAGGCTTAGTCTCCAGGAAGACAACTGGATAGGTCAACTCACAACCTCTACTTCCCCAAAGATTCCACAGTGAACAACTACATTCCCAGTGAATGCTGCTGTCTGCATTATACTTATTTTTGGAGTGGGCATTCAGGGATTCTCTGGTAGTATGCTATCTTGATCATTTACTATTTGCAGGCCCTTCCTCTCCGACTTGTGTGTTCACTATGGTGTGATTTCAGACCCTGGCTGATTACTTGGGAATTTTCTTAGTCCTGCAAAACATGGAAGGCCCTGCAACATCCTTAGTCTTCCTAAGCACAGAGATAGATACCGTTACCCAAGCATGCAGGTTGCCTGACACCAAGTGGCACAGTTTGAAGGAAAAGCTGTCCCTTTTTCTTGCAGCCAGAAGGTGCATCTCTACCAAGTGCAGGACTTGATTGGACATGTGGTCTTTGACTGCAAGGTAGTGGCACCTGGCAAAGCTTTCCAAGTGGCCACTGTGATGCATTAAAGTACATCACTGTTTCCATTTCACTCTGCCCACGCAGTAGGGCATGCTGATGTGGTGTGAATTCTTGGATTAATTTAATAGAGTCTCCCTTCAGTGCTGGGAGCTTGATCGGACTATCGCTATACTATAGAACAAAAATCAATTTTAAAGGAGCTTTTTAATGTAAAAGAACATATTATACTTTTGTGTTGGGTTAAGACCTTGGAGACCAGGGTTTGTCTTCCAGCTCGGCCATGGAAACTCCCTGGGTGACCTTAGGTGCATCACATACTCTCAGCCCCAGAAAACCCTGTGATAGTTTCACCTTAGAGTTGTCACAAGTCAGAAACTTGAAGATCCACAACAACAATAATAACAAACAATTAATAAACAATACTGTGTTTTGCCTTTCTTATGCACAAAAGGTATTTCAAAGGACTGCTCGAAGGGTGATCGTTCACTGAGATTTCTAAACAGGATGGACAGGCACTGCTCAGGGATGCTTTGTCTGAAGATACCTGCACTGTCTGGGTGTGGAGGGAGGAAAGACCTGAAGTATGGAGAGCAACCAGCTCCAGCACATGTGCCCACAAAAAACAGGAAAAAAAATACTTTGGGAGTGCTATTCATTCAGTGATGACTCTGAGACACAATGCTCTAGTTGGTTTTATTCAATTTTTTCCCTGCATGCAAAGTAGAAACAGCTGTTTTTCTACCCCGTTCTCCTGCTCCAAAAGCAATCCCATCTTTGGCTTAATGAAACAACAAAAGGACATAGATGTTTCCTAGGGCTGTTGAAGGCAAGACAGTAATCCTCCTGCTCTGATTTGACATCTTCACATGGAACATCACAACTGATGTGCTTGAGGTCACAGTCAGAAGGAGAGTAAATTACTTCTCCCACCTATTATCAAGCAAAGTTCTTTAACTGTGAATACTTTTACAGGCACAATCAGCACTTAGAAATCCCCTTCATGTGTTCAATCTAGCTTACTCCCAAGTAAGTGTGCAAATGACAGACTACATATAGGCTTTTTATTTCTAGTGCAGAACTAAACATATTAGATACCATAATATGTTTAGTTCTTGATCGCTAAGCACACCTCTGATTGATAATTCCTGCAGGGGTTCAAGTACATGCTGATCTGCATGGTGCTGTTTTCCTCCATCACTCTGGAGGGATTCAGCATCTCCACCCTGGTCTTGGTAAGTTGAGTACCCCTACTCACCAACCCCTCTTTCAGGGAGACTGATGTTTCTTACCCAAACTGTTCTACAAGCAGGAGTCTGTCAAGGGAATCTGAGTCTCTTTTTCACCAGAAATATTTACTCCCAATAAACAAAGAAGTAGAACTGTGGATTCCTGCCTGAAGATATCATATCTAACATCAGGAGAAAACACTAGGCTTCCCAAAGATGAGCCTCTCCTTCTCCAGTAATCGTTACCAAACCAATTCAATTTAGTGTTTTATTTGATTAAGAATAACCTAGCTCATTTGTTCTCAAGCTTCCCAGATGTTGCACTCCAGCTGCCAGAACCTGAAGCCAGTATGGCTAATGGTGACTGAGAGACATAATCCAACACCTTTTAGAGGCCCAGGATTGAGTTCCCCTGGCTTAGTCTGCTTCAAATGTTTGAGGTATTTCATAAACATTACCTCAATAATCCTTATATTAATGGTATGACTTTACCACATAGATAGACAGTCACAGTGTTCCATATTAAGTCCTTATCATTCAATGTTGAAGTGTCACTATGACTACATGTACATTCAGGAATGCTTTAAAGTTCTCTGATTGCTAGAAAGGACAGCCTTGATCTCACAGAAATCATCCTCTGCAGCAGAAGAATAAAGGTATTTGGAGAAGCAATGAGAACACTTTAATTAGATACCTAGATCATTCACTAGCTTGTGGACTGCAGCTTCTTAGAAATTACTGTAGCAATGGTCAAGGGCAACACAGGTTATTGCGAAGAGAAAAGATCACCATCTCCTGGCTACACAAAGAGCCCTCTTGGGAAACTGAACTGGCAGTAGTGACAGGGGTAAAGAAGTACACATGATGCTAATGCTAAATCAAAGATTCAGATTTTAAATTGCTGTCATTAATCAACTAGGGTTGGGCACTGGATATTCTCTATTCCAACAATGTGACAACCATGTAAGACTGGACACAGAAGTGTTCCCAGGATTGCCATCCAGTAAACACATATAAAAATAAGTATCAGTTCAGTAGCAAAGTGCTCCTTGGCACAGAGAAGAGTATCTGAGCTGCACAGATGAAGAAGATCAATCAATTCTCCTCCACTATTGTCATCAGTTACTCTCTTCTCCCTATACCTAACCCCCATCCCAACCCCTCTTTTCTAGCTCAGTGTAATCTACACAGATACACATGCATGGTGGGATATTGTAGAAAGATATTGCCTTTCATAATTTTCTGTGTGTGAATGTGCCCATAATTCTATGGACAGAAACAAAGTAGTCAGTAAAATCACACTGTAGATTGTAGAATGGGCAGAAGTAGATAATGCGTATGTCAAATTCATGGTGATTTCTACATCCCTTTTCCCAACCACTTCTTTGTCCTCTTTAGAGTGTTGTGCTCATGGATATTTGAACACCACAAGCCTTGTTCAATTGACAGTATCTATGAACAACTAAAGCCTGAGTGGGTGTGTCAGAAGCAAGCTGAGAGACTCCATTCTCTACTACATTCATCCAGCTTGCACAGAATATATTTGAACATGCAAATGTTACCCTGTTTACTGGGGGTCCTGTGAGGGATACCTAAATGCGCTCACAATTAAACAAGTTGGGGAAATTAGTCAAAGAGCACAATCTAGCAATGCGAGAGGCAGGGCAACGCAGCGGAATCTTTTACCCAATGTCTACGGGGTCAGGCCAAGTCAAGGAGTAAACAGGATTGAAATAATAATTGTGATCTTTATTAAAATACAGACAAACAGTGTATGCAACACACTCACACAGATAACTATAGAAAATAAAGGTTGGAGAGGTGTGGAGGGATTTTTGAGAGGGATCTTTAATTTGGGTGATACTACACCTGTCCTGAAGCCTGGGTAGTCTGCAGATTGAGTTCGGAGATATGAAGTCTCAGTACGTGGGACTGAGGGGAAGGCTCACCAAGCAGAGTGGCAGCAAGACAGGATGGAAGTCCGGAGCGATCCAAAGAAGCTCTCAAAATCAGGGTTTTTTATAAGGAAAACATGACCGTAGGCTAATCTGTACTTGGGGAAAAACAATGAGTTTAGGGCCGGA
This sequence comes from Ctenosaura bakeri, assembly GCA_948474755.1. NCBI lineage: Eukaryota > Metazoa > Chordata > Lepidosauria > Squamata > Iguanidae > Ctenosaura > Ctenosaura bakeri. The sequence continues at coordinate 115,028 of CAOLHI010003407.1, forward strand.
GACAAAGCCTCCGAACGGTTAGAATTTAGCATGATTGAGTTAGGTCCAAATTGACAATAAAATAGCCAGTATGCAAATGTGCAGTGCTTGACAGTTGAGAATTCAGCTTGCCAAGTTGCCTGCTCGGGGCAGGGAGTTCTTTGTAAGTTGCATGCATACATAATAGAGTACTTGCCTTTGAGGTCTCCTAAAGCGGCGAGACAGCTATTTCTGGCTTGCCTGTATTTTTTGGAATATTGCAGCAATTAGGGCCCAAGCCTGACTGTGAGCTTGTCCGGTGGACCTCGCAGACACGTGGAGAGGGATGGTAGAAGAAAGCCAAATTATTGATATCAAAATGATATCTGACATCCCACAAGTCCAGGCTAGAAAATGGCAGTAACATAAACAGTACATTCAGAGACACTGTGCAATCTGCAGTCCAGAAAAAAATACATTTGAAATGCATGTATTGGGAAGTGAATCATGTCCATCCCTGTCATCTCATCTCACACTGAAATGCAAATATGCAATGGGGTAGGAGTTGATGCACTGATTGTTCTGTTTCTATCTGATCCCAATGGAATGTACATACTGATGAAGGCTGTAACTCACTCCTACATTTCTCTCCACTTCAGTCTACTGAAGGAAAAAAGTTTGAATTTAACACTAATTCATACACTCATGATATAAAGCAAATGATTGTTGATTTCTTTAAATTGGAATTGGAATGCGCCTGGAAGTAGGCTGACAGTTCAATGATTTTAATTCTTCCCACCCTCAGAAATTAATTTGCCATGAAAGAAAAGCAGCAACTGAGGCAAACCCTGAGGCAAAAGTAGCAACTGGGCCAAATCCTGAGGCAAATGAAGTTTTCAGGTGGCAGGGGGAGATAATGAGGACTGTGGAAAGGGTTAAAAAAAGATTTCTCCATTTAATTATGGTACTTTAAATCATAGTGGAGGAAGAACTGCCACTAATATTTAACATGTGTATGCATGCACACACACACACAAACACACATTGTGGCAAACTGTGTAGTTAATGTACTATGTCATTTTGACCCTGTTATTCTTCTCAGCACTTAATGCCGGTCAACTGCTGAATTATTATTTCCCCCATCCTTCTCTGTGTTAGCATATGAACCAGAGTTTAAAGATTCACCCTACCTACCAGTGTCCTTAAATGTATGGAGACAAAACAGAATAACCATAAAAGGGCACTGAATTTTTACTATAAGATGTGGTGTCATCTGCTAATTTAGATTAACCTTTTAAAAGGTTAAACAATTTCATGGAGGATGAGTCTATCAGCAGCTATTAGCATGAGAGCAGGGGAAGTGAAAGAAAGTGACATTTGAGGGTTCCCCTCTTATTACCTATGAATATTACTAGTGATATTGTTTTTAGTGGTAATGGTAGTGGACTGTTTCTTTATTTCATAATGCCAGAAGGATGATACTTATCCATGCTGAGTGTGTGTACACGTGTGTATGCATGCTATCAAGTAATTGTTGCATTTCTCTTACAAGGGTATATCACTGCTTTGTAAAGCAAATGACATATGGAGCAAAAGTTGAAATCACAAGAGTTAAAGTCCACATATGTGACAGCAATTCCACCTGCTCACTTCTTCCCCTGTGCTGCCCCTGCCCAACCACATTGTACAAAAACCTGTTCTGAAGAGTCTCCCACTCTATGGAGCAGATTTTGAATTGTGCTTTCTTGTGGAAGGGGAACTGACTCCCCTCCCATTTCCACAGAAACTGTTCTGTTGAGAGAAAGTCCCGACTGGACCAGAAATAGCATATTATGTCTCTTAGGGAAGTCTGATAGCACTTCTGCTATCCCTGCACCTGCAATATGATTCCTAAAGGACAGAAGGGAGAAACAGCTTCTGCCTGGGGCAAGAATTTTCTTGTTTGTCCAAGTCAGATTGGTGGCTTAAATATCCTAAAGTATCAGGTCCCATCTGATCTTGGAAGCCAACCAGGTTCAGCCCTGGTTAGTAATTGGATGGGAGACCATCAACAAATGCCTGGTGCTAGGAAGGAAATGACAAAACCACCTCTGGAGTATTCCTTGCCTAAGAAAACCCTGTGAAATTAATGGGATCGCCATAAGTTGACAGGAGACTTGAAGGCACATACATACATGCACGCACCATACCTAATTATACACTAATAGAAAAGAAGCATACTGCAAAGCTCTCAGGAAGAGATGCATTAATATAAGACTCCACTTAGTAGACTTATGGGGGGGCAACCTGCATCTCATGGCTTGCATCTAGCACAGCTGTAGTATGGAATATCCAGTTTTGTGCTGTGTCCATTTCCCATACCCAGGAACCATCGTGGTTCTGCGGTACTCTCAATGTACTGGAGGCTGTGATGGTAAGAAAAGGAGGCTTAACACTGCCTAATGGTCATCTCTAGGCTATGCTACTTGTCTTATCTTCTTTGAGGCCTTAATAACATGAAAGGGATGGGCCCAATACTGCTGTTTCTCAGAGGATGTGCTGGAGATGATGGGACATGCTGAACAATTAATCACTGTGGCTCCCTTAGCTTCTCCAGATTACTCTCACCACTTCCACAGATCCTATTCAGAAAGTCTTCTGCATCGCTGGGTTGTGGAATCCATTCTACAATCCATTTTGGAAACTGCAAAGAGGTGAATGCTTCCATTTCTTTCTCTGCCTTTTTAAAGTAAGGTTATATCCTAACAAATGCCAGAGGCAACACTACTATAAAGAAATGCAAGACACTTGCATTTACCGATCATGCAAAAGAGCCCTATTGGTATGAACATCTAATTAGCTCAGTTTTAGTTCTTAAGTTTTCTTTAAAAGTAATGAATAAAACTTCAGGTGAAATTCACACCATAATGAACACATACTGTTATTATTTCAGGAGAGATTTAGCGATCCTCATTACAATCTGTGACTTTAAAACCAGTATAATCACAAACGAAACTACAATTCTGAGGAAACTAGCAAATGGGTCAACATCAAAACTTTGAATGCAAGTTGATGTTCACTACCTTTTCTCAGAATTAACAAATGATTGTTCCCCAATCCAACACTCCTATTTTTTCTTAGGAAATTATTTTGCAAGCATACATCTCTCCTTCTATCAGGGTGTACATCAATATTTTCTTCAGCTAGTTATTTTCTGTACAGTAAGCTGCTTTTAGCTGAGGGGTCAGGGTCAGAGTCTGAAAAAAAAAATCACATAACACATAAAAGAATGCAGTGAGCCAGTTCTGGGCAACATTTGGGTAGGCTCATTAAATGTTCTGTGAATAAATTCTCTAATAGCTGAAGTTTTTATGTGCTATCAAGTCATTTCTAACGTATGTTGACCCTAAGGCAAACCTATCACAGGATTGTCTTGGCAAGATTTGTTCAGGGGAGGGAGGTTGCCTTGTCTTTCGTCTTAGGCTGAGTGTGTGTGTTTTGTCCATCACCCAGTGGGGTTCCATGGCAGAGCAGGGATTTGAACCCTGTTCTCCAGAGTTGTAGTCGAAAACTCAAAACTACAACATCAATCAATTGGCTCTCTTAATGGCTGAAACTAACTACAAAAGGCTTCTACAGTTCAACCTGCATTTGTCTATATTGCCAGGGCGATGCTCAAATAATAAAATCAGCAGGTGTTAGGTCACACTGCTGAACTATCCTGTTGATCAAGATGAGGCTGATCAAAACATTTGGGGAAGTTTAATTCTTCTGTAACTCTGCCAGCGTAGATAGTGGCAGCAGAAGGGCTATGGACAGAGCAGCCATGAAGAAAGTCAGGCACTGGAGGAGAAGGCTGATCAGAGCCAGCAGGTTATGCCTGCCTTCCTTTGCCACTGCTGTGCAATCCTGGGAAATGTGCAGCCCCTAGCATAGTAGATTACCAGGATACTGGCCTTATGCTCCAAGAATTATTTGAAGTGAATCGTTTTTTTTAAAAAAAGATACGTTCTCCCAGCTCACATTACAATTTATCAGAAAGAGATGATAGACCAACAGGAATGCCTAGGAATAAAACATCCTGTTATTTTTTTTTGCTTTTCCCCCCAGATATCACATAAATACATTTTCACTTAAATATTCCAAACAGACATTACTAAACTAAACATTACTAAATATTGATGAAATCAGTATGATCATCTAGTCTTCTCTCCTTTCTTCATTCTTCTCTTCATTTGTTCTTTCCTTGTCGAAGTAATAATTAATAACAATCTAATTATAATCTATTTTTAGCAAGCATAAAATAATATAATAATGTCGAAAACAAAAGTGATAATAATAATACGATAACAACAATAACAATATCTAAACCAGGAATCATTAAGATAAATAATCTATCTGATAACCATAACTATAACCATAACTATTAATTTTACTATGTTTATAATAACTATAAATTAAAAAATCCTTATATTATCCTAAAAACAGTATGCCACTACCCCTGAAGACTACCCTATCTCAAATTAACTCTATAAAATATTTTTACTTGATATTTTATGATGTTTTTATAGACGTAACTATATACTTATCTAGAACTGAATATCAAATATGAGCGCTTCTTTCCATTTTTTCTTCCAAATATTCCTAATTAGTTCCCATTCCTTATTTGCCTTATCTATACTTCAATGATTACTTATATAAACTGTGAGAATATCCATTTGATACATTTCAAGTAACTTGAACAACCAATCTTCAATTGATGGGATCTCTTTATATTTTCATTAGGAGGCACATAGGATCCTTGCGCCAATACCATATATAATAATAAATGACCCTATTTCTTTTGTTGCGGACCACAAAATCCCTTACACATATTTAATAAATAAAACTCTGGATACATGGGAACTTCGATTCCTATAATTTTCCTAACCAAGTTATGTATGCTTTTCCAAAATATTTTCGCTTTCTTATATGTCCACCAGGTATGATAGAATGTTCCTAATTCTTCGGCACATTTCCAACATTTACCAGAGACTTTTTTATATATCTTAACTAATTTTTGTGGGGTCAAATACCATCTAAATAGCATTTTGTAGAAATTTTCTATTAGTGCCGTACATTTCGTAAACTTTAAGTTAGTGGACCAAGTCTTTTCCCATTCGCTCAACTCAATCGTATGACCGATGTTCTGCATACATTTGAGCATATTATCCTTGATAGTGTCTTCTTCCATTTCCAAATTCATTAACATTTTATAAATAGCTGAAATTATATGGTCCTTCTCTTCTAATACTTTTATATCTATATTATTTCCCTTAGTGCCTTTATCTTCAATTCCTTCCATTTTTACATCTAATTTATATCTTTCTTTTAACTGCCTGTATAAGAACCAGTTTCCTTCAAAACCTTCTAACCTTAGTTCTTCTCAGGTCTTAAAGGTATCTCCATCAGGATTAGTGACTAGAAGTTTACCATAAGTTAACCACTTATTCATTTTATAAGATTCTGTATGTTTAAAAAAAGCTTCCTGTATTGATATTCAGCATGGGATCTTTATGTAGGCTTTCTTCTTAAATGTATCCCTCACTTTGAGTAAAGATCTGCCTATAATATGCTTATTGAATTCTTTGTCTATGTTGGCCTTATTATACCAAATATAACCGTGCCAACCATATTTGTTACTGGCACCTTCAAGTTGAAGCATTCTCTTATTTTTTAGGTTTATCCAGTTCATGATCCAGTGTAGGGCACATGCAACGTAATACAATTTGAAGTTTGGGAGGCCTAGACTCCCTCTTTCCTTGGTACATACCAGGATGTTCCATTTGACTCTAGGTCTCTTTCCTTGCCGTATAAACTTTCTTATCCCCTTAGACCATTGTTTAAAAGTTTCGTTATTTTTTACAATTGGTAAATTTTGGAAGAGAAACAACAACTTCGGTAAAATATTAATTTTAATAGTGGCAATTCTTCCTAATAAAGACCAATTTAACTTTGTCCATTTTTGCAGGTGGTCTTCCATTTTTTTCCAAGTTACTTTATAATTATTTTCAAATAGATCCAAATTTTTGCTTGTTATGATGATTCCCAAATATTTAGTTTTTTCCCCTGTTTGAAAGTTGGATATTTGTTCTAATTTCCTCTGTTCTTCTTTTGGTAAGTTTTTTGTCAATATGATGATTTTTTCCCTATTAATTTTAAAACCAGCAAGATCTCCATATTCATGCAGCACATTTAATAAATGCTTTATACTTTTCTCAGGGTCAGCATCCTGTTATTTTTAACAATATGGGGAATATATGGTGTGTGTTTGTGGCTTCTGTTTAGTTCTATATGGGTGTTCACTTGCTTACGTGGAGGGCTAAATGGGGAAATCCTTGAGAATGAGGTTTACACGCAGTCCCACAACCCTGTTCCCCTCTGCCATTTAGCTCTGCAGGTGAGTAGGAAAAGACCTGCATAGGACTTGTGTTTGTGTGTGCATAATCACAAAGAGACTGAACCTGCTATATGTAAAATGGACATCTTGCTTTCTAGTACTGTCATTTATGAGTTTGAGTTTGGATACCTATGTATTCAACCTCCTAACTACTGAACGGAGGTCAATGCTGCTACTTCTGCCTTCTCCTTCTCCTACTGAGTCCTTATCTGTAACATTTGTCCAAGATTTCTGATCTACCAGGTCATATGAAATTACCTCATTCAAAATCAGATCAAATGTTTTATGTGTAGAAATTACATTATAGCTAACATAATTAGGGGCTCCAAGACCAGGCACATAGTCTTAATTAGCTCATCTTTTTAAAATTAAAACATACAAAAAGATTTAAACACACATTTTTCAGGCTATCCTGAAGATCCACTGGGAATCACACTATCACACTATGAGAAGACAACTACTCAATCAAAACCAATTAATTCCTCGCCAACACCCATATATCAAACACTTAATGTTTATGTATTCTTTTTATATAATATTTTCTACTCACTGATTTATGTGCATACTTTAAATACACTCTGGATTTGTTTCACAGCTTATTACATACTCCAGTAACTGCTTGATACAAGTGATAAGCTTTGACATTTTCTTCTCTGTTTGAATAATATGTGCATAGTTCTAAGTTTCCCAGAATTCATTACAAACTTGCTTGTGTTATTGTGTATTTTCTTTAATACAATTACTTCTTTTCGTTTACTTATATTTTCACTTTTGTTTTTATCAATAAATATGTCAAGCTGCTCTTCACCTAGCATTTTATCATGGCATCTTACGATAAACGAAGGTAAAATTCTTGGCAGTAACGTAGATGAGAAACAAACCAGAGATCAGAAGAAAAAAATTATAAACATAAGTTCACATTATTTGTTCTTTTCCCTCCAAAATATAGTACAACTAAATTGTTTAACCATTATAATGTGGAGTAATTTCAGTATTTTTCCAATGTAGCTGTACTTTTTAACTTGCTTATATAATTATGGATTGATCTCACTAAACATTATGGGACAGTGTTATCACGGTTATGATATGTCTAGTGAGAGCACTAGATATCCTTTTGATATCAAATAATTTGGCCTTTGCTTGACCTTTCTCTGCCACCCTACTCCACGTGTTTGCAGAGGTCCTCCGGACAAGCATGTCTGGGGCGCAGCCGTTAATGGTTGTACCTTCCAAGACCTCATTCAGGCAGGCAACTTAAGCCTCTCCGTTGCTTTAGGGAAAAACCTCCCTGCAAACTGGCTTCACTCGGCGCACATCTACACAAAGCCACTTGGCCAAGAGACGAGTCATTCCTTTATATCGGGCCATCAACAAACTGGCCACGCTATTGTCATTAAGTACTAAGCTAATCATGCAAAATCCGACCTTTTCCAACTCCTTTGTCCAACTCCAAACTTCCTTTGTTCTCACCGAGCATAACATAGCCTGTAGGTAAAATCCACCCTATAAAAAGTCCCCACTTTTGGGACTTCCTCGGATCACTTTGGACTGCCATCCCGCCTTGCTACCGGTTTGTCTAAGGAGCTCCCCTCAGCCAGCCACACTGAGCTTTCTCTCCTGGAACCCCGTCCTTCTCTCCAGGACTATGAGACCAGGTGTCGTATCACCCGTTCCCTAAAGCTCTCTATTTCCGTTTCCAAGTTAGTGAGTGTGTGTGTTGTCTTATTTGCTGTTTATTTTTCAATAAAACTGTTGTTTTGTTACTTTAAACTTGTCTGGCTACGCTCTCTGACCTGAAGCCGTAGACATAGGGTTAAAGATCCTTGCTAAAGTTACCCTGCCTCCCTATTTGGTAATTTGGGTGCCCCTCCCGGGACCCCCAACATACAGGGTAACAACAGTGGATCTCAGAGTTGTTACCCCTGTGACCACTTTTTCATCTACATGAGGATTTTGTACCACCCCACCACATATTGCACCCCAGTGTCTTATTTTACACCTCTTTCTCCCTCTTTCTCTCTCACAAGCCCCTGACACTACATGTGTTGTCCATCTTAACGCTGAGTTCTCATGATCACTAAGGGGCATGTGCCTACAGAACCAATGATGAAACTCAGTGAAGCTGAGTGGGAAAAGAAAAAGGATATGGAAGCTAATTTTTGCTATGTCAGATGTTTGAGGAAGGCATAATAGGGGAAGATACTGAGCATCACTCTTTTGCAAAGACTAGTCAATCCCCAATGGTACACACACACACGTAGTAGTGTGCCCTTCTTTTTTCATATTTTGTACTTGCAGGCTGACTTTTTATTGTGCCCCTTCCCTTGAGCAACTATCACACTCCACAGTTTGAGAACCACTGGTATGGGAGGAGTATTACATGGTGCAAGTACTGGCTTTTACTATGCCCCATGATGTTGCATTCAAATATTTAGAGTAATTACAAAAGCTAACTAAAGTATCTGAGAAATAAAAAGTTATTTTTAGAAACTGTAATCAGGGTGACCACTAAATACAATTCTGAAGGCTTTAAAACTATATTTACTTTTACAGCAACATTCTAACTCTTGGTTCTTTTTTTCTTTCCTTAATCCCATCACGGAATTTCATTTGTTGTTTTTGTTGTATGCCTTCAAGTTGTTTCTGACTTATGGCAACCCTAAGGCAACCCTATCATGGCGTTTCTGTGGCTGAGAGTGAGTTTTGTGCCCAAGGTCACCCAGTGGATTTCTGTGGCTGAGCAGAGAATCAAACCCTGGTTCTTCAGGCTTGCAGTCCAACACTCAGACCACTGAACCATGCTTGAGAGAAAGAAAATACCTCTCTATTCAGTTGATCAACATTATGCATAATTTTCTGAGCTTCTTCCATCTCATCTCACTATTTTTCCATAAAAAAAGAAAAAGAAAAAAAAGAAGAGCCACCACCAAGATTGCAGTCTTTCCTCACTGGGGAGTTTTTCCAGTTCTTGCCCTTATTTTGTCTATTTCTTCTTAATGAAAGGATTGGGTTGTGGGTGTTCATCTGATTCGTGAATACTACTTTCATTTATTTCTAGTCTGCAATCACAGCAGTTTTCTCCCCAGGGTCTGCTGAATACAATTTCAATTGTTGTTTTAAAAGAATATATACTTCATACAGTAATTCAGCAACCAGTAAAAATACATTTCCAGAGGCATCCATTCCAGGTTGGCTCTTACTCATTCAGTAAGGCATATTAGGCAACAGACTCTTCTAACACATACAAATATGGTAAGGAAGTTGCCCTGCAGTATAAATTATAACGAACAAGCTTACTTAAGAAAATTCCAGAGTGTAACCAGAAGATAAACACTGCAAAAAAAAAAAAAATCTGAAGTACCAGAAGTGGTTAACTGAATGTATTTCCCAGTACAGCAAATTAAAAATCACTCTCAGAGAAAAGCAAAGCTGTTTTATGCAAACAGCTATTGAGAACAGCCTACACTTATTAAAATGTGCTCAGAGTTGATGCAGCAAGGTCATCCATTTCTGTGGATTTCTACTCTGCTTCTACCTGCAGGCTCCTCTTCGTTTTCTTTTTATCTTTAAACCTCAGATCCATCCACTTATTTGAAATTCCCAAGGACATAGTTATGGAGATTGCTGCATGTTTCCACAAAACTTGAAGTAAAGCTCTTAAATGAGCTTTGTGTAAGTTTGCACATCAAAACAGAAAGGGGGGGGGATTCTTTGAAAATACTACCTAAGACTAAAGTCCCAAGTCACATCCTTCTGAAAATTTATTTATTCAGTAAGGAACCTTCTGCTTTCAAGAAAATAAGAATATAGTGTAAGATAGCATCTATTTCATGCTTAAGACTAAGCGGGAATTATTTGGTAAGAAGTATATGTAGGAGGTGTAGGTGAAAGGGAGAGGTGAACACTTTTGAGAAGGGCGCATCAGAGCACTACAGCACATGTGCGAAGATGACAAAACACACTTCACAATTAGCTGCATGTACTGCTCTATCAGTTACCTATGTATTTCACTGTAGGCATGTTCATTAGGGTTGTAAGAATGCTTAAAAGTCAACCATATGCTCCTGATATCTATGAGGTTTCCCTTCCTCTATTAAGCCCAGTCTGAGACATGAGTTGGAAGAGAAGTCAATGAGAGATATCCTCTACTGACTTTCATTATGGAACAAATCAGTGAACAGAGAAGCCAAGAAAGAAAAGCAGTAACTAACAAGTAGTGATTTAACACACATATGAGGTATCTTCTTGACAACCCCTTTACTAGCATAGACATAATAAGGAACAAGAGATATAATACAAAAAAAAATGACAGAGGCCCAAAAAAAGAAAAAAGAAAAGAAACTGAAAATGAAGATGAAAACCAAAATTGCAAGCTATGTTATCATGACATGCCAGCAGTATAATTTTCTCTGTAAGGAACTTATGGAATGGTGGGAGTCTCTCTTTGTTCTCCTCTGTATACCAGTTTCTCTGCTGATTGGTCCTCAAGACTCATTGTGATAAAATCAGTTTGCTGATGGCTGAAGTGTTCATTGTAAGAAGCATGTATGCACTACCACTGTTCAAAACTGGAAATCAACAGCATCTCTACAAACTACCTCCATTGAGGAAGCACACAGGAACTTCCACCACAAAGTTCTTTGGGTTTGTAAGTTTACAGCAGCAAAAGAAACTTGTCTGAGCTTGTGAAATGAAGAATGAAAAAATATTTTCAACCACTCTTTCTGTCTCTAAAATATCAGGCAGTGCTGTTCACACTTGGATGTGTGTCTATTCACACAAGAAATTCACTATGTTAAATAAACAGAGAGAAGGATAAGTGGCCCTTTCCTGACATTTAAGAGCTCATCTGAACACTGCCTACACACTTACAGGATGTACTGGCACTTACTCTCTCCATGCAGTCAGCAACATTACTTTTCACAGGCTCCTATTTATATGAATATAGCAATGGGTGCCTGGAGATAAGGTTTGGGCCTGGCAGCTTGGGGCTGACCTGCTGCCTTTTTCAATCAGGAGATTATGTAGACAAAGCTTTGACTGATATGGAAAGAGGGGACAGCAGGCCATTTGCTTTCATCTTACTGCCATCCACCTTCTTTGGTCTGGTCCATATTAGGTGCACATGACCTACTTTCAGCTATCAGGAAACTGTGTATCTGTGGTGCACGGGGAGGTGAGAGTGTACACTTGTGGGATGATTTGGGGAAAAGGGGTCAGCTGTTTTTTCACAATATTCTGAGCAAGCCTTCAAGACATTTATGGTTGATTGAAGCTAGATGATTTTTCCCAGGCTGTGGAATTCCATTCCATGGAGGCTGGACTGGCAGGTGTTTTCTAGACCTCTCGCTAAACAAGTACTGATGCCCCTTTACTTCCAACACTTTCCTCTAGAAAGGCATTCTCTAGGTAGGACTGAGGATAGAACCCATCACCCATTCAGATAGATCAAGGTAGGCACTATGCAGCCCTCTATGATGTTGGCCTACAACTCACAAATAAAGTCCAACAACATATGGAACACCACCTTTGTATTAATTAAAGTTGCCAAGAAGGTTTCTTCACAATATTCTGGGCAAACCTTCAAGACATTTATTGTTGATTGAAGCTAAAGATGAGGAGACCAAGAGGAGAGAGCTGGAGCCGGAGCGTTAAGGCAGAGGTGAGGAGAGGAGACCCCGGCAGGATCAAACTCACAACCAATATGCTCACAAAGACATGGGATACAGAGTTCCATAATTAAAACACACAACGAGGAGCCAATTCTTTGTGTTCTGTGACAGCCACTACAAAAAAAAGGGGGGGCTTTATGGTTGTGGGGGACTTCAATATCCGTGTTGAGGCTTTCCTGACAGGGCCATCCTTGGGTTTTCATGGCTACCACGACAACCATGGTGCCTTTTCAATATATCATTGGCTTGATACATGCGTCAGATCATACCTTGAACTTGGTTTTTACTACTAGACAGTTGAAGAGTGATGCAGTTTCAAGGGGGGTCCATAGCTATCCCATTGTCATGGTCTGATCGCTTCCTTGTTTGTTTGTTTGTTTGTTTGTTTGTTTGGGGGTAGTGGACTCTTCCTGCAGGACTGGGAGACTGAGGAAGATGCCCTGCCCTGGATGCTGATGGAATCCAAAGGATTCCCAATTGCTGCGGGGGACATTCCAGCTGATAGGACTGATGACTCATCCAAAGCCCTTGGTCTCACAATGGAATGGTAAGATGGAAAGGGCCATTGATATAATCTCTCCTAAACATCTTATGTAGTGCTGCAGAGCTGGTAATTCACCTAGGTTTATAGAAAACATATGGGCAATGAGGTTAAATGAAGGCTTCAGTGCAGATAGCATAGGTACAAGACATAAATTAGTGAGGACTGTTAATTGTGTCTACTGTGCAGCAGTGGGGTTGACGAAAAGATAATATTATGCCTCTACTACTCTGTTCCTAAATGCTGTCTATGCAGAGCTGTTCTGAGTGGCGAAGAGCCTCCCTCCCTGCCAGCCATATGTTCTATAGATGTCTGATGGGGCCCTAAGATGCTCACATGTACCTCTCCAGACAGGAGAGATCCTGACTTACACAGGTTCATCCAGTTTCATCTGCATGATGCTTATGAATATACATGAACTTAAATCTATCCAAGTTGTCACCAAACAGCTGGCTAGCACCTCCATTAATGGCAAGATTACATACTGTGTAACTTCACAATTCTTCAACTCTTTCTTTCTGCACTGGGGTGTGTATGTCAAGCATAGCCAAGATATGCAAAACTGAATACAAATTGTCAAATAAATAGCACTTCCCTCAGGAAATCCATCTTAGGATAGCAAAGGAGACAGACAAAAAATAGTTGACCTAAACTTGGTTAGAACACCTCATAAAAGCTGGTTCTCATGTGTGGGTGAAAGCTAGCATCCATTATTGGGGTTAAAACCTCATGGATCTCTTTCCCAAAAGAGAACAACTAGCTTCATGAGCGGAGGGAAATGATGTCTGTAGATAAGGAGGCAAAAAAGTTGAGTACACAGACCAAAGAAAGATACAGAAGGTTGGAACAACAGGGCAGGCATTCTCTAGACATCACTCTCTCACTAAACAAGCCTTTGCTTCCAAGACTTTCCTCTAGAAAGGCATTCTCTAGGTAGGACTGAGGATAGAACCCATCACCCATTCAGAGAGATCAAGTTAGGTACTGTGCAGCCCTCTATGATTTTGGCCTACAACTCACATTTAAAGTCCAACAGCATATGGAACACCACCGTTGTATTAATTAAAGTTGCCAAGAAGGAGTCTGTTCTTCCTTTAAAATTAAAAATACATCCATTTGCAGCTCTAAACTATGAATTATGATCCATAAAGCTTTAAGTCTATGAACGCTTATGCTAGCAACTTCCTTCAGAATCAAAGCTTCTACAAGATCCCTTTACATATAAAGCCATCTACAGTTCAGGTTATCTGAAGGACCTATTCTGCCATACGAACCTGCCCTTGTGTTGAGATCTTCAGGGGAAGACCCTTCTCTCCATCTTAACACCTTCACTTATAAATCTGATGGGAACATGGGAGAGGAGCTGCTTCCAGGGTCTGGAATCCCCTTCTTCAGAAGGGTGCCCTATGGTGTCTTTCTGGGGGCAGACAAAGACATTTTTGTTTCAACAGGCCTTTCATAATTAATGCCTAATGACAAAAAGCCTTTTAAAAATGCACTTTAACATTTGTATTTGATGTTGTTGCTGGTTTAAATTGTTTTTTTTTAAAAAAACCACTTTTATACTTTAAATATATTTTAATTTCGTATGTCTCAATGATGTGGCATTTTATTGGTATAAGTTTTAACTTTGCAAGCCACTTGAGTCCCAGAGCCAGGAAAAAGTTGGTTTATAAATGAATGAATGAATTCTACTACTGTAGAATGTAGTTCTACCACTACAACAGCCCTGTAAACATTAGTTAGAGATTCCACAAAAACATTAGGAAGAACTTTCTTACTGCAAGATCTGTTTGACAGTGAAATGGGCTGCCTCATAGATAGCAGACTCTCCATCTTTGGAGGTCTTTATTATTTTATTTGTTTGACTTATATCCCACTTTTCTCCACAGTGGGACTCAAAGCAGCTCAAACCTTTAGACAGAAGCTTGATAGATTTTGCTCAAGAGTGCTTTAACTGTGTTTCTGCATGGAAGGGAATGGACTAGGGTGGCTCTTCTGGTCCCTTCTAGCTCTAAGATTCTATGATTCAGTCCCATAATAATTAACATTCTTTGACATCATTTTAATCTTGACCACAAAAGTCAGAGCACACATATTAAGAGGAAGAAGAATATATCCAACAGTGTGTGCCTTACCAAATGTGGCTTACTAATTATGAAGAGATAACACAAAGGTCAAAAATGTTAATAATGTATTGCTATAATTTATGTAGCTTAATTCCATAGCACATAGGAGTGTGAAAAGAAGTCTGAATTTCTTCGGTCCCAGTCTTTTTAGTCAGCAACCATTTTTGGAGGGTGGGCCATCTTTCCAGGCCAAATATGCTTCTCATTCTATTGGTCTCCCAGCAAGATGTGGAACTGTGCTGCTCTTGATATTTTACTTAATGAGGAGACTGCAGTGCAAGTATTCATCTAACCCTTGATAGGTCTCAGCTCCACTGCAATATCAAGAAACTAAAGCAGTTTTTTCTGTCTTTTTTTTCTCATATTCTATGCAACTTAAAGTTTGCTGCTAACATGTTTTTTTTAAAAAAATAATGTTATAGCCCAGAACCAAGTTTTAGTCTCAACTGCAGACTCACTGAATCAACAGAACATAGACAAGTGCTGACATAGAAAGTTGCTATTAATTCAGTGAGTCTACTCTAATAATGAAAGCCTGGGTGGTGCAGTGGTTTGAGCACTAGGCTACGACCCTAGAAACCATAGTTCAATTCCTGCTTGGTCACGGAAACCCACTGGGTGACTTTGGGCGCATCACACACACTCATCACCAGAAAACCCCATGAAAGGTTTGCTTGAGGGTCACCATAAGTCACTAATGACTGGAAGATACAAAACAGCAAGCAACTGGATTTACATTAATCAGAGGAGGGGGACAGGGCAGTACCAAAAGCCAAGGTCCAAAATATATAGTAAAAACAAAATACTTGTGGATTGGATATATTTGGTACAATGAATGCCAGCATGATTTTGTCATTTGAAGACTGGACTATGACTCTGGAGAAGAGGGACTGAATCCCCACACAGCCAGTGGGAGACCTTAGGCAAGTCACACTCTCTCAGCCTTAGGCAATGGCAAATGTCCTCAGAATATATCTTGCCAAGAAAACTCCGTGATAGGGCCATAAGTTGGATACAAATTGAAGACACACGACAACAGCAGCAATAAGTTTTGGAAAAATACTATGCATTTCACTAAATGCACAGAAAACAACCCACAAAAAGCACACCTTTTCTTAATTTTCCCCCCTTCTCAGCACAACTTGCTATCTTGCACTAAGGAATGGAGGAATACCCTCTTCTAATAAACCAGATATAATGAGGATTTGTATACATAACCCTTATTTTACATGGGATAGTAAAAAAACTTTTCAAACCTAGCTTTGAACTTCATGACTGGGCAAACCTGCTCCAGAACGGTAACACACAGATTTCTAGTGTACAATTCGATCATGGCTATAATATACAAGCCCAAAACACACACAGTTGTGAGAACAATGTCTGTGGGTAAGTGGATGTATATGAGAAAACCTTATAAAGAAAACCTTATAAAATGATGTATGGATTTTAACTACTGAACGTGCCCTAGAGTGTTTCAAATCAAAGTTGGGGATGTCAAAATAAGGAGGGCTCCTTTTTTCATACGTAGCAGACATGTAGGAAGGTGAAAAATTACTGGTTTTAGACTGATATGATTATCCAATTTTTTTTTAAAGATTTTAGTAGACTGTTACCAGAAATGTTTTTGCTGGGCATTACAGGTAAAGAACTAGAGAGTAAATATGGATCACTTTGTCAGTATATGACGACAGCAAC
Source organism: Ctenosaura bakeri (assembly GCA_948474755.1). NCBI lineage: Eukaryota > Metazoa > Chordata > Lepidosauria > Squamata > Iguanidae > Ctenosaura > Ctenosaura bakeri. Next base: position 131,441 of record CAOLHI010003407.1, read on the forward strand.
AAGAATACTGTTTGCTCAAACTTGGGAATGGATTGAAGTACCAACTATAGAAGAATGGATTGCTAAGGTTTCTGAGTTAGCCTAAATGGCATAATAGTGGGTTCTAAAGGATAAGTCAAGCGAAGATTTTTTAAAAGAATGGAAACCATTTATGTTACATTTTGGTTTTGAGCAACAAAAAAATCTAATGGTATAATAGCCTGTGGTTACGGTTATTAGAAATTTTAGTAAGATTATTCAGTTGGATCTGTAATGGTAGAATACTTTTTTTTCTTTTTTACTTTTCTCTACCTTACAGGCAAAATGGGAAGGGTGGAGCCTTACTGTGTATTAGCTATATGTCTTTTTTTCTCTTTTTCCTCTTTCTGGTTCCTTATTTTCTGAATACATATTACTTTGATTGTAAATTAGATTGCTCAGGTCAAAAATGAATTTAAAAAACACACATACACACACAGAGCTGTCATGCAGAAAGTGGACTGCAATCCTTGGTGGGGACATGTTTAGATGAAAAGCAACATGTTGCCACTCTGTTTCTTTCAGTGTTTCACTTTTGAGAGACAGCCACTGAGGAGTACGTGTATAAATATTTTTGCATTGTTGATAGCCTCCAATCTGTTTATAGTGCTGGGCTGCAGACGATGTGTGCTAGCATTCAGTCTATAGAGGCAGCACCACTGATCTAATCATATCAAAAACCTTTGCAGATTTCTAGTTTTTGGTCTTCTGGGAAATCAAGAGAGCACTCTGTCTGTTTCCTCTGGGTTGCTGCCTCTAGCACAGCCTCTGCATTTCAAGGAATCTTTTCTCCCCCAGAGCAATTCTCAGTTCCCTCAGGCAAAGGATCAGAAATAGTCGGAGAGCATTTTTAAGGGATGGTGATAAGCCTTTGAAGGAATCCTTGTCTTATCTTCGAGAACATCTGCATTTCATAAAATCAGCACTAAGCATTAACTATTCTTTTCCTCTGAGAAAGCTGTTTCCTTACTGAACAAAAGATGGAATCAGATTTTTTTAAAAAAACCCAAAACTAATGTTTTTTTCAAATGCCAGTAGAGACTGTCCTGTTAGAATAGTGGAGATTTATTTATTAATTTATTAACAAATCTCTCATGAGGGATAATGTTTAACTTTTGCATTGCTATCTTATACTTTCAATCCATGGTCTCAGTTCTAAAAGCTAGTTGCAATTTATAAAATTATAAATTTTACAGTGAAAACCATCATTTTACATGAAGATTAATAGATCACTGTCAACGAAATTCTTTAAAACAAACAGGATTTAACAGAACCACCTCAAAGACCCTACTGGGGCACTGAAATACACCCACACAATTGAAATCATGCAAGCAAGATCAGAGATGAACTAGAGACAAATATGCTAGCTCTGCCTCCTCTATTGTATCCTGTTTGCCATCCCCATTCCCCTCCCTCATCAGAATCTAAAATTACACCAGGACCTTATGCAAGCAAAACATATTTTCCACTACAGATATTACTCCTCCAGCTCATGGTGGGTGATGGAGCCCGTGACAGAGCTAATGTCCCAACATCCCTTATGAGATTCAAATCACATAGGAGATCTGAACAGGGTCACAGTCTCTGCTGTAACATAAACATCTTTCAGAACAGAAAAGTGCTGATGATTCATCTTCTAAAGGTCAAGAGATCTGGCCAGGCAGGCAACATGTGCAGAAAATTCCATAAATAAGCTCTCCCTCCAGAGAGAACCAGGCTTCTCATAGTTCTCACTGTATGAATGAAGGAAAATGATGCACAGGACCTTAGAGTTCAGAGGGAAGCACATGGGAGGAAGCACAGCTTCAAATATTCATGGGACAAGTATATTACTGCAGTACGTCTATGTCTACTGTGATACAGGATATCCACTTTTTGTAGATGTCTTCATGCAGAGAAAGAGAAAGCAAGATAGACACTCTCTCTTCATTTATATACTTAGTGGGGAGAAGAGGGGCACCAAGAAGGCTTCTGTGCCCAGACTGTTTTACAATGAAGCTTTAAGACTTAACAGAACTTGAAAGAGAAATCTTCATTAACCTACCTTCCTATTTATTCACACATTTTTAAATTAGGTTCTACTGTACTATTTAACAGAAATGTTGTAAAGCTCAGCTAGTTTCTTTCTTTCTTTCTATCTATCTGCCTATCTGGAATTTGCTGTTCAAAATGTCTTTTGCTGTGTATTAATACCTATTGAAGAGGAACTTAAGAACCCTGCACACAGCTTTATCTTAAGTGGTGCTAAGCTATAGCCACTTGGAAGCACTGTTCCTTTTCAAAAGCAGTGCACTGCTAGACAGCATTGGTGACTGCTGATTTAAGGTAGAAGATACGTCCAATATCCCTTTTCTTTACATAAATATTTTAAAATCATTCTTTGAGTCTTGGCTTGTATTTTTGTATTATTCAATGTGTTGGTTACTTTGTAATGTGCAAAATGAAATTCAAGAGATCTAATAACATCATCATACTTCAGACAGTAAGCTGTAAATACTGAATCAGTAACGGTAGGTTGTGACTGTAGCCAAAAATATGAGCCTACCAACGTTTTAAGATCTTGGGAAGGGCTTTCTCTTGGTCCTGCCACCATCACAGTCGGAGATGGTGAGGACACAGGAGAGAGCCTTCTAGTGGCTGCTCCCAGACTGTTGAATTCCCTCCCTTGGCCACCTTTCTGTTTTCTTTCCTCTGGCATGTGAAGACCTTTTTGTTTATCTAGGCCTTTCAACGTTCAGTGTATACTGCAGAAGGTCTTTTAACTAGGATGTGTTGTATCTGTATCTTTAATATTATCATTATATTTTAACAGCTTCTAAAAAAACTGTTTTAAATTTAATGAGATTGTTAATTTTTTAAATTTACTTTTGTATTACCCATTGATTTAATGTTATTATGTATAAATTGAATTGTAAGATATCTTTGGTCATACATTGGGAGAAAGGTGGGATATAAATTAAATTTAAAAATAGTGGTACCTAATGTATACCGTGCATATATTTCTCTTTCCCCTCCCCTAATGTTTGGATTATGCACGACTGTGCTTTGCAATAGTCAGAAATATCTAGATCTTGAAAGAAGAAAAATATTGGCATTGAAAATACACTGAGCTTAGGTCAATGGAAGAATTTCAGTCGAATTCAGTCTAAAAGAACCAGCAGGAACAACAACACAAAGACTGAGTTGAGAAAATTCTGTTTACAATTCAGCTCATTTCAAGGTACTGAAAGTAAGCTGAAGAGCGTCTCAAATTGCATAACTCAAGGTAAATAGTGTCCTTCCCTGAACACAAGATAGGTATAGTTTTAAAGGCATATCTAGATATTTCCCAATGCCTTAACTTCTCAGCAATATTAAAATTCAAGTATTAAAATTCTCTGAGAGAAAAGAATTAAACTTGGAGTCATGAAAAGCCAGAAAAATGGAAAAGCATTGTTATTAGTAATTTATTCTTCCAAGTATAATCATGGGAGACACCATGAAGTTAAAAACTGAAAGAACAGACACATTTTATATTAATTGCACCAGCAGTTTCATTTAATTTCGCAGCAATCAAAGCCAAAGGGCTAAGAAGTCAAATTCACTAGAAGACTCAAGAAGTGAAAAATATGCTTTGCATCACCACTAATCTAGCATGGGCTGCCTTTCTCACAATATTTCATCTGCAAGACGCCTTAACCTTACAATTTGATATGGAAATTCAGGTTGCTCCCAGATTAAATACTCATGGCCTCCGGTTTTTGCTTTGCATTCATTTTATTTGATTTTATTTATATCCCACTTCTCTTCACAAGAACCTGAATGAATGTACATTGTAAGCATCCCTTACCTGCTTACAGGAGTAGTATCTGCACATCACAGAAATTTAGAACTGATGGAAGTTGTATACAAACAAATGGGTTGTTTCACACTATGGTGCACCAAAAAATACATTTTGTTATTGACATAAGATTTTGTTTTGCCCAGAAGAGAAGAAGTCAGGGAGACAGGTTCAGATGTCATGGTAAACAAACTACAGAGAAAACTCTGATAGTTCTTTTAGCTACTCGGTCTAGTCGGTGTGGCATCACAAGCCAAGCATTGGACTACTATTATGCTGTGACAAATGAGCTCAACCATATGAAGCAATTCCAGGGGTTCTTGTCTTTGAGTCAACAGCTGCTACTAGATTTTAACATCCACAAGCCCCAGCTAGCACGGGCACCAGTCTAAGAACTGTACTCCAATACCATCTAAGACCCAAGGTTAGATGGAGAGAGACTGACTGATGCAAGGTTACACTATAAACATAGTCAAAATTTCAGCCACAGACTCCTCAATTGTAGCCAAACAGTATACAACACATATTCCCTTGTGAACTGATCTGTTCTGAACAAAATGGAGCCCATACAAACAGCACCTTCTCATAAAATGACAGCACAGTTAACTAAGAGGACAATACCGTATGGCCAAGAAGCTGAGCTGAAGCTGCTTCTAAATCCCATCCAGCCGAGGGATGTCATTTAGGACTACTCTCATTGTGACTGTGCTATGTTTCTGAGCTACAGAACCTTTAAACCTGACAATATCCAGCTCTTTCCTCATCCTACTCCTTTCCCCCTCCCCTCCCCGTTCTGGTGACAGATTTTACCCAGCAGAGGAGTTCTGCCAGTGTATTACTCTGGCCTAAACTCAACTGCATTTGACCAATGTCACACATAAAATGTTATATTGAATTCATAAGAAATAGAGGCAGGTTCCTCTGCTAGTACATTTCCAAAGCCAACTATTCAAAACATACAACTATCAATGTTAATATCTTTGATATTATTTTTTGCAGCCTACAGTTTGCCCCTAAAAGTAAATGTAAAAGTACAGCTATTGTCAAGTCAGGCCAAGATGCTCAGTGGCTTATTCTGAGAAAAGTTAGTCAGAGCTTCTCCTGCAGTAACAGTTTTCTTTCCATTGTTGAATTTGTGAATCACCCAGAGAATTACTATGTTGGCATGGTTATGGAAATCCATTGACGATTGATAAGCAGGTAGATTTACGTGATTACAAGCCAAGTAACAGAATGGAGAACATGTTCCTAAGAGCATGGACAAACAGCTTCTTCCACATTGGTCATGTAGTCACATAGGAAAATATATAACTGCCTCATACCATCTAATTCACCCAGTTCCTTATTGTGTATGCTGGGTGGTAGTCATATCTGGAGATGCCCATGGTTGAACCTAGGACATTCTGTTTGCAAACCATGTGCTCTACTGAAGAACTTTGGTCCCCTCTCTAAGTAGCTCATGCACCACTATCATGCACCACACTATCAGAACAGAAGGCACAGCATCTAGCAGTCTTCAACTGCTCCCCTCTACATTTTAGAAAATAAGCACATACAACAGAAGATTTCTTCTAGTAAAGAAGTTACTTCAGGGGAAAAGAGACATGAATACTCTCAAGTTACAAAACAAATTGATTTACTTCCTACAGAAATGTTTGCAGTTTTGACTATAGTGCTCCATACAGGCAAGCAACAAATACTTGTATTTTATCAAGAGAGCAATTGCAGCATGTTGGTCTTTACTTTTAGCACATTCTGCTCTCTGTTTTTTTTAACACTATGCAGAAAGTTTGAGAAAACAATTGAGAAATCAGAATTTTCTATATATGAACTATACTGCACTCTGCTGTTTGCTTGCAGTATTGGTCAATATACAAAGCAATTCAGGAGAAAAGGCTACACTGCATTATAACAACTGAAAGGTTTCCATATTTGCATAAATGTGCTTATTATGGATTCTTCCAAAGCATAATAATGGATTTTTCTGTTCCTCTGAGTTCCTGAACTGAGGCTATTTGCCTATTAAGAAAATAATCTGAAAAAGACACACACAACACTCAAATAAAACCACCCTAGGGAGTTTTGATTTTATAAGATGTTCCAGGCTAGTTCACTGATCTGTGCAGAGCTTGTCTTAATGTACGACAAAGTTAGAGCTGATGATCTAAAACCATATTTATCATTATAAGCTTTTGATAATCAATCATGATAATTACTAGGTTTTCTTGATTATTTCACATGCTTTAAATGTCTATTAAAACTGCCAAGCAAGCATTCATATCACAAGTGTTAGAAATCTTGCAGTTGCACATGAATGCAAACAGAGTAATAAAACTGTAAATAAGATGTTGCAGTTATACAAATCCCCAAAAATAACATGGAAAGTTCTGGTTTCTCTTTATTATTATTATGTGCCTTCAAGCCATTTCTGCCACATGGTGACTGTGGCAAGGTATGAGAGATGTTGGAGTGCCCGCCATCACTGGTCCTGTGTTCCTGGACTTGTCTGGCTCAGCAAGACACTGGGGCGACTCTCACGTCACTGGAAATCTAAGCTGTGCAATGCAAAAGGGTAAACCAGGAGGAAGGATGCATGTGTGGTGCAGTTCCTGAAATGGCAGAGGTGGAACCAGAGAGAGCAGCAAGGAATTAAAAGGGGAGGAGCCCAGGGGAGGAAAGAAGCATGGAAGAAAGAGCATGGGGCAGAACAGAGAAGGCACCAGGGACAGAAGCAAGATGAACAACAGAGACGTCAAGAAGAGGAAAGGGACAGGAAGACACAATGAGTTCAACAGGAGGAGGAGGAGGAGGAAGCAACAAGGAAGGAGCAGACATGGCAAAGGGAAAGGAAGGACAAGCAAAGATTCAAGGAGACAGTGGAGAGCAGAGGGAAGAACTGGAGGTGGCTAGTTTTGGAGCAGAGAAAACAGAGGATGAGGACAGGAAGGCATGTGGAGGTGAAGCTGGATAGAGGGTGTCTGGAGGGCAGCAGAGGCAGAAGAATGGAGGGAGGACAATACAGATGGAAGGACAATGAGGGAGGAGACTGCCATCGGGGGCAGACAGCAACACAGTAACGAGCAGAGAGAAGGACAGTGCCAGGTGTTTAGGGACATACTAACAGGGATAAGAATACGCAGGCATATACAGAGAGGAAGAGCTAGGTGGTCTTGTGGTTGAAGATGTTGGAGGAACAAAACGTTTGAATGGGAATATTCAGAGAAAATCTTATGTAACCCAGGAAGAGGTCAGAAAGGTTAGTAGAGCCAGTTGTTTTCTCGCAAACTTGTGTCTTCTACTTTTTGCTGAGTTCCAGGAGGGGGAAATGCTTTAGTTTGTAGTTGTGCTCCAACCTCTGCCAGAGGTCAAGAAAACCTTGAATTGTGGCTGTTAACTGTGTATAAAAAGGTCTTGCTCACATCTGATCCTTGGAAGCCCTCAAAGGGATATGGAACACTCAACCAGCATCAGGTCAAGCCCCGTGACTAAGGAAGGCAGAGTCACAGCTACCCTAGGGTGAACCTATCACAGAGTTTTCTTGGCAAGATTGGCTTGGAGGGGGTTTGCTTTTGCCCTCCCCTGAGGCTGAGAGAGTCTGACTTACCCAAGGTCACCCAGTATATTTCCACAGCTTAGCTGGGATTCAAACCCTGGTCTCCAGTGAACAGAAAATTATGGCTACCACACCACAAAAAAGGTACTGGAGACGTGGAAAAAGAATAACCAAAATCATTCAGAGGGTTTAAGCAGTTATTCTTCAAGGAAAATTCATAACCTTTATTTTACTCTTATGGCTTATGTAGGTATAGTATACTAATCTTAGCATTGTTTTACATTAAACATTTTATGGTTTGTAGCTGTATTGAAATCTCCGCATATAACTGATTTATAAATAGTGAACATTCACTAAATCTTTGGGCTATTTAGTTGGGGACATGAGAACACAATAATGATATATTAAATAAGGATACCAGAGAAACAGCATCCCATTCCACATAATTTCAGAGTAAAATACCTGTGACCAGGGACAGGGCCTTATGACATATCATGGGGCATACTCTTGAGATGTAATGAAAATATCATTGTTAAGATGTTGGGCAGACAAGGTCTGGTAGGCAAGTTGGAAGTGCTTCTGGGTCAACTGACAACAGAAATGGATGTGAAGGCAACATATCCACAAATTGGGTTACACCCAGCTTAGCAGGCTAAATGGCTACCCAGAGCCTACACTGCTGCTAGGGCTTCTGGAAAGCTCACTGCCTGCCCACGAAGAATTCGTTCTAGACCTTGTGCTGTTTCCACCAGGCTTTGCACAGCAAAAAGGCTTATGAGTTACAATGCAAGCATCCTACTTTCACTGCCTCACTCCAAATAGCACAATGGATCCAATTATATGCCTCCACTGACTCTTTCTCCAGTCTCTTCTCTCTTTTGGTACACTGACAATGTATGAGTGGAACACACATAAAATCACTTTTATACACAGATCCAGAGAGTACTGGTACCAGATGGAAAAAGATGGAGATGAGTTCTCCACTACATACACAAAAATTGCATCTCCTAATCCTCATTCTTCTGTGCTGCTTGTTCTAAAATTTGTCTCCTTGCCTGGAGATCTAGAGAAACACAATTCCTCAAGACTTGACCCAGGACCTTGAGACTTGACAATCCTAAGTCTAAAATGATGCCTTATGTATCAGGGGAGGTGGAGGAGAGAGAGATCTTCCCCTTCTGTTTCATAATGCTAACATTGGGAAATATGAGAGATTGTAGCGTGCTTCTGAAGCAGAACAATAAGCATTCACAAGCAGAAGTTGAGTGAAGACCAATTCCACCTCATAAGCCCAAGTACAGAGTCTGGCAGAGAAATATGGTAGAATTACCTTTCCTTTTTAAAAATACTGAAATAGGCTTATTTACATATTTTAAAGGTTTCACAGCATCTCATGGTGAGAGGCTCTGAAATGTGCTTTTCAAATATGAATGAGAGACAGAACTTCAGACTACAACTGGAGGGATGAACAAACTCAGACTAACTGCAAACTAACTGATGCAGGAAGAGAGAGGGTGTGGTTTAGATCAACATAGATAAAATCACACAAATTCATGGTATGCCTCAGTTCCTAGGGAGAGACATGTAAACTAACAGGCACTGGGTACAGGCATACCAAGGTTGAGACTTGTACCAGCTAGAACCTTAGGACATCCAACAAAGCTAAATGCTAAGAAGTACTTTTTGATACTCAGCTTGGTTAAATGATGACATTTGCAACCAGAAGATCTGGGTAAGGTCATCACCATGAATATCTCCAGAGAAGAATTAAATTTGCAACCAGAAGATCTGGATAATGTCATCACCATGAATATCTCTAGAGAAGAATTAAAGCAGTGGTTCTCACTATTTGATCTTCATCCTCTAATTGTTTTGGACTTCAACTTTGAGAAGCCCCTGAGAGCCTGGTTAATAATCAGGAAATTTGAGAGGTAAAGTCTAAAACATCTGGAACAGCAAAGGCTGAGAACCACTGGATTAGACAAATTTATGATTAAAAAAGCTTTCATGATATCCTAGGAACCCACAGCACTGTACCTCTAAGTACCCTCTTCTGAGAAACAATTGCAGGAGACTAAGGGTGGTCCAGGGAGTCTGCTGGGTGTGAGGGCCACAAACAGCCAGGGACTAGTATTTTATCCCCAGAGGTGCACTCTGCCCACCACTCGTGTGGATGGTGAAGAATTCTTATTCCTGGAATACTGTTGTTGTTGTGTGCCTTGAAGTCATTTCCAACTCACAGTGACCCGAAAGCAAACCTAAAATGGGGTTTTCTGAGAGAGTGTGTGATGTGACCAAGGTCACCCAGTGGACTTCCATGGCCAAGTGGGGAATCACACCTAGTCTCCAGAATCATAGTCCACCACTCAAACCACTAAGCTGGAATAAAGTATCCCTCAAAATTTAGAACAAAACAAAATCTTTGTTGTGGTGTGCCTTCAAGTCATTTCACAAGGTCCCTATAGAGCAGTGTCTTTGTCTATCTGGGTTGGGTCTAGTGGAAGATTTTAAATTTTAACATCCCTTTTCAATATTTTGTTCTACTGAGTAAATAGTTTACTGTTTTATTTGTGAGTTTTTGCTTTCTATATCACTCTGGAAAGGGGTACACTTTCTTTCTTTTTTCTAATCACTTGCCAGACATACTGATTTACTTCTCATGCCCGATAAATTAGGGCTTCAGTGGCATAAAGTAATAAAAAATACTATTAGAAAAATTCTGTCTTTTGCAGCAGTTAAATATTGACTTCAGATCCTGAGATGATCCCTAGCTAGTTACATTTTAAGGATACCTGTGATTAGGAATTACATAGTAAACTGAGCTCTGAAGACTGTACCACCTTTTCTTGTCTATTGTATAATTTCCTTTTTCATTCTGGTCACTGAAATCTGGAGGCTTACATCAGTGCAAAATGTGGCCAGCAGAGAGCAGTGTGCTCTGGCTGATTCAACATGGACTTTCAAAACAGCTGCTTCAGCTGTCTGAATTAAAAAAGAAAAGGAAAAAAAAAGGAAGGTATTGCAGATTCCTATCAAGCACAGAAAGGGACTCAAAATATTTCTATTTTCTGCTCTTAAGCCCTGAACCTGTGTAGTTCCTGCCTAAGCTCAAGATCCTGCCTAATCTATTATGAGTGTTAAAGACATCAGAACAATACCCATGAAGCAGGATATGTAGAAAGATACAAAAATATGTTAACTGACAATAACTAAGCCAATAGAGCTGTGTTGTACGGAGACCTTCACAAGTGGTTAATTGCTTTAAAAGACGCATAATTATGTGAACTGGCCTGTTATGTGATTTTAAATAGGCATTGGTGTTGCCAAGTTTGAGAGAAGGCAGAGGGAAACACAGTGTTAAAAACAGGTTAAAATCAGGGCAATTGACTAATAGTAAGTCTTTATTAATGTCTTAGTTCTCAGTTGCCATTTTAGCTGTCTATTGAATACTCACAGAAATCTGTGAAAAAACCGCCTGTCTGGCCCAGTACTCTCTGTTGTGACAGGCAGCAGTTCACTACAAAGTACACTCTCCGTGGTATACCTTGACTCTGCCTGTGTTTCAACATGTTGTTTGCACATGTACATTCACACTGGTGGTTGATTTATATGTGATTGTGCACTTGTTAACACAATGAATGGGGACCGGATCTCACCATCTTTACTCTAAAATGACAGCTCATTATTGGAAGATTAGCTTCAGTGCCCAATCTGCTTTTAATGGAACTATCTTCTAAAATACTTACGGCACCCTGATTTCTTTCATATTATACAATTATAGCACTATGACTGCACTTTACCTGCCATGGTTGCATCCTGCAGAATCCTAGGATTGGCAGTTTGGGAAAGCACCAGAGCAATCTAGAAGGGAATTCTAAAGACCCCAACCCAAACTGCAAATCGCAGAATTTGATAGTATGTTGCCATAGCAAACAAAATGGAAACACAGTGTAGCAATTCTGTAATGTGAAAGAAATCACAGCTCCATCCTGTGGAATCCTAGGTTTGTCAGTTTAGGGAAAGACACTTAGAATTTTCAACCAGAGAACTCCAGGATATAAATAAATTATGAATGGGTATATTAAATATCAAAGAATCGAAAGGGAAAAAAAGTTTAAACATGAAAGAATGAAAAATTTTGTACAAAAGTCCCAAATATCCCTAAGAAATGTAGACTAAAGGAAATGTATCTGCATAAATCCTAGAAGGTACAAAAGGACAACAAATAATGACATTTAAACTGTTATTTTCTTTCTATCATTTTCCTTTTTCTTCCTTATCCCCTTCTCCTTTCATATCATATTTTTTTATGTTCTAAGCGTTTGAACACTGACTGATGTTTATGTTTTCATTCTTTCTTTTCTTTCTTCCTTCCTGATCTTTCTTCTGCCTTGGCAGTGTTCCTGGATGAAGAAACTGGGTATAACTGCTAGTAAAAAAATAATTAAATAAATAAATATACTGTTCAGATGGGAATAAGGGCAGCTGCCTAAACATCCTAGTAGAAGGAAGGAAGTTCTCACAGTCATGCAGTACTTGTCTTTAAATAAATAAATAAATAATCAATCAATCAATCAATCAATCAATCAATCAATCAGAGTTCTCAAATCAGTACAGTGTTAGCAGTGTTGATACAATTCCAGACTCACAGTATACAATGTGTTGGGAAAGCTTTCTGAAGCTTGAGAACATCAGCACAATTCTTTTCTGCCAGCAGATTTGCTAAGAAGGAGTCTAATAATGAACTCCAAAGATGCATTTCGCAGAACAAGCAGCTTGAATGCCACGGCTTGGTGCAGTGTGATCATCTGAATCCTAATGTAACATCCTTCAATGATTGTTATGCATGACTGTAGAAGCACTTCCTAATTATACTGATTTCCTTTCAAAGTTCATTATTCTTTTACTTCACAACTTTACCAGAAAAATTACGAGGAAGCAGGCCAACGCAGGTGAATATGTAACTATTCTGTTCCACATGCACAGGTAGATTAAACGAACAAGAAACAGGTAGAATATTTTGTTCCAATTGACAGAAAACCAGCTGAAAAATTCAACTGTACTGCTTCGCTCAAAAAATCATTTAGTTATGGATTTTCTATGCAATTGTTAGTGTCTCTCATACATATTTATATAATTACGAGACCTGACTGCTCTCGAGGAATTTGAGATATGAACATATTCTGGCTATGAGGCCAGAATACCTATCTAACAGTCCTTAACATTCAGATGGATCAAACACACCAAATACATCTTTCGTTAAGAAAATTGTTAAGTAAATGGCTCACAAAATGGCTGGGAAATTCTTCTAAACTCCCCTTAAATATTAAAAGCAGTTTAAAGAAACGCAGCCTTGTTCCTTCTCCCTTTTCTACTGAAGAGATAAGACAAGATTTAACCATAAGCAATAACACCATTTTGGCTAACCACGATGTTTTCCACCCAGGTGGAATAAAGGGACAGACAGACAAATTATATGGATAAACTAATGGCTACTTTATGAACTTTTTAAGTCCAATCTGAAGCAGGGTTGCATAGTGTGGTATATCCTGAAGCGGATATAATCTTACCAACTCTTCAACATGTCAAGACAGAAGCAAGCTAATCAATCTAGCTTGTCTCTAGCTGATCTATTTTCAGGAAATCTTAAATGCGTTGGCCCTCCCCTCAAGTACTGGACCATAAAGGCAAACAAGTCCAGTCAAAAAAGTTGCACCCTTTCCTATCCTTGAGTTCCATGACCCAATGGAGAAGTTTGGAGAACTCCCTTTCAGAAAAAAGTACCTCTGGGGGTTCACTGATTATTGACCAGGATTTCCCACACCATCCAACTGAAGGTGACCCAATACTAAGTAGGATGGAACACTGATTTATAACCCCTCTCACTCCATCTCCTGGTCCCATCTCGTGCCTCATTGCAAAGGGATGGTAGAATTCATTATTTCTCTCTTCTTATGGGAGGGCAAATGACCCCAAAAAAGCATTTGCCATTTAGGCCAGACAAAGTAAGGGAATAGATATTCCCACATCTGATTAATGAGCTAAGAGCTGCAGCTGGAATTATGAGAACATCTTGGAGTGCTGGAGTATATTTCTGGTGATCTGGTGAGAAGCAGTACATTGGCCAGTTGTTAAGAATGCCATGATTTGTCTACAGTTATGTTCAGCCTTTATATTTGTAAGTAAACCCAAATATTACAGAAGAAATATTCTGTCAACATCCAGAGATTTCTCTTTCCAAAAGAAACCAACCCAACAAACTACTGTCCCTGACATGTCTCTCAAGCTAAGTTATAGTAAATATATAGCAAAAAAAAAAAAAGCAGATGCTAGCATATACCGGGAAGATCTGTATTTATTTATTAGCCCACTTGAACCTTGCCCAGATTCCTACCTAATAACCACAAAGGGACCAAGGGTCTCCTATTTTCCCACTACCCTTTCTAACCACAGAAGTCTTGGCAGCGGTGCCTTAGCCCTCTCTGTTTGTCTGCTTTTTCCCCCATTTCATTTTTTAGGAATCTTATCAGCAGGGCTTAGGCCCTCTGCCTGAACTGTATCTGACACTACCCAGGTATGTATCTAATAGTCCAAACAAAGTCTCCTTTTACCTTCATAAGTCTCACCAATGTCATTTTGAAACTGGTCACTGCAACTTGGGCAACAACAACAGAAAATACTCTTTCAAATTTTGAAGCCTCTATCACAAAGTCCTGGTGATTTATTCTCTAGGTAGCACTACCTTTAGAACTTCAAACTGATACAACCCTGAAACTTGGACAATAATAAAAACCCTTTTCAATTTGAAGGCATCTACACATTTCTCTCCTTTTTTCTTCTAGGAAGGCTCCCATTCAGAACTTCATGTTTCAGCTTGAAACTGTGCACTACAACTTGGATGACAACCAAAACACTGTCAACTTTGAGGCATCTACTGCAATTTCGTGATAAGGTATGCGTTACTGCATTTGGCTAGATATCAGTAATTTGGCTCTCTTCCACCACCCCTCTCCATGTGTTTGTGAAGCCCCCAGACAAGCACAGAACAAGGCTCGGCCATCAAACACTGCAATATCCCAACACAATACAGGCAGGCCAGAAATAGCCAGATCACTGCTTTAGGAGACCTCTCTGCAAACACCCTCATTATGTATGCACACTGCTTACAAAGAACTCCATGCCCTGAGCAGGCAACTTGGCAAGCTGAATACTTAAATGTCAAGCACTGAGCATTTGCATACTGTCTACCTCTTTGTTAATTCAGACCTAACTCAATCATGCTAAATTTTGACCTTTCCAAAGCTTTGTCTCGCGCCCGAAACTCATTGTTTTCCCCAAGTAGGGAATAGCCTGCAGTTACATTTCTCCCTATAAAAACCCCTGATTCCAAGACCTTCCTCGGATCGCTCTGGACTTCCATCCATCCTTGCTGCTGCTTTGTCTGGCGAGCTGTCCCTCAGTCCCACGTACTGAGACTCCATACCAACGAACTTAATCTTCAGACCTCTCCGGGCTTCAGGACAGGTGTCATATCACCCAATACAACAATCCCTCTCAAAATCCCTCTATACCACTCCAACCTTTATTTCCTATAGTTACTTGTGTGAGTGTGTTGCATACGCTATTTGTCTATATTCAATAAAAACCTCAATTATTCTTAAATTTGGTGTGCTCCTTGGCTTGGCCTGACCCGGAGACATTGGGTAAAAGATTCTGTTGCGTTGCCCTGCCTCTTGCATTGCTAACTTGTGCGCTAGCTAATTTCCCCAAACTTAGTTAATTGAGAGTGCATATAGGTGTCCCTCCCGGGACCCCCAGTAAACAGGGTAACATATGGCTTGCCTCCCTTTCGACTTCTATTCAGCCCAGTTTGGAGTTTTGACCTGAAGCTCAGTACTGCATTTTGGACGACAGGCAAATTTAGATGATTCTATCAAATTCACCTGTAACAATGTATTGATGAGTTATGACTGCCACAGATACGCAGACAATGCCTTTTATTATTATAGATTTATCTACATACTACAATTCTGTATTTCCCAATAGCTGAAACTCTCTAGGCAGCTCACAAAATAAAAGATAACACCATAAAATCTTTAAATATAATAAAAGGAAAAATACATCTAAACAAACTGAAAAAAATTGATGATCAAACATTCAGAAAGGAGAAATGTAGTAGTAATGGGAGATTTCAACTATCCTGCTATTTCTTGGAAGTCAAAGAATAAAAGGTCAAACAAATTCCCCACTTTCCTTGAAGACAAGTTCATTGTCCAAAAGGTGGAAGAGGCAACAAGGGGATCAGCTATTTTAGATCTTATCCTAATCCACAATGATGATGTAGTTAATGGGGTGGAAGTAGTGGGATCCTTCGGTGGGAGCAACTGTGTTCTCCTGAAGTTTGTTATACAGTGGAAAGGGGATGCCGAGCATAGGCACACATTCTAGATTTTAGGAAAGCTGATTTCAGTAAATTTCGGGAAATCCTGGTTGTGATCCTATGGTCAGGAATACTAAAAGAGAAGGAAGTTAATGATGAATGGGAATTTCTTAAAAGCGAGATATAGAAGGGACAATTTCAAACAGTTCTAATGAGGAGGCAAAAAATGGGAGCTGTCTAAACAAACTGGGATGGATGTGTAAAGAACTTTCAAATGAACTGAAAGGGCCATGCACAAGAAATAGAAAATGGAGGAAATCCAAACATATAGCTAGCACTTGCAGGGAGAAAGTCAGAACAGCTAAAGCACAGAACAAACATAGGTTTGCTAGAGAGATTAAAAACAATAAAAAGGGCTTTGTTTGTTATGTCCATAGCAAAAAGAACAATGAAAGGCAGGGCTGCTAAGTAGACAACATGGTAAAATACTAACTGGGAACAGAGAAAAAACAGAACCACTCAACACCGTTTTTGCTTCAGTCTTCTCCCAAAAGGAAAACAATGCTCAATCTGGGAAAATTTTGAGGAGATTATGCACTAGGGGAAATGCAGCATGGGCCAGAAGAACTACATCCAAGGGTTTTAAAAGAACTGGCAGAAGTAATATCAGAACTACTGGCAATAATCTTCAAAAATTCCTGGAGAACAGAAGTCCCAGCAGACAAGAGGAGGGAAAATATTGTCCCCACCTTCAAAAAGTGGGGGGAAAGGACCCAAACAATGAATGCCCAGTCAGCTAGAGATCAATAGCAGGAAAGGTTCTAGAGCAGATCATTAAACAGTCTGTAAGCATTTAGAAAGGAATGCCATGAGCACTAAAGTCAACATGGGTTTCTCAAAAACAAGTAACGATAGATTATGCCATATGTCTTTTTTTGATGGAGTTACAAGCTTAGTAGGTGAAGAGAATGCTGTGGATATAGGATGTCCTGATTTCAGTAAGGTCTTTGACAAGGTCCCCTGTGATATTCTTGAAAGCAAGCTAGCAAAAAGTGGGATAGATAATGCTACTGTTAGGTGGATTCGTTCGTAACTGGCTGACCAACTGAACCCAAAGGGTGCCCGCCAATAGCTCATTCTGGAGACAAGTGCCTAGTGGAGTGCCACATAGTTCTGTCCTGGGCCCAGTGCTATTCAACATATTTACCAATGATTTAGATAAGGGAATAGAGGGCATGCTTATCAAATTTGCTGATGACACTAAGACCCCAAAAGACAGGATCAGAATTCAAAATGATTTTTGATTTTTTTTAATAAAACAGATGCATATTCAATATATTGGAAAAATCCTGTGATGTGGTTACCAAGTGTAAGTAATTTTAACAAGGCTGTTTCTTCACAGATATGTTGGAAGTTGCTCTACAGCACAATCTTAAGCATCTGTTCCTTGAACTATGTCCAATAACATTTAGGGGGCTTACTTCTAAGGACCTCAGTCTAAGCCAGTTTAAAACAGTAAAGAAAAGAAGCATTGTTATGCCACAACAATGCTGGATCTAACAATGCTGGATCTGAGATCAGAACTGTGAAATTGATCCTTTAGAGAAGGACAACCCAACCTAGAACTAAGTGAACACCACCTCGCTAGGCAAACAGTAACAATGCCACTAACACCTAGGCCCTTACTACACTGTGTCACAATCCTGCTTCATCCCATCGTGATCCTGGCAATGACATTGTCAGGATGGCATCAGGACCCGAACACTTCCTACCGCACCAGTTGCCTGCCAGCAGATGTGTAGCGTTTGAGACACACTTCTTCCTTCCACAGTACAGCTGGCTTCTTCCTACACTGTAGCACAGAAGGAAGCTCTTGATAGCACTCCTGCCCTTCCCACATGCCCACAGCCAATGGGATCATTGCACAAAGATTGTAGGAAGGAAACACTTATTCAGGGAACTGCCTTGGAGAGCAGAGTTGGCCAAATGAGGAGAGAAACAGCTGGGGAGTAGGAGTGGGAAGACACCAGTGAGAAACAGCCTCAGAAGGTATGGTGAGTGGGAGGTGGGCCTGTGGTCTAGGACTTCAAAAGAGGATGCCCAGATGGGGAGAGAGAGGAAGTGGAAGTAGGAGAGGGAAAAGTGGGAAGTGGACTGGATAGTGCAAGCATCGAGCAGGCAACACGAGAGAAGAAGGAGACACTAGGCTGCCAACAGAGCCCTCAGCCTCTAAATCTTTCATGCTAGGGATATGGTCTCAGCAGGAGCTGAGACAAATGCAAAAGAACCTCAAAGAGGTGTGAACAACTGACAGGAAGCCAAGGAAAGGTGGAAAATTTGAGGAGGAAAGAAACAGGGGAGGCCATTAGTTATCCCCAGATACCATCTAGCGTTCTGTTACTGTGGCTGCACACAAATCTCTAAAGGACTATTTAGGAGGAGAGGAGCCTGACTCATTCAGCCAGATGCCCGAAGGAAGTTGCATTGCCTACAAGTAAACTTTTCTTGTTGTGTATTAAGAGTTGCCGCAAGAAATGTGCATCAATCACCTGATATCGTTCTGTAGACTTGTTTAAGGCATAGATGCTACAGCATTTGAGGCTCCCCTCCTCACTGGAGTAGGGGGTCCCTGTGACACAGATCTTTTCTGGTGATGGTATACAACACAATCACAATGGATGGGGACACAATGGCAACAGGATTGTAATGATGTTGTGCAATGGCATGCACAACATCATTGCATGTGTGGACCAGCAGCAACGTGTCTCCATGCTGGGATAGTGCATCATGTGATAAGAGCCCTAGTCACAGCACCTCTTGTCTAGATGGAGTTTAAGTTTACTGATTCTTATCTAGTCCATTATAACACCAAGACACAGATTCAAGATTCTCATCGCCACATCTGGATTTGAAAGAACACAAAAAAAATCTAGTTTGGTGCACAGATGCTACTTAGAGCAGGGGAAGCACATAACTCAGTGCCCATTCACACTACAGAATTATAGCAATACTATTTGTATTTCTATACCACTTATCAGCTAAGTGCTCTCTAAGCGGTTTACAATGTGTTAGCTAATTGCCCCCAACAAGCTAGGTACTCATTTTACTGACCTGTGGAAGGATGGAAGGCTGAGTCAACCTCTTAGAGACCAGCAGTATCGAACTCACAAACTTGTGGCTGCAGTACTGGCATTTAACCACTGCACTGCCAGGGCTCCTCTAAATCTAACACTATTCCACATTGACTTCCCCCATTCCTTCCTCTGGAATTCTGGGACTGGCAGGCCAGGGAGGGACATTTAGGATGCACAGCCAGAGAGCTCTAGTGTTAGCCCAGGCTATAAACCCCATAATTCCATAGGACAGAACCATGGCAGTTAAAGTGAAATAACAGCCCTACAATTGTGTAGCATGAATAGCCCCTAAGTCTATACCACCTATATTCCACATTGTATGTGATTAGAAATATATTTAGAAGTATCTATAAGAATGTCTGGCTCTCTAGCCACATGAGAAACTAACTAATCTCTAGTGGTAATGCTGGTATTCCAGAGAGGACTGAGCATGGCCACTGGGCATGGAAAGGTGCTTTACTGTCCAGAAAACCAGGCCAAAGACAGAATGAAATGAGACAAATGGAATCCTAAACAGAGAGCTTCCCATACTCCTCACTTTTTGCTGCCAGGTCTAACTTGTTCATTTCTTTTTCTCTTTGAATCAAAATGAAAATAGAGGAGAGGTCATAACTATCGATGGTTATTCTTCTTCCTCACAGTACCATTTCTGATGTGATTGTGCTGCAAGCAGCTGCCATAACACAAGAGTGGAGGTATTGCAGTAACTTATCACAAAGAATATGCGATGCATGTGTTACCCATTCCCACAGCATCCTTAGTGAATCTTGCATTAGCTTGTCATTCACCATCCTCCTCCTAATACCGTCTCTCAGTGTAAAAAATTAGAAATCTACATTCTGTCACACAGCTAACCAAATGTCTATTCACCCAGTTCATTCTTTCCATGTCCATTGAAACAAGTATCAAGTGAATAAAATGCCAGGCAAAGAATGGATGGGAGAAGAAAATTGGCCATGCAATTTGCTAGTGGAAAGTACTTAGCAACTAACAATGACAACACAGAGAAAAATATTCCTGCCCAGCTAGAAGCAATTATGTTCTTATGTCAGCAGGTATATGGAAATACGTTTTGATTGGTACTGGGAGGGAGGAGATCTTAAGATAGAACAGGCTGTCATGAATAAAAGAGAGGTTTCAAAAACATTAGACAGCCTGCTAACAATTAAGGAAACAACTATTACAATGGCATCTCCAATTACTATCCCAGAACTTTGTGAGAATGTTACCTTGATTGCATCTTGAGAGACGAGGTATATTTAGATCATGGATAGTTACTTCCACTGTATTTCAAGGACTGTAACAAGTACGATACTGCATTTCACCCTGTTCAAAAACCACTTGAAATCACAACATTGGCATGATGGAATATTTAGGATGCCATCTATACAACAAGATAGATTCCAGAGGATATTTTTCAAACATACCACAATCATGTGCAAAATGCACTTGATTTCACAAGCCAAATCACCATCCAAGTTGCTTGTGAGCAAAGTGGTAAGAGAGGTATCTATTACGAATTTCTTCTATTTTGCATAAGTAGTGAGGGCTTATATTCCACCACGGGAAAAAAAAAAAATTAAGAATCCTCCATATAAGACTTGAGAAAATGCTAGTCCTGAAACTTCTTTGTGACGTATGCTCCTTCTGAGTGGGTATTTTACCTGGACAAGCAGGAAAGCATTTGATCCCCCACTCAAACTCTGGAACGATACAGATGAGCAATAGAGGAGATTCTTGTTATCTTTTAGCTAGACAGAGCACCTACTTCTCTCTGTACACTGTTCACTGTATTATAAGTTTACTCTAATCCAGAGCTTTCCAAACTTTTCATGTTGGTGACACACTTTTTTAGCTATTCATCATTTCACGACACAGTAATTCAATTTTACTAGCAAACTGGAGGTTAAACTAACTCCTTATAAGAGATACAGACCCATACATAAATTGTAATAACAAAATGTATGGGGACACAACATATCTCATGAAAACCTTTCATATATTTTTAAAAATATATGATTTATAAATAATAACATTCATTTCCAAGATTGTGGGCAACACACCTACACACTTCAGGTGACACACTAATGTGTCATGGCACACCATTTGGAAAGCCCTGCTCTAATCCAACTTAGGAACCGTGCAGCCCTCCAGACAGTGTTGAATTGCAGTCCACACCGCTGGGTATGCTGGCTGAGGCTAGTAGGAAATGCAATTCTACAACATCTGGTGAGCTACAGGACTCCCACCCCAGCTCTACTCTCTCAGTCCATGTAGAATGTCTTGCAATGTATCCCTGATAAATTAAATTTCCTGATAATTAGTTACTTAGAAATTGCTACAAATAACTATTAACTGAGCATATTTTTCAAAGATGTTTTATGTTCTACTTTACAAGGAAAACAAGCAGAACCGATATATTAGAGGAAAACCATCAGTCATATAGAACACAGCATTGGGATTGGGCCCTCGCCAAGTATGTACTTGTTTCATGGGAAATCCAATCATCTTTGCCAATCAACAATATATTCCAGATTACAATATATCCCAAATTACTAACTCATGCCCAATTAAATTTATAGGAAATGCTAGTTTTAACATATTTATACATTACTAATGATAGTTGGATCATGGCCACAGGAGCTAAAATACGGTGATCATGGTATGCACTATTTTGTTTAAAATTCTCTATTAAAACAAAAGCAACAGATTGAGATTCTATAAATCTGCTAAAATCAAACAGATCTGTGAACTTTCTCAGACCACAAATGAGAGGAGCTCTTTCAAGACATACATATTTAGGTGGCATAGCTGCTATTTTTCTTGAAAATATAGTAGTGAAGTAGGAGAAGAAATGTTTTGTCCTGGTGGCCTCAAATGCCATAAATTGTTTATTATCTGTGCCATGGTTATATAAGCAGCTGTTCCATTTTAAAAGCGTCATGCAGGCAACATGAAACATTTATGTAAATGGCTTCATACCACACAGACTGAGTTAATCAGCCTTTATACATTTCTCCTCATTTGAATCAAGACTGGCAGATTGTGTGTGTGTGTGTTGCAGAACATTTCTAGTAGCTATTTCTCATTAGGCAATCATGAAAAAAATTGCACTGTAACAGTGGAACACTTATACCTCATGAGGCAATATGTGGTATTGAACTGTGTGGGAAAAGATGAAATCTTGGAAGCCAGAGCAAAAGTAATTTGTTCTGTGGTAAATTTAAATTTTATTCATTACATGAGTCTCTAATGGAAGAATTAAGTACTTTTTTCAAGAGGACATCTATTCCTTTCCAGAAGATGCTGGTTTAAGACCAACATGTTTGCATTTGCTATTAGTACTGGCTTCTACTAAATATCCTGACAAAATAAAAATAAATAAATAAAAAGTAAACATAGAGCTTAGAAGTAACTATTTACAAACATCGTGTTACTTGTAATGCATCCCATTTTGTAATAGGAGGGCACAGCTCAGCTGCAGTTATAATGTAATGGGGGATAACAGCACTCCTTTTGCAGTGCAACTATAATGGTTTTAGTTGCTTTTGAGTTACAAGATATATGGCCTTGTTATTTACAAGTGTGTTTTGTGCTACATGCTGTGTTCTACAGTGTTAACCTGAGGCATTCTGATCTTAAAAATGCTATGTTACTGTTATTCCACTGTCATTTCCACAGTCGTAATACAGTCATTTCCACTTGACAGTTCCCAGCTATTACCCATTTTTAGCCATTCTGCTTTTCTCTAATCTTCAAATTTCAGTCTATTCTCATTTCTCTACTTGTCTCTTTAAATTCTTCTTCCGCTGTCCTCCCTTCTTCTTGAATCCTCCATCATTTATAACATGAACTCTCAAAATCTCCATAATACATCTGTCAGTATATATCTGGCAGTCTGAGCTATTATAATTGCTACATTCACTCATCTTCTCGCTCTGGATTCCATTGTATTAAAATTGTTTCCCACTTATACCTATATCCTGTTCACCCCCCTTGAACCCTTTAACAATATCACAATGTTTATATTAATGACAATATACCGATCAAGACATAAGCTTAATTGACCTTGTTAAAGTACATACTACTATCTAAATTGGAGCCCTATGTCTAAATCCACCTCTCATTCCCCCCTCCCATCTTGGACTTTACAGCCTGGAGATTCATTTCAGAAGATTCACTGTATTATTAAAGTCGCTTAAATTCCAGGCCATTCCGTCCATGGGAGTGAGGATATTTTATTTAAATGACATCCGTCACAGGCTTCCTAGTTTTGTTTTGTTTTAACTTCCCTCCTTCTGGCTGTTTCGGCAGTCCCCAACATCCTCAGGACAGAACTAGCTAAAGATTAAATTCCTAAATAGGCCTGTGTATACAAGGAATCACTTCTCTTATTGGGAACGTGCATCGTTATTAAGATCTACATGTAAATCATTCTGTGGATAAAGTCTTTCCCATACCACAGAGCTCACCTTTAGGGATGCAATTCTTCAATAATTTCACTCTCAAAGAAAACAGTAAGTAATTTGAGCACTTTTCTCCCTGTTGTAAGAAATCAAATTTAATCACAGTTCAAAATTATTTTGTACAAAATTTACACATGACCTTTTTGGATGGAAAAGAACATTTTCTTTGCAGGAAATGGCTTTTTCTACACAGAAAATGCAGCTTTTTGTATAAAAACACCCATGTGTGAATTTTGTTCAGAGTAAGTCCTGAATAGCAAAGATTCTCTTCTGACCATGTTTCCCTTTGTCAGGCTTTCCAGGCACCCAAGATATAATGTTTTTGACCATTTTTTAAAAATATATATTTTTGAATATTATTTCTACCCTTAGTATCCTTGTGGCTTGTCCCTATTCCCTCAACATCTTTTAAAAATGTTAAGATCCAACTTTTCAGATTGTGTAAGGATTTGGGTCCTTGACGGAGTCCTTGTAGGATTCTGCCCACAAGGATCATGGACTTGACTGCAATCTCCGTAGAATCCTGCCCAGTACGTCAGGCACAGCTGGTTGCTCAGATGCAGGGCATCTGGAACAGCCAGGAGCCAGCTATATAAGGGCTGCGTTTTCTCTACAACCTTTGCCAGAGCAACACAGCCTTCTGTGCTCCCTGTAGCCTCTCCTGAAGATTTGGTGTTCCTAGCCTTGCTGACTGCTGACCCCTGGACTCTGACCTTCAGCGTGTTTCATGCATCTGCCTCTTGCCTCTGGCCCCTTGGACTCTTGATACCAGGGACACTTCTGTTGCCTTGGACTCTGCCATCTGGCCTCCTGATCCAGTGCCCGTTATCAGCCCTGGCATCTGCATCTAATCCTTGTTGCCCAGGCCCAGGCCCTGACAGACTGTCCTTTTAAATTGTTTTAAATAGATTCATTCTTGCTACAACTTAATTTCTCTCTTTCCTTCTTTTTCCAATATTATTTGTTCTGGTTGATTGTTGTTATTGTTGTTGTTTTTGGTAGAAATGTAATATAAAAGTATTTAAAATAATTAATAATCAGTAACTTGCAAATGAGAAAAGAGCCAGGATGGATTTGTAAAAGCATGTGTATAGACTGGTTCCCAAACTGTTTTACTTATGTTGCCCTTGTTGTACAACATTGCAAATTATGTTGTACTTATACACAACTCTGACACAGTATCAGCTGTACTTGTCAAGGGAATGACAAAAAGTGGGATGGGAAAGAGTATCCTGCTGAGAATAAAGCAGTGACAACAAATATGCACACATGGGTGTGTGCTCCAAAGAACATGCAGCCTGATTTCCACCCTCTGTCTAGTTCCTTTAAGACTTCCTACTACTTTTATGCTGCCTGCAAATTTCAGAGATAAGGTGGGACAAAATTGAATATATGTGATTTGGTGACACAATCACCAAATCAAGCAAATCAGTTGAATTTGAAATTAGAACCGCCTGAATTAAAATTGTCCATATGTGAAGAAGTGTCTTGAATGGGAGCCAAATCTGAGAGATTTCTACGGTTTTATTGACTTGTGATGAGGGTGGACAAAACCCCTCAAAAGGTTGAAAGCAGGCTGAGCAAACACTATAGTAAGCAGAGGAACTGTAAATATATTTATACCACAGGTTCATAGGAGGTTGGTGTTGTTTTAACTTCTATCCTGTAACAACAACAACTCTATCATATGGAATTTTGGGATTTGCAGTTTGACAATGTACTTTGAATTTCTTGCTAAAGAGCTTGAATACTGTAGTTTGGAGGAG
The DNA here is from genome assembly GCA_948474755.1 of Ctenosaura bakeri. NCBI lineage: Eukaryota > Metazoa > Chordata > Lepidosauria > Squamata > Iguanidae > Ctenosaura > Ctenosaura bakeri. The sequence continues at coordinate 156,578 of CAOLHI010003407.1, forward strand.
TGTACCCTGGAACTCTTTAGCAGACTATTCTAAGTATTTCACCAGACCACAGATCCCAGGATTCTATATTTAAAGTAGTATCCAACTATTGTAATTATATATGCTGCTACAACTCTATAAATACATCGGGAAAGGAGGAGATAACCTCGACTATCTACTAATATAGTATGCCTTAGACTTGACAAAAGGATAAGGACAAATTCTGCTACACATGAAGAGACTGAAAACAATAAATGTCCTCATTAGTGAGGCCACACAATGTCACCATAGTTATTTTTTTCTCTGTACATTTAGAAGCTTCAGAAAAATGTCTGACAATTTTGAAACAAACCAAAATGTTTAGGTAAGACTTGAGGCTTGAGTGTTACCCCACTGGCATATCCTATCCCGGGGACTATAAATTTGATATTAAATATGCCCGCCATGCCAGACAGGTTGCTTGAATGGGTACGTAGACAAAAAGGTTGAATGACTGAAAATACATCAGGCCAGGAAAATCCCCATTCGCATTTCCCTAGGGGACCTCACGCTAAACATGTCCACACAAACAAAAGGTTTTCAGCCAACCTGAGTTGATTATTGGATTTTCCCCAGGTTGAACAATTCCTATGTTAGTAAACCCTACACTGGATCTGCATAAGCCAATCATGCAAACTATGAAGTGTGGCATTTCTCTCTTTGTTTTGAGAGGGCCTGTCCTTGAGGTACATTCTGCCCTATAAGTAGTCCTAGTTTTTGAGGGTCTCTTCAGAGAACTCCCTGCTACGCTAGTAGACTGGCACTCTGTTAGACGAGTGATCCCCTCCGCAGCTCCTATTTGCTGATCTCTGTTCTTTTTACCGCTTCCAGGACTGAAGAGTTCAGGATAGGTGCACTATCACCGCCTTTACACCCTCTCCACTGAATCTCCTATCAATTTTCTCCTCTTTCTTTTCTCAATAGTCTTTGTATGCGTGAGTGAGTGAGTTGGTGCATGAGAAAACATTTGTTAATAAAACCCAGTTATTGGTATGTTTGTCTGGCTTTTCGCTTGGTTGGACCCTGTAAAAATTGAGGAAAAGATTCTGCTGGGTTACCCTACCCCTTATTTGGCTACAGCCAGTGTTCTGTTAATTTCCCCAATCTTTGCATTTTTGAAGCAAATCACGGTGTCCCCCAAGGGACCCCCAGAAGTCAGGGTAACATGGGGATGGGTTGTTTCCTAGAGCAAACACTGTTGTCTTTTCTCACTACACAATTATAGCACTACTGCTTTAATTACTATGGCAACAACCTATGGAATCCCGGGGTTTACAGTTTAGGGAGAGGCATTTAGAATTTGGACTTAGTAAACTACAAACCCCAGAATTCCATAAGATGTTGCCATGGCAGTTCAAGTGGAATATACTGCTGCAATAGTGCAGTTTGATAAACAATACAAGATGCTTAAACATTTCTTAATGGAGAGCATACACATACCTCTCAGCACTGATGAAACTAAATTCTGCGTAAACCTGAAACCTAAAAAAAGCTCATTTTTCCTACCACAAAAGTAGCTTGTTCCAAAGCACTACTAACACAGACATTTTCCACAATAGCTCTTAGTCGTTTTTGCAACAGTGCAGTCTACCCAGAAACAGCAGAAGAGAAGATGGCTGGGTTCTTGCTTATTCAGCTTCTTTTTCATTCGACAGTATAAAAGTTAATTAAAAAGGAGAGCAGAGAGAATGCAGTAACACTCTATTTACTTTGATTGTAAATTCCCCCTACCCTTTTTTTTAAAAAATCTCCAACTCTTTCTCCTATGCCACCCCCCAACTCCTGAGAACAGAAGGCATAGGCATGCTTGATAATGCTGAGTTAAGCACTTCAGAAATCTATGAGTCTACAATACATAATCAAGGGCAAGAGTCGGTAGCACTACATAATTGACTCAGCTCAGTTGAAGCCACTAGGGTTATGCTAATCTTGATCAGCTGATGATGATCCAGGTCAAGGTTCCAAACTTCAGGGAGGCTGACAATGCAGAAGAATTCTTTGGAGGTCAGAAAAAGATACAGCAATATGAGATCCTATTTCAGAATTCTAAGTCCACATACATTTATTACTCTAGCAATCAACAAAAGCAAGTGGCTGTGCCTTATGTTTTTAGCTTAGTACAGCAAAGCCTGAACATACCACACAGCAACTCAAAGTAATAAGCAATTCATACACACTTTGTAAATCCATGACCAATAATTGATACTCTGCATATAATAAGCTGTGCAAATATGTTTAATTTATCAAAATATTTATATTCCAACCTATGGCATGGACTCCCAGGGCAGCCTGTAAGTCAACTCAGTTTAAAATGCTTCAGAATGTGAAATAACAATGATTTAAATGGGCTGAAAAGGTAAAACAATTTGACAAGTTAAAACTTCTTCAAAGGTGAAAACAGTCTGAAATCATATATTTGTACATCTTGGGGGGTAAATTAGCCCCCAAAAACTTTAATAAAAAGCCAGGTTTTAATATGATGCCAGAATGAAACCACTGTTGACAAATGGGGTCTGACAGCAAAGAAGTCCCTCTACTTCTAGTACTATTACGGCTTTGGGTATCACTATTGTTTTGAATGGACCTATCACTATGATTTTTTTTTTATTGGTTGATTTCAGGTAGCAGTCAACTATTTAAAACACAGTATATTCTTACTTGATAATTGTCACTTGAGACTTCTGTCCCTGTCCAAAAACAGGCGTTATCCTATGAGGATGTAAAGGAAAAGATCTAGGAACCATCTTGGGAGGGAACAGGGGACTGCAAAGTCCTTCCCTTATTGGGCATAACATTTCAGCATCAGAGAAGAATGGGGAAGAACACAATCATCAAGAGAGATGCCAGTAGAAGAAGCCAGTTCACGTCATTCCCCCGAGACATTTTGCTTAGATGAAGCATGCAATTGGAATCGAGAACTCCTTGAGGGGAAAAGCATTTGAAAGCCCTTGACCGGCAGCAGATGGAAAGTTAGGTGGGCCTAGGAGCAGTCAGGTTTAAAAACATTCCAGTAGTTCGACATGCTGCTTAAAGCAAATACAAAATGTCTGAATTCCTATTTACGATATGGACTACTTTATGACCTTACTTATTACTTCACAACCTGAAACTCCTGACATGGATTTATTTCCTGGAACCCAATTATAGACTGGGTGTTGGACTGAATGGCCCCTGTAGTCTCTTCCAGCGGTATGATTCTATGACTGCCCTCAGCATATGCTTGTCATACTTCCATGTTTTAGTATTTCAGATCTCTTAATAACTCTTCTTTCCTAGATCACCCACTTGTTCTGATTTGGTTCTGACTGGCTAAACTCTTCACAGACAGGGATTGAAGTGAAGTCACAGAAGAATAGTAATATTACTTCAGCCTTAAGAGGATGAAGCAATAGATGGTGGCAGACTACTGAAACCTTCTGCTTTCAGCTTTAAAGTAAGCATAGTTCCTCATGAGATTTGAACTTGAAGAATTGAAGTTTGGTTAAACGATGGTTGGAAAACAAGCCAGAATCTGAAACCAAGGCTCAGTTCTGTCTTTTTGCTAACCACAATATAAATGGAACACAGTTGCATAAGTTACTGGCCCATTAGTCTTGATACTATAATACCAAGAAAGAGAGGGAAATAATTTAAATTGATCATAATAACTATTTTAATTTTAGAGGCATTCCACAGCTAGACTGCTCTGTGCAAATTAACTGATGGAAAATTTCCCTAGCTTCAATATATAAGAGCTCTTTAGACCAACAACTACAATTTTAGAAGCTCAATCTTATACAGATGTATTTGAAGACAAATATCCTGCAATTGTTATGTTTTTGGATTACCTTCCGTAGAAATCTACAGTCATCACAATGAATGGCTTTGGGAGTTGTCCAAAATCAGAATGTTTCCAAATTCTGAACAGGGATTATTTCTCTAACCAATTTGATTAGGATTACCTGTCCCCTCACAACACAAAGTATTTGTGTTTACTTAGCAGTACTTCCCATTTTAATCACTGAAGTGTAATCTCAAGTAATATGGATAGAATTGCGACCTGAAGTGCTTGACAAACTGGTGGACACATATGCCTCCACAGTAACCTTATAGCATCAAAAAATGGACACAGGAGTGAAGGGGAAGGAGATAACTTTGAACAAGCCAGAAACAACAATATATATTTTGAATAGGTTTGGGGAAAGGGAGCAGAAAATCTGTAAGTAAATTAATAAAGGCATTTTAAAGTCAAAATTAAAACAGTGCAAAAGGGGAAATGATGCGATCACAATAAGCAGAAGAGCGTTATCAGTCCTGACTCATTCTCAAAGTAACCTTATTATACAGGTTGTTCATTATTCCATTTCAAAGGTGACAAAACTGAGGCTGAGGTGAGAAATGACTACTGCATGGGCTTTGGTTTGAGAAGATGTGACATGATTTAATGAGATAACGATTAAATGGGAAAGAAACCCAGAGATAACCATTTGTTGTTAACTGCCCTCAAATCAACTTTGACCTATGGTGACTCTATGAATGAGATATCTCCAGGTCTTCCTATTATCAACAGTCTTGGCCCATTCAGGTTTTGCAAACTCAGAGACACACATACATTCTCAAAAACAAGCAAGTAGTTGAAGATGGAGGGTTCCACTGTTTCTCTCCTTCAGAGGCTTCAACTGTGTACAAAAACCAATATCATATCTCTTACACATCCCACTTTATTTTACGAGGAGTCCAATGATTATCTTTAGAACTTCACTTCGATACACAATTGAAATTGTAAAGGTAATTTTTGGACATCTTATACTTGTCTGGAAATAGACAATATATAACACAAACTAAGCACAGCTGAAAGATTCTGGCCCTGGTCCCTAGGAGCAAGCAGTTTGCTTCCAAGATGAAATGAGCGTGTTAATAGCTGCCAGTGATGCTGTTGCTGACATAATGAGGTGTACTCTTATTTTTATGTCCTTCTTTGCAATCTAGATGCCATGCTATAAAATACTGCGGCTAAAAGCGCTGTCAAATAGTACACTAAAAGACAAGAAAGAAGAGTACTGAAACATCATTCTGGACTGCAATCTTTATCATCTTAACGCTTCTGATGAAACAGTCTTGCAAACATTGTAATGATTTCTCTTTCTTTTTATCATCTTCCTATTGGCCTTGCTGTTATGGCGATTGCCAGCATTTAATAAAACCTGACCTTTGCCAGAGGGAATGATGCCTGAAAATATCAAAAGTCACAGGCAGAACATATCTTCCAACAAAGAGCCAGAAATCTTCTAGCAAGTGTAAACTTCGGAAATGAAGTTCATTGAAGTCTCTCCGCTTGAGGCAATCAAGTCCAAGAGCAGCACATTCAGCAAAAGAACTTGATTTTTTAAAATAATAATAGTAATATAAAGTTCTGATACTCATGATGTTTCACAGGAAAAAAATACCTTTTTTTCTTCTCTCTCTCTCTTTTCTATCTAATATCATAAGGTCACTGGCCAGGGTTTTGTGTTGTTGATTCACCTGTTCAACAGACCATTATGTGAATGCTTTGATATCCCCAGCACTTATGCCGTGATGTGTCCAAAACCTAGCAGGAGCGGAAGGGAAAGGAGGAGACAGTGGCAAAGACAGCAGATCAACCACCACCTATGCAGGAGACAGAAAGCAAAGCACTGTCACCATGCGCTCCCTTCTCTTTGTCTGCAGACAAAGCTGGGGAGGGAAATAACGAGGAAAAGGTGTTTATGACCAGTGGCAGTGACAAAAAACAACAGAGGATTATACAGTGTATTCCTCTTGCTATAGGATGGCTCTATAGAAAGCTAGCCATTTCTTCAGGCAGTGGCTGGCTTCAAGGGGTCTCAGAGCTGAAATACTATAGTATGTGTGGCTTGTAAAATGGACTGATTTTCCTGATCACGCTCCCTTGCCTTGCCTCCAAGGACTCATTGGAAATATGTATTAAAGAAATTACCAGCTGTCATCCACCAGAGTTAGATAGGATCTCATCCATAAAATCAACTTAAGGCACAATTATTATACATAATAGCTGCAATGTTAGATAAGGGAAAACAAGAATGATTGTCCATTGGTTACAATACTGTTCTATACCCTCCTTTTAAGGATCTATGCTAAAACTGAGTTAAGGCTCACAGAAAATATGTATGAATTGATGTCTTTACTTTTGCTTGATAATTAAAATTATGTTTCTTTTTGTGCTTCCTTATTGGCACTAACAACCAAGAAATTGAGAGTGAAATGTGTTGCTCAGCTCTGAATGTTCTTTTTGTTTCCTTATGGCTTATATTTAAACATTTAAATTATTTCTACTCCTTCTCTTAAAGCAGTGAAAAACCATATTAAAGAAAGAAGGGGAAAACAGCTGTTAGTTTTCCAGATAAGAGCCTGTCACATGAAAATCAAATATTTCTTCTCTCACCCAAAAGTGACACATTTTTTTTTTACCCAAGCCTTTCACTCACCCTTAATTCAAGATATTTGCCAAAGAAATTTCTTTTACATTAAAAGCTCAAGCTCCCAGTTTCAACAGTTATCCCAAATCCTAAAATAGCCAACAATTTAAGGCAAAGCTGTCATGATAGGCCCATTAACAGTAACCAAGCAGCAAATCCACAACATTATTTTCACTGTACCATGCAATGCAGGGAGTTCTGTGCTATCTCAGCACTTTTGCCTGCTTTCAGAGCAAATACTTAAAATTTCTTAATGAAATCCCCAGTGAAGATAAGTACAGTTCAGAAGCACCAGTCCCTTTCTGCTCTTATTATTTACATTATTGTAGTTTTCAGAAAATACCAGCAAAATAAAAGGAAGCCTCAAAGGTGTTTTAGAATTCAAAATTGGTTTATCATAACAGAATGTCATCTCCAGTACTATATATTAGTTCAGAGGATCATGCCTATATGATGCCATTTGCAAAACAAGACATTTCCCCTTTCTCTCTTCTCATGACTGTTTTTAGTTTCTCTAATGGCCATCTTGATTCACTTTTTTGAACAGCCTCAAATCCCTGTGGAGGCCATTTTCATCCTTTACAAAGTTTGCTCTTAATGAAAACATGCCACTTAGTTACTAGCTCCAAGTGATGGCCCTGGGGTTTGTGCAGTAGCTACTAAGAGGGCAGAAACAAACAATTTCCATAATATTGTGTTCTTTAAAAGGCTGAAAGATTTTCCCTTCAGTTCAGAGGGAGGACCTCTTTTAGCTTCAAATTCAATTAACCCTGAAGCACAAGGGCTAGGCCTACTTATATAAAAAGTCTGTGTCATTAACACTAATGATTTTGCAACAATCCCTGTAACTAGCATTCTCAGACTTTAATATTCTCTTCTAAAATGGCATACCCGTTTCCTCCAGCTGGACAAATGAATGCCCATCTTGCAATGCTTAGTACCCCGGCTGCTTCAAAGCACCATTTTTTTCCTAACAATTTGCCCTCAATCTTCCACCTAATATCCTCCCACAGGTATTTACTCTGATTCACGGTTATGAGCACTTTTTATTTGTCACATAAAACTTACTAGTAGTAGACAATGAAGTAAAAATATGAAGAAAGTTTGTCTTGTGTGTGTGTGTGTGTGTGTGTGTGTGTGCCTTCTATGTATGTGTCAGAGCAAGTGTGGAACTATCAAAGCAGTATATTCATATCAAGTGGCCCAACTTTAGAGAGAAGGGGAAATCAAACTTTACTCCTGTCTCCCCAAATTTGCCCTGCCATGCTTATCATACAGCAGATTGAGTGGCAAAAAAATCTGCCCTAACACGATATGAAGAACTCAAATCAGAGAAAGATGACAGAATAGGAATCCACACAGCTATCATTCACTTTTTTTCTATTCACACAAAAGTCTGGGGAAAATGCAATTAGAAATCTCCTAAACCCAACCCAACCTCACCCCAGCTCGTTTCTGTACTCTCCACTTCTTCGAGCAACCAGCCAAATACATTCCCACAACAATTACAAATCCCTACCACATATACTCTAATTTTCCACAATCCCAGAGATCCCCAACCCTTCTACTTTTAAACATGCCATTACAATAGGTCAATCTCATGAATTTCTGGAAGATATGCTTAGAACAGTCGTCGCCAACCAGTGGTCCATGGACCACTGATGGTCTACGAGAAAATGTTGGTGCTCCATGGAGAAATGTGGTCATTCATTGCCATTTTTATGTTTATTATACGTTTCATTATATTCCGATTTGTCTTCATGCCACCGACAGAGGATCGCTGTCAATTTTCGTCTTATTATGTTGCATCAAATTCACGTTCCACGACTGCTGACAATCGCACTAACATTCTTTATTGTTGTTTTCATCTAGGGACACTTTTGTTATCAGGCCACCACCAAGCCACTGGCGACACAGTTTGCAAACACTAGTACGCATGTGTCATGCTTCAGTGGTGCTTCTACCATTACAACAGTCAAACTGCTCCACAAATACCGGTTCTCGTCCGATCGTTTTGTTTTGTTGAAGCGAATTTCATCTGTCAATGCTATACTGGTGTTTATTCCTCACGATACTCTTCTTAGGTAAGTGACCAGTGATATTTTTAACTGTGCACAGTGTGATATTTAATGGCATTGAAGAGCTTGAATTTGATAACCGTCATTTCTTGTTTGGTTTTAGATTCAAATAAAATAAACCCACAATGAGTGAGAAAAAGCAATCAAGCATTTTGCATTTCTTTGGTAATACTTCGTGTAATTGTGATTTGATCAATGAATCAGAGCCTCCGCAGCCCCCACGAGGCACCATCAGGAAGGACATTAGAACTGGAGGTGGAGAGAAGAAAAAGTTCAAAGTGTCAAGAAAATATGATGGGGATTACTTGAAGTTTGGATTTATTCAAGAACCTGGAAGTGAGCTGGATCCATTACAACTTTGTGTTGTGTGTTCTGAAGAGTTTATCTAATGATGCCATGAAGCCTTTGGAACTCAGCAGGCACTCGCAGTCAAAACACCCAGATTTAGCTAAGAAGCCAATTGAATATTTTCAAAGGACGTGTGAAAATATGCAAAAGTAAATAAGTTCATTAATGAAAATGACTGTTGAAGATAATTCCCTAATAAAGGCTTCTCATTTGATAGCACTTCAAATTGTGAAAAGTAAGAAACCATATACAATTGGAGAAGAATTAATTAAGCCTTGCTTGTTACAAGCCTGTGAAAAGGTTTTGGGGAAACAGGCTGTACGGAAATTGAAAGTAATTCCTATGTCTGCTAACACTGTGAAGCGCAGAACTGAAGACATGGCCAAAGATATTGAAAATCAAGTGAAATGGTGAAAAATTCAACATTTTATTCAATTCAACTTGATGAATCAAACAGACATAACTAACAAGGCAGTTCTCCTTTGTTTTGTGAGGTCTGAGTATGAAGGAAAGCTAAAGGAAGAACTCCTTTGCTCACTCAACTTGTTGAGTAGAACAACCAGTTCTGAAATTTTCGATGCACTTAATGTTTGTTTCCTGAGATACAGTACAGAATGGAAGAAATGTGTTGGGATATGCACAGACGGTGCTGCAAGCATGACCAGACATCGTTCAGGAGTTGTTACAAAAGTGAAAGATGCTGGACACTCAGACATCTTGTTTACTCATTGTATTATACATTGTGAACAAATAGCACCAAAAAGAATGTCTCCAGAATTGCACAGAGTATTCTTTGATGTAATTAAAATTGCAAATGAAATTCGGCAGAAAGCGCTCAATTCCCAAATATTTGAGGCACTCTGCGAAGAAATGGGCTCTCAATATACCTATCTTCTTCTTCACACTGAGGTGAGATGGCTGTCAAAGGGCAAAATACTAACCCGATTGTTCAACCTGTGCCAAGAAGGCAACTTATTATTCCAGCAGCAAAATAATTTGAAATTCCAAGATCTCTTGTCTGACGATGATTGGCTAGCCAAGCTGGCATATCTGGCAGATATTTTTTTCACTGTTAAATGAGCTACACACATCTTTGCAAGGACAGCTTACGGACGTGTTCACACTGCAAGGTAAAATGGATGCATTTCAAAATAAAATATTGCTGTGACAAATGCAGTTGGCTGAAGAAGATCTGCAAATGTTCCCGAATCTTGATGAGTATCTGAAAGAGGAAGATGTCAACCGGCAGGTAATAACCACCATTCAACAGCACCTATGGTCTCTCACATAATCTTTTGGCCATTATTACCCAAAGGAAGAGGACCCCAGACATGGCAATATGTGGGTAATGGATCCATCTTTGGTGAAAATTGGAGACAGCAATTTGAGCATGAAAGAGAAAGAAAGCCTGATTGCTCTATCATCCGACGACAGTCTCAAAGCTAAATTCCACTCGTCCTCATCAAGACATCATTTTTGGCTCTCCATAAAAAGTGAGTACACAGTGATGAGTGGCAAAAGCCGTCAAAATTTTGATTCTATTTGCAACAACCTATTTGTGTGAAAAGACATTTTTATTTGTTATGGCAATCAAAAACAAGTACCACTGTTGGCTTGAAATACAAAGGACTCTCTGTGTTGCAGTCATTGAAGCCAAGAATCCATTAACTTATTTCAAACAAATATCACACTAATAATAATAACTTTAACAATTTTGTTATAATTAAACAAGTGCATTTCATATTAATAAAATGGAACTTTTATTATCATTATTTTATAGATGTTTGTATCTTTTTTAAAAATTTATGTTAGTGGTCTGTGGGATTGAAAATTGGGAGTTTAGTGGTCTGTGAGGTCCGAATGGTTGGCAACTGCTGCTCTAAGAAATGGTGATAATATTCTGACTGTAAGTAGTTACAGAAAATCTACATATCTATCCTAGCAGACACTTTTTAAAAAAAAAAAAATCATGCTCTATGTCTCTGTATTAATCACCTTTGAAGAACTGTCAGTCTCAGCACGAGGGCAAGCATTTACTGGGAAATAACTTCCAACAACACACGGTTTCTTACATGCTTAATGCAAAAACCTTCTAGGATTACAAGAGAAAAAATGCTGTTATGAACCAAGTGGAATCAGTTACATTATGTTTGAATAAATAAATTAGCCATTCAGTAGAGATGACGAAACTCTGGCAATCAGTGTCATCCATGACAAAATAAGTCACAACTCTCAAAGGATATATTGCCTACTAGCATACACTCAGGTTTAAATGTAACTCACAAGTCAAAGAACAAACATGGAGAGAATGTAATATTTTAAGTACTTAAAAGCAGAGTGTCTTATTTTAAATGAGGTCAAATTAAAATGTACAGTCACAAAGGTATTACAGTTCAACAATATTACAGATGATGGAAGGGGGAACTTCTTATGAATAGGTTACAGCTGCATATTAAAACTGTAATTTCACAGAGAGCACCAGTCATCCTTCCGAGGTCCTAATCTTTGACTTGCACAATGCTTGCCCACAGGCAATTCCTCATGAAATTAGTAGGGTTGGGGAAGAAATTCATTGGGTTAATGTTTCCATATTAAAAAAAAAAAAAAAGTGCATTTTTTAAAACTCCTGAGACAGAACATGAGGCAGAGTGCATCTGACCTTTGAAATTTATACTGTTCCCAGGGTTACAATGCATTTCAGCAAAGAATAAATGTGAAAAATACCATGTATGTGTGCATGACTGAAAATATGGATGTTTGTAAGATGTGCAAAAACACGTTACTCAACAGGGAAAACATATAACAACAACACTTTAGAAACAATGCATGCCAAACTATGCTTCGAACACAATATAGAAAGGGACAAACCTTTGGTAAATGGGGGGAAAATGCAAGGATGGGAGAAAAAGCCTTCCCATCCATACTATTAAGTTTCACTTAAAACTGGGATCAGTTTCACTTAAAGCTTATATGCAGACTAGGGCCTGATATGGCTCACCTGTGACAACAAACCTTCGCACTTATTACCAGTTCACATATCTAGTCACATGGTAGCAGCAACATGTTTTTTCCATCATCTCTTGCAGCTGCCACTCTAAAACTCAGATGTGACCTCCCTGCACCCATGCTACCAAACACCACACCAGTGCTTTCATCCACTAATATACATCTCATCCCCTCCCCCAGATCCCAGGAATGGCCATATTACCTCTTCCAAATGCCAGTATGTGGTGAATGTAGAATGAACAATGTGAGAAAACATGCTGTGACCAAAATTTATACCATACATTCTTTCAGAAAATCTAATTTAGCATCTACTATTTGTTCCACCACTCTAGACCCTAGCCAACTGCGGTGGACTTCCCATTAGGAAGAGCACACCAAGCAGTACACAGGGACAGTGGTTGCCCTATAAGAGGGGTCCTTCCTTTACCCTGAGGAACCCAGCCAGCTACTCATAAGCCATAATCAGGGGACTCTTCAGAGAAACTGTCCCTCAAAACAAAGGAAAAGACTACTGAGACCCCCAAGGAAGGGCAGGAGGTTAACATGAAAAGAGAAAAGTCAGCTCGCTGGGAGATGGACAGCAAAGAAAAGCTGGTCTTGGTCAACAGAAGCTGTGGTGATCCAGCTGAGGACAAAGCCAATGCTGTTTTGGAAGTCAAAGAGAAGAGAACTCTCCAGATTAAAGGCAACATAACTTCCTGGAGACTGCAAACCCCACTCTTTCCCACTCACCTGTCCACTTAAGAAAGGCATGCCACAGTCAAAGTTGTCCTCCTACACCATGGCCTTCCAACCCTTGTTCTAAGAAATTACTCCTCTGAGTGAGGCATCTGGGATTAGGGACCACTGGAGGGAGGAGAGTGGGTAAAGTAGTAGGAAGACAGGAGCAGCAATCGTGACAGGGGTGTTTTGTATCATCCCACTCCAGACTGCAAGGTATATTGCCCCATACTTGAGGAGACGCCAAGACCAAAGCATAGGAATGCTAAGTATATGAGGAAAAACTGGATACTTGCCACAACCTACATTTGTTAAGTTGGGATGTAAGCAATACTCAGAGTTTTCTCACCCTCAGCAAGAAAGGGTGTTTTGAAACTATGAGATACCCCTCTGAGACAACAGATAAGTAAAAACTGATTCTGTTGCATTTGGAGACCTCTTTAAAAATAAAATAAAAAAAGGCTCAGCCCTGTGATAGGTTGACCTTATGGTCGCCATAAGTCTGAAACAATTTGAAGGGAAACAACAACAATGGACCCAATTTTGTCATTGTGATACCAGTGCTATAGAAACTACAGTTCATGTACTTTTGTATTGTCCGTTTTATAGGGATATTAGCCAACAGCTGATTACCCCCATTCTAACCAAATTCCCAGGACATTCTGATGCGTTTTACTTGTGCTATCTGATGGATAATCAGGAATAAACTATTATAGTAGCTAAATTTTGCTATATTATGTGTAAGATACACCCTCAAATGGTTAACAGTGGTTGATGTGAGATATCAGAAGTTAACTTTGTTACTTGCTTTTATGACTGTATCCATTATTTTATTGGTCAATGACTGAAATAAAGTATCTGTCTATAGCAACAATGATTAAGAAAGTAAAAATGACACAAAGTTAAATTATGAATATTTTCTTTGGCTCGTTACTAAAACCTGGGTAAACAATCCATTATTTAAAATTATAATTGGTAAATTTAAAGAAAACACCAACAGATTTTGTATTTTTTTTTAAAAAAAAAGTATGAGTTTTCAGTGCATTTGGATTTAGAGTACAAGCAAATGAAAGTATGAATGGAAGACACAGAACTAACTTGTTACAAATGACTTGTTATGAGTTAATTGAAGGTTAATAGGGAGAAACACAGTTTTTCCCCATAGTGTAAAGATGTTCCTTTCCTGGTTCAAACACATAATGATTTTTGCCATTATTCATTTGTGCTGTCAGAAGTGTTCTCTGAGCCTACCTTGATGTTAAGGAAGCCAGAAATTTCTTTCCTCTCCTGTTTTTGACATGAATATATGCTTTCCCCATAGGTCAAAGCATCAGGGACCCTCACAGAATAGGAGCAGACAAGAGGGATGAAGTACTAGATTTTTTTAAGAGGTGTCATCATGGCCAATACTTGCTGAAGTTCTTAGAGTATCATATCTCTCTAACTGGTAATAACTCTAGATGAAGCAATACGACACTCAGCCACTTCAGAAAGTGCCACTGGTTGGCTTTCACCAACATTGTCCACAATGGCTAAAGAGTCACTGTTCCATAGATCTCTAACAGCCTATAGTTTAGAGCAATATGAAAATGTCACTGTCTGCCACTGAATACTACTTACAACAGCTACAGAGTCATCACTGCAGTCTACCCCATTCTGTGATGCAGCTGGCAATGATGCTCAAGAGCAATTCAGAACCTTTGTTTGAAATTAAAATAGAGGAGGCACTCTGGCCACCCCATATTATTAAGGTATTACAATGCTCCTCCCAAAATGGGCAATGGGATACATATCCTTTTGAACTCCCTGGAATGTGAATAAGTTACCCCACTGGATTCATAACGAGCAACTGAACAGACTGCCTTTTAAAACTAACATCCCAAGCTCTGACATACACTAATGAGAAATAGATTTTTATATTATAGTGTTATTACAGTATCTTGCATAGCTTAATATATTAAGCACTGTCTAGCAGAGAAGAGCATACCACTGGAAAAGGTATAGAAAACCTATGAAACCTTCTAAGGATGAGTGTTAGTGCATGAAATTAAGTGAGAAATCCAGATTTAGGAGGTAATTCCATTTGAAATACTTTGTGTGTGAATGATTTCTTCTTTTTTTCAGTGCTACATGTTTGAATATCCCAAGGTTACAATAATATTGTAAGAACATTGTACAGAAAAATAGGTTGATTTTCTGATTATTTAATCAATTTCTTGATTCAATTTACATTAATCAAACTGGTCTGTTCAAGAGCAGTACTGATTCTAATGCGTTGAAATGAAATACAGTAGCTGCAATACAAGGTGAAACACTATTGTTTTACTGTGACTTAAGTATTTGAGGCTCAACTTAAACATTGTATAAGTCAGTCTAAACCTCTCCTTGCAAACCAAATAAAAGCCATGCATACAAATGATTTAAATTAGGGAAGGACTGTAAGGCCCCACTTTGGGGGTCCCTGATACCAGTAGGGTCTAGATGGGCATCATACCAAATCGGCACTAATTGGCAATGGAATTAATGGGCATCAAAATCAGGCCTGTGAAGTGACCGGAAAGTCAAACTGGGCAAGGGATTGTTCTGACAGTAAATGTGCGAAAGAGAAGAGAGTCAGCCTACAAGGTGAGATTAGGTTGCTTGCCAGGCACAATAACCAACACCCTGTGGATGATTGATTTAGACAGAAGCAGAATGTTTCCCCCAACGACACCAAGCCAGAAGCTCACCAGATTTACTCAGATCCTTGTATTACTCCAAACCTTGCATTCCCCAACTCTCACTCATGATTGGATTAACCATCATGTCCTTGTCAATCAAACACTGTGCACATAACAGGTGAATCGACCATTGTTAGGACAAAGGTCCCCCTTTTGTTTCTCACCTGGGAACTTCCCCGCCACAGGCTATTTTTTGGGGGGTACATATACCTCTGATTTCAGGCTCACAACTCGCAGCCTCTCACCCTTCTGAGCATCACTCTGTCTACCTGATTCCCAAACTGAGAACTGCCTTGGGTCCAGCACCCAGGTCACCTCATCCTGCTCTCTGCTTCTTGTTTGATTCAGTAAATATCGCCTGTAACCTTCACAGTCACTCTCCCATTTTCCTCCCTTTCTTTAGGCCTCTTGTGCAAATGTGTGTATATGTGGATTGTTGTTTGTGTGTGTGCATGTATTGTAATAAAACACATTTTTAATTCTTCTATATCACTGTGTTGGCTGAGTCTCTCCTGCAGATGTTCGCAAATATTGGTAGCAAGATCTCGCTAAGTTGCCCCCTCTTGTTAGTCTCCTGATTTTGAGCTAATTAATTCTACACCTGTTACCTTTGGGGTAACAGGGCAAACCACAGATATTGGTGGACTGCAACACTCATCAGTCCTACCCAGCATAGCAAAGGGTAAGGAATCTTAGAAGTTGTAGTCAAACAACTGTGTTTTGCCAACCCCTATTTAAAGAAACTAGGGATGGGCCAACCAAATCCTCGAATCCTTGACAAGGATTCGAGATTCACGGATCTGAATCCAGCCGCCAAAATGGGCAAATGGAATCTTTTGAATCCACTGCAGGGGCATGTAGGGTGGGCGATCACTGCGTCCCTGCACTCTCCGGGGCCTGAGATCATACAAGTGTGCAGCGGTGAGCCAACAGGAGAGTGGCAAGTGCACAAGTGCACTCTGCCCATCTTCACCCACCCGCTCTGGGTACGATCGGGATGGGCAGAGGAAAAAGTGACAAGTGTGCAATTGTGCTCCGCCCATCTTCCCCCACCTAGCCTGGACACAATCGAGACAGACAAGGGAAAAAGCAGCAAGTGCGCTCCACCCATCATCCCCCACCCATCCTGGGCACGATCATGCCAGGGCCGGCAGAGAAAAAAGCCGTGATTGTGCTCCGCTCATCTTCCTCCACCCGTCCTGGGCACAATCATGCTCAAACCAGAATGTGAGAGGAGAATTGGCACCTCCTGGGCCTGCCAAGGCCTGACTGGGTGGCAGGCCCCTGGATGTGCAAAAATCACACCATAAATCTGTGAACATGCACCTGAGGCTCCCTGTTCTCCCTCATGTTGTCTGTTCCCCCTAGTGCTGCCTATGCCCTTTGGCTTCCTGTGCCCGCCAGACTGCCTGTGCCTGCTTGTGCTGCCTGTCCCTGCAGCTGCCTCCCTTTGCAAGGTAATAATAATTTTTATTCTTTTGACTTGAGACTGGAGAGTAGGGATTGGGAATTATTGAGACTGGACTAGAGACTTGACTCGAATGTCCCTTGCAGGACTTGAGACTGGACTTGAGGGTAGAGAATTGACTGGACTAAAGGCTTGCATGTGTGTGTTTTTTTTTAAAAAAAAAATGCCTTCCTTGTTGCAGGATGTGAGACTTATCAAATTCTGCTTCAAAAACACTTTTCAGTAAGTGGCTTCTTTCCCTTGCTTTTTAAACCCTTTTTTAAAAAAGGATTTGAAAGATTCAAGATTCATGAGATTCATGGATTCCCAGAACCTTCCAGGGATTCAGAAAATTCTGGATTCGTCCCACCCCTAAAAGAAACATTCAGTGCCTTTAAATACAATTTCTCACTGACTTAAAATGGTTGAATTGTTGTTTGCAATATCAGGAAACTGATCAGATGCACAGCTTCAAAATGTTAATTTTTTGAATCACACATTGCAGAATCCACCAGTGGTCATGCTGGCTTGAGAATTTTGGAAGCTGTAGCCTAAAAAACTAACTTTTCTATGCTATGATCAGATGACAGAATTGTTCTATCTTGCCCAGATTCCGAATGTCTGCCAATTGCAGACTAAAGAACAGCAACTGATTTCCAAGATTTGGGAAAAAACAAACAAACAAACATAAACTGAGCATTTCTTTGGGAGAATGGGGGCTATATGCATTTTAATGTCTTTTTTTGTGAGGTTTCCTTCCAGTATTGTGGGAGTATGCAACAATGCGATTGCTTTGACAGGGGAGAAGTAATAAAAAGTCTATAGGGAGAGAAAAACAAATCCATTTGTGCATTCTGAAGACCATCCTGCATAATTAAACATAAATCAGCAAACACAGAAGATTAGGAAGCCTGAATGTTTGACACATGACAAGAGGAAACCATCATGTCACAGTATAAATGTCTTCTAAACAAACAAATGCCCCTGAGCAGTTTTCAGCTATAGTTGTTTGGTCAGGAGACAAAAGAAAAAAGAAAAAAAAAAGCCACCATTCTCCAGACGTCCAGCAAGTATGTACCTGTATTTTCCAAGAATAACTCATGCCAAATTGAGATGTTTCATGAAAACAAGGTATACATTCAACTGTGTCCTGCATGAACTTTCCTCAACTTAGAAACAAATGCAAAGATCAGCTGCTGCTGCTTACAATCATAATTTCCCCAGCTGCTTTTTTGCCCATGTGGGAAAAACATAACAGGCAAAAAAGCAACCTGAGGAGTACTTCCGAGAGGCAAAAAAAAAATACCTGAGAGAGACAAGGTCAGGCACGTCTTCCCTTGCCACTCATGTGTTGTCTCAAAAAATTACTTCTTCGGACTACTGGAATCCCCTAGCTAATACAGCCCCCACGTTAGCTGAGGGTTTGAGGGAATGGTAATCCAGCAAGTCATTTTATCAAGCCCTGCTTCTTCTGTTCATGACTGATGTGAGCCGCTATGGGAAACAATAGCTTTATTAAAATGCATAAAATCCTTTTCTCTGAGCTTGCTCCCTGTTACTTCATTCTTGCTCAGCTCTCCCACCTTCTATGCGTTGTTGGAAGGTGATGGTCTGATTTAGAATGTGAACTGCATAGAGTTCTAAACGAACCACAGCTACCTCTAGGGGCAGGACCTGGGAGCAGGAATGCAAATGCGGTCTCAAGACCAGTCACTACATCCTCATTTTTCTCTCAGGTAATTTTCATCACAGAAGGGCTTTCGTGCTTGAATCCTGCCAGTGTGCTTCTGAAAAGTGGAATACACATGCTTTACATGTTATGCCTATATATGTCTGTTTGTATTCTATTTCCATCCTGCCTTTCTCCCAAAATTGAGACTCTCTAGACAACTCACAGGAAGACTTTTTAAAAAAGGAGAGAGAGATACCTGTACAAACAGAAAAATTATAATATTGAAGCAGAAATGTTAACATTGACACAAAATTGAATAAAAGTAATTTTAAAACCATATTGGTAGGAAGAAAAAATCAAGCATGTACACGCACATTAAGATCCCCTTCCTCCACAGCTACACTGTTGCCAAAAGCCTGTTTGAATGAAAAGATTTTTGCCTATCAGTGGAAGAAGAACAAAGAGGGACCCAGCCTAACTTCCCCTGGGACGCAGTTCCACAGTCCAGGGACAGCTACTGAGATTTAAAAATCCAGCTCTTAGCATCTGCTCCTCATTAACAAAAGAAATCACGGAAAAGATAAACAGAACATACAGTTTTTTGCAGTTGCTCTCCTGCTCTTTGTTGTACCCATACATTGAAATGCAGCTCACTGAGAAAGTAACTGTGTATTAGAGCTGAGCTGAGAGAAAAATGCAAGGACAAAGCAAGGCAGGGTGATGGTTTAACTCCTCATCCCCCTTTTGACATAAAAACTAAGAGCCCCCCTCCTCACCTTTATACGTTAATATGGGAAATAAATGTTAAAAATGGCTTTTACCGCAACAGCTAGCTTGACTTCAATGGCTTCTGTTTATAGATAAGTCAGCAAATACATAATGATCATCCCAAAGTGAAAGCACATTTTTTTTATGTGAAGTCAGCCAACAAATCATGACTACACAAGTTCTCCAGAAAAGATACTGTAGAAATGATGGATGTGGTTTCCCTCCTGCACACAAAATCTTTAGACCTCCACAGAGACCCATTATTAATTATGCTTAGGAGTATCCAAAGCATTTTAGCCAACATGCATATTTCACTAACAGCTGGATATATGCCATCTCTATTTTCTGGATTTAGTTTTCAGCCCACCAAACCAAATGTTACATGCAGTTACATCTTTTAATTACTTCTTCCACTTGAATCTTTTCACCATAGGAGGAAGAGACACAGTCTCATAATCGTGCGGCATTCACAAAAGTCGAAGTACACATTTATTTCCTCCTAATCTGCCTCCTGTGGATTTAGCTTATTTGTAAAATCACCTTGCCTTCACTCACTGGGAAGATAAAAATGTACAAGCACTCTTCAAACAACGTGAAGTGGAAGGTGAAGATGCCAGCATCTCAAGACAGAACAAATCATCTCTCCACTTGGAGCAGGGAGCAAATTCAATTTCCTCGGGGGAAGGGGATATGCCTCTTTGTTGTTCTACGTGGGTGATGTGACAGGGTTTTTTTTTTGTTTTTTTTTACTTCCTCCTACTCTCTCATGAGGAAAGAAAAATAATCTGTAGAGATTTCTTATTCTTCCGGTGGTTTCTAATAGTAAAGGGTATATCAGAGCACTTTTTCCAGGAGAAAGATAACTAAGTTAGTTATCCATATCAGAGCCCAGAACATTTTGCAGCCTGAGGCAAAAGACAAGATGAGGCCCCTGCCCATTCTATGTAGAAAAACTGAGTGGACTCAGTTCAATACTGGTGGTCAAACAGCAGGCCTAAGTAAGACATTCCAGGGTACACTGTGTGGCAAAGGCAGAATGCCCTCCAACAGCTCACTACCACTTGCTGGCCACTCTGCTCCAGTCTACTTTGTTGGGTAACTGCTCACTGACTGCTCAGAAAGCACTCTGTGACTTAGAAGCAGCTGCTGCTAATGTGCCCCATCTATTTGCATATAACAATGAACTGCACTTAGTTTTAAACCGCTGGAGAGTATGACCTGCACTATCTCCCTGTTTGCTTGGTCAAGGGATTTTCCCAACACCACTGTCTGTTACATACTAAGAGAAGGAAAGTGGACAAGTCAGGAGGAAAGAAAGATAAAGGAGCCTTGACTTTGCTGGTTTGCCTGGAAGCAGTCAGCATTTGCTACCCCTTAGCATCCACCAGCTGTGGTAGTTGCTGCTGTGTGGTTCAATCTGTATAAAGGGAAAGCTGATGCCTGCTCATTCCCCAATACTTTTAGCCATAATCAAGTGTTCTGACTGCTCACAGGAGGGTTAGACATGAGGTATGGATAGAGGCCTCACAACTCATCTCCGTGTTCTCTCAGTCCTTAATTTTCACACACTGAGCAAGGAGATCTAAAGAGACGGTTCTGTGAACCAAAGCAGAGGTCTCCTAATCACATGGAGGGGGTCTCTACATACTTCCAAGCAAACAAGAATAGAAGCTTCCTTCCAACTTGTCTCCTCAACGTAGAAAGGTAGAGACTGAACACACCAGCATGTTTTGCTCCCCTTCCCACGCTGTCCTCACATAAACAGAGCAAATATCTGCAGAGGACTTCTCTTCAAAGGCTCATGGTTTGTACCATGAGCCAGAGTATACTATCTGCATTCATGCAAAGACTCTATTGACTAGATGGGAACACAGAAAGCATCTTCCAAAAGTTGAATTATCTCCTTACAATGAAGTAGGGAAACCAAGGGCAAAACAACTCTGTGCAAAGTAAACAAAACAATCACAACTTAAATAAGAATTGTCCCTGACTACTACTCCATCTAGAGCCCTATTCAGGTGTTACCAACCCAGCTGGATACAACATGCAAATAGGGGATCACCCAGCCCTACTCCCTTTATTATAGTTTTCTTTCCTCATGAAGAAAGCGACAAGAGGGTCTTATCACATGGAGGTTCTTCACAAAAGCAAGAACACTGGTATTTAGAGTTCAGAATTGCATGGAAAGCCTCCACACAAACAAGAATCTTCCCTCTTTGGACTCGTTACTTTCTGTGTGAGGAAAATGATGGTAGGGACCATGAAGTAGAGATGGGATAGGCACTCCTTTCTTTACCTGTTGAATCTAGCTGGGTATGTAACAACTGAATAGAGCTTAGGCTATGAAAAGGTTATAAAAGCTAAGTCATTCTTACAGATTTCTGCAGCAAAAGCAAAGCTATTTCTTCCAGTCCACTCACATGGCCTGCTTGTGCTAGGGCTTCTAGGCTTGCCTTTTAAAGAGATCTGCTGCCTGGAAAGGCTTCAACATCTTGCAGTATTTGCAAAAAGTGGTCTGTCTAATAAAGATTTCAAAAACAAGCCTTGTTGCAACAGATTTCAAGTGGAAACTCTCTCAACCAGCACATTGATGTCTCAAGTAAAATATATGTTGAGACTAATCTATCAAGCTCAGTTTCTCATTTCTCAATTCTTTATGTATATTTTGTTCCACTTGTGCATTAGTTTACAAATTAGTTTTTTTCAAGTCCGCATAAATGTTTCATTCACATTATCTGCACATTCTTCTATTCTTTTCAGATACACAATTTTTTACAAATTTTTTATACAAAATATACAAATAATACAATATACAAATTTTTATCAGTAATTTCCCATAAGATTAAGTATTTTTGTCCACACACTTCTGTAACATACACATTTTTGTGTGCACACTTCCTTAATATACACATTTTTGTATGCACTTCTAAATTTGTGAATTGTACTGCAAGATTCAACTAAGTGTGAGTATCAGTGCATGACTATATTTAGCTTGTTTAGCATCAGAAAGTGAAAATGTGGTACATTTACATTAAAGGAAAAACCATGCTAATTTCCTTGTCCCTACTGCAAAAGATTATTTGGAGTGGTGGAATAAATTTTTTTTAAGGACATTATGTTTCTTTATCACTATTTTCTTTTCTTTGACAGTCAATGAAATACACAGTTGTCCACACACCCATGCCCAACCAATATCATGTATGTAAAATTTTACGATGCAAATTATTTCCAATAGATAGATAGATAGATATACTGGGATGCCACTCTAAGTAATTGCTCCAAAAGTTTACTTATGCAGGAAAGGAAGCATAATTTCCGTATACGTTCCATCTCCAAAAAGAAGGCAATTAGATGTGAAGTTCTCCAAGGCTAAAAAAGGGGGAGGGGAATAACCTGAAAATCCAGAGAATAGTGACTAATATGATCATTTATGCACTGAAAAGGAAGAAATATACACAGGTCAAAGACCAAGCACCATTGTGTTCAGAAAGTGAGAGAAATCTCGGCAAACCAAGCAAGAATGATAAGGCATCTGGGGAGAATCCAATGAAGATAATTTCACACCTACTGGCTTGCCACAAATTTTAAAGAAAAGAATTATAACAGAAAAACAACCTAAAAATAAACTATGATTTCTTTTTCTCAAGTGTTTCAGTACTACAAGCACATCCAATTAAATGGGAATGCAGAAACACTGTCATAGAAACAAAAGGAACAACTACTTGTGTGTTCATTGCTGCTGATTTCTAAGGGCTGCTGAACAAGAATTATCCTGAATAGTAAATGCTGACAGATTTACATTCCTTTAAACGCTTTACCAGCTTGGATCACAGTCTTGCAGCCAAAGCGTCTATGTAAAATTGATGAAGGAAAAAGATGAAAGGCATTACACAGCAGGTTGAATCCCAAAGACAGGCTGGGAGAGCCACCAAAATACATTTTAAAAGTATAGCACACCACAATAGACTCAATGCAGAGAATGGATTTCCCAACAGTAGCTTAATCATCATAAATAAAAACACCTTGACATTGAAAAGTGTAGGGGTTACTTCAACTAAACAGGTTTAGAACCGGGCTAGATGAATATTATTACAAGTAACCTAGGAGAACTGTATCATTTCAAAAGAACACACAATAAAACATATACAACCATATACAAATGGGACTCTGTGTAGGCTCTGTGAATTTGGGTGCCAATAGAGAAACCTCCTTACCCTTCCTTTGATCCAGGAGGAAAGCAAAAGGTGAGCCCAACCACAGAGAAACACTCTCTGGCACACTGA
>CAOLHI010003408.1:0-177482 GCA_948474755.1 Ctenosaura bakeri
CATCTGTGTACTTTGGTGGGGGGACACCAAGCTTGGCCAGTCCACTCACCATTGCAGCTGTTCTGGATGCCATCTCCCAAGAGGCCTATTTAGCAGAAGGCACTGAGGTTACACTGGAAGCCAATCCCACTTCAGCAGATGCCTTATGCCTTGCCGAGTTCCAGAAAGCGGGCATCAGTCGGCTTTCTATTGGCATCCAGGTGAGTGAAGAGATGTACCACTTTCACAGAACTGTAAAGCTGGAGAGGGCCAAAGGGTTACCTAGTCTGTCCTACCTTACTCATCAGTTTCTTCCACCACTCCTTCCCTGGTGAGAGTGACAAAAGCAGAAAACAAGTAATTACAGAATTATTACCTCAGAATAATTCATGCAAAAGCCAATCCCAGGAGGAATGGACTTAATTGAGAAAAGAACACTGGAAAATGTTTAAAAAATCACTTTCACTGCTGCTTTGGTCAATGCAATAGCCACGTTTCAGCGGAGAGAAAAAGAAGTCAGGGATTTCCCATGTGAAGTGTATTTTTCCTCTCAGGGTCTTACTGTGCTGCTTTTTACTCTTTGCACTCATTGATTCTTGTTTGCTGTTTATAGACATATGTTTACATACAGTGTTTAATATACTTTTCCCATCAGTCATATATTTCCCCAAACCTCTTGTTTCATTTTTTGTCCTGCTACAAAAAGCTCCAGCATACCCATGTTTTCCGTCTCTTTAGTCCCTTGATGATGCAGAACTCCAGCTGCTTGGAAGGAACCACTCAGCTTGTGATGCTCTGAGAACTTTAGAAGAAGCCAAGAAATTCTTTCCAGGCCGTATATCTATTGACCTCATTTTTGGCCTCCCAGACCAAACCACTGCCTCCTGGGTTCAGGATCTGGAAGCGTTGCTTGCAGTGTGTGATGACCACATTTCCCTCTATCAACTGACACTGGAGAGAGGGACTTCACTCTTCAAACAGGTCACTCAGGGCTTTCTGCCCTTGCCTGATCCAGACATTGTATCTGAAATGTATGAGTATGCAAGACACATTCTGCAGAATGCAGGTTTTCATCAATATGAGGTCTCCAACTTTGCTCGGAATGTAAGTATTTCTCCTTTGATGTACAACCCAAGCAGAAGGGAGTAAACCAAAATAATCTGGAAGTTCCTGATAATGAAATAAGTTTGCTTGTTGTGTGACTGCATCTGGGAGGGAGGAGAGAATGTCTTTCTGCTTCACAAGTGAAAGGAATATTGTCCAAGGATGTCCTCTTAGCAAGAGCAGAGCATGTTTCATGGCAGTACAGGCTGAGACTGAGGCTCTTTCTGCAGTTTACCATTTTTCAGCATCACAACAGTGTCACCCCAGCAGTGCCATTGCCAAAATGACAGCATTTCCTGAATACTTCCGTCTGTGCCTGGCCAGCTGCCAGCAGATGGTGGCACTCAGGACACGCTCCTTCCTTCTGCATTTCTGCCAGCCCCTTCCAGTGCTGCACTGAGGAAGGAAGCACCTTGATAGCGCTTGGCTCCAGCCCATGCGATTGTCATACAAATGTGGCCTATAATGCACCATTGCAACAGTTGGGGATGCAACAGGATGACATTGTGCGGTAGCATGTGTTGTGGACTAGCTTCAGCGCATCCCCATGCCAGCATAAGGCCACAGTGTGGAAGGGGCCTGACAGTCAGAAACGAGGCGTGGTTCCCAGTGAAAGAAAGAAAGAAAGAAAGAAAGAAAGAAAGAAAGAAAGAAAGAAAGAAAGCTGATACAACAAAGGAGAAGTCTCAGATTTAAGCAAATGTGAATACCAGCCCCTGGGAGGAGCTAAGTATTCCTCGGAATCAGTCAGTGAAATCCATCCAGCATCATGTAATACTTGTGCAAAGGCTAGCAATCTCTTACTATTTTATGCCTTTTTTTTACATTTTCTCCTACAGGGAGCACTTAGTACTCACAACCTCTCTTATTGGCGAGGCAGTCAATATATTGGACTTGGACCAGGTGAGCTTGCTTCGGGAGAGTAGGCCCAGGTCCTGTATTCAGTGAAAACAGCAGCATCCCAAATTGGGTTTAGTGAAGTACTTTTCAGATGGCACAGTTTCAACAGTGTTTCATATTAAACATGGGGAGTAAAAATGGGATGGACTCTGCCATCTGTCAGCAACTATTTCTGGGCAGCTAGACAATTGCTTCTTATACAATTGCCTCATGTAGAGATCAAGAAACAGTCAAAGCATTGACTCATTTGTTTCCCTTTCCCAGGAGCCCATGGAAGATTTGTGCCATGGGGAGATGGCAAAAACTATCGAGAGGCTAGAATACAGACTCTGGAACCAGATATATGGATGAAGGAAGTGTTGGCTTTTGGCCATGCAACCCGGAAGCAGACTCCCCTGAGCCAACTAGAAATGTAAGTAAAAGCAGATATGGGGAGGCTGATGGCTTTAAAATGAAGTCTCTTGTTTCCTTTTCATCTTCTTGAGTGGTTTTCCTCAAAACTGAATCAGTTGAAAAGACTTTGCTTCAGATTTTGGCAGAGTCATGAACTCATTAGATTCCCTTAGGTATGCCATATTTGATGAGTGTCCTATCTGCAATATAGGGATGATGGTATCTAATGTACAGGAATACTGAAAAACTGTGTGCAGAATGCTTTGCACAGTCTAACGCACTATCCAAGTGCTAAGTATGTTGTTTACATTATTACAATTACAGACTGTAAGTTGTACACCTGTTTTAGAAGTTAAACTATTAAAATAATGGGATATTTTTCATGAAGTGTTGCATCCTGATGACTTTGCTTACATTGCTGGAGAGTGCTAGATCCTATGTCTGTCTCTTTTATGTAGATTGGAGGAGATTCTGATGCTGGGACTCCGCATGGATGTGGGAATCACGCATCAGGTGAGATTTCTATACCTTGGGAATGGTGGCAGCAGCTGGGGTACTTACAATTGATTGAGTGGATTTGAAACTTCTATGCTCTAATTCCAGAGACCATAGATGCAGCAGCATTGGAGAAACGCCATCTTATTCCATCTCCCTTTTTCTCCTAAACAGTCTGTCTATTCAGAAAGTTAGTCAGTGAATAGTCACTTGTTGGCACTCAAAGACTTAGGCCATTTCCATACTTCGCTGTTATGGTGCTATTGTTCCACTTTTAACATCCTATGGAATCCTGGGGTTTGCAGTTTAGAAAGAGGCTTTTAGAATTCTCAGCCAGAGAGCTCTTTGGTCTCAGTAAACTACAAACCCCAGAATCCCACAGGATATTGAAAATGGAATAATAGCACTATAACAGTGTAGGGCTGAAATGTTCCAGGTGGGACAAATTCATTGAGTAGACTTGATAGTGAGAGCCTGCATGGTGTAGTGTTGGGCTGTCCTCTGGAGACAAGGGTTCAGTTTCCTGCTCAGCTATGGAAACCCACTGGGTGACCTTGGGTATATCACCCACTCAGCCCAAGAAAACCCCATGAAAGGTTCACCTACAGGTCACCATAAATTGGACACAATTTAAAGGCACAAAACAATAACAACGGCTTGATATCTGACTCTGAAGAAATTTATATTTATGACTGGTGCTTGAGTACAAGATTATCCTCAAAGGTAGTTTTTCAAAGTTCTAAAATAACTCAATTTTTTACATTAGGTTTTTTTCCCCCCTCCCAGCACTGGCTACAATTTGCTCCTGATCTCAGTCTGTGGGATGTCTTTGGTCAATCAGAGGAGGTGCAAGAGTTAGAGTCACATGGCTTGGTGCTTCTAGACAATAGGTAAGGGACTTTCAGGAGTTGTATTTCTTGGTAAAAATGTTGATGTTATTCTGTAGTGAGTGGATGGGACATTTCCATTTCCAGGGACATTTTTGCACCCTCCATTTCTTATTTTTTTTTCCCCAAGAGCAATTTTGACTCAAAATACACACACACCAGATGTGGGGGATAGTTTAGCCACATTTTAGACTTGCCTCAACTGTTTTGGGCCCAAGTGAGGCCTTTGGGTAACACAGTAGTAAACCAGAAGTTGAGTTGCAATTTATTTCCTTGTTAAATAAGGGCCTCTTCTGGGCCCAAAACAGCCTGGGCAGGGAACACGGGGTAGTGCTCCCAGTGGGGGCCATTTAAACTCTCCAGAACTCTGACAGTTGTTTACCTTACCTATAGGAAAGATAATCTAAGCTGTAGAGTCGAAGGCTTTCATGGCCAGAATCCATTGGTCCTTTTGGGTTTTTTGGGCTTTGAGATGGTGTTCTGGTTGTATTTTCTGCTGACGTTTCGCCTGCATCTGTGGCTGGCATCTTCAGAGGAATGGTGAATTGGAAGTGGAGTGGAGAATATATATGCCACTCCCCTCCTCCAGAGGGGAGGGAGCAATTAGCATAATAGTCCTATTGTGTGTATTGAATACTTGTTCCTGGAGGGAGACTTCCTGAGCCCAGGTGGGGCTCGTTAGTACTCGTTAGTATCTTTTGTATTTTGATTTTGGTTTTTCAATACTGGCAGCCAAGTTTTGTTGACTTTTCCAAGTCTCCTCTTTCCTGTTAAAATTATCCAAGTGTTTGTGGATTTCAATGGCCTCTCTGTGTAGCCTGACCTGGTAGTTGTTAGAATGGCCCAGAATTTCTGTGCTTTCAAATAACATTCTGTGTCTGGGTTGGTTTATAATGTGTTCTGCTACTGCTGACTTTTCTGGCTGGATCAGCCTGCAGTATCTTTCGTGTTCTTTGATTTGTGTTTGGATGCTGCGTTTTGTGGTCCCTGTGTAGACCTGACCACAGCTGCAGAGTATGCGGTAACCTCCTGCAGGTTAGGGGATCCCTCTTGTCCTTTGCTGAGCGAAGTATTCAATACACACAATAGGACTATTACGCTAATTGCTCCCTCCCCTCTGGAGGAGGAGACTGGCATATATATTCCTCACTCCACTTCCAATTCACCATTCTTCTGAAGATGCCAGCCACAGATGCAGGCGAAACATCAGGAGAAAATACAACCAGAACACGGGTCTGAAAGCCCGAAAAAACCACAAGAGCGAAATAATCTGAGCTGTTCATTTATGGGGACTTATTTGTTTTTGCAGGGGACTTAGATGTTCTTGGAAAGGTCTGGCAGTGCTAGATTCTCTTCTGCTGACACTTCTTAATCAGCTCCAACAGGCCTGGGCCAAAAGAGGAAAAACATTCAGCGAGACTTGAAGTCTGTGCATACTATTCAGCTAAATTAAACAGAAGTAAAAGGGCGTCTTACGTTGGAGATTGAAGAGTATTCAGATGTTCTCCCATTCTGGAAGGTTGTTTCAACACAGGTCAGATCCAGAGAGAAGTGGTGTTCCATAAAGAAAGCTGGTGAATTGGCTGTATTCTCGTATAACGGGCGGAAAGACTTGGTGATTTCACTTTTGCATTCCTGTGTTTCTGCCCTTTGAACCAAGATGGAAGACAGTCTGCTTTGCTTTTACAGGGGAAGGGGCTCTCTACAGCTTGGTGCAGGAAATAAACTAGACATGCAGTATCTCTAGACAAGATGATGAAAGGTTTAAATCATAACTGGCATTCTTTAACTGAAGTCTTACATTTTTGTGAATGCACCATGAAGAAATGTTTCTGTACGAGGGAATGACCATGAAGATCACAAACATTAGTAGGTTGTATCCATGGGGCAGCTTCCCGTGATCACGGTTCAGGCCTGAGATGGTGAAAAAGCTTTTCTTTCTGGCAGTCACATGCGCTGAGTAGGAAACCCAGAAGTGCTTCCCTGAGAGTAATCTGCCACACAACAACCTACTAAATCTGGTCCCAGGATTCACTTCCAGTTTGACATTGTGTGCCTTGGTCCAGTCATGAACCTGATTTCAGACTCCATATTCCTGTTCCATTTTTCTGCCTCACCATGGGCAGATTCCCAACTAAATATTGAGCTATGGGCTGGATTGAGAGTGTAGGTAGGCTTCCTCTGTTTGTTAGCCCTATTTTATCTACCTCATCCTGGACTTGCCTCTTAATGGCAGTTCTCTCCTTCTTGTCCTTGGTTAGGCTTTCAGTCTTTCTTAGCTATGCTTGGAGATACCAGGGATTGAACCTGGGACATTCTCTATGTGAAGCACATATTATGCTGTGAATGGACTTGACAGATCTTCCCCAATCCACATCAGCTGGATTGGGTTTGCTTTTGAGGATGAATTGGCCATTGACTTCAGACTTGCTGGCTCCTGACCCAGTCGAAGATCAAGTTATACTCATTGTGAAGTTTCTGGTGACCAACTGGTAGCGTAATTATGTTATGCTGTACATGAGACATGATAATTGAAGGATATCTCAGAAAATTAGCAGTGGTGAAACACATGTGCATTGATCTATTTTCTACTATACATTTTGAGGTACTCAGAAATGAAGCTTCTGGCTTAATAACAGTGATATTATATTACATTAGGGTTTTTACGTGAGATACTCAACCCCTACAGTCTGCATAAGTATGGTGACACTTATCTTAATTAGTGCTATTAACAGGGTACAAATAACAGTTTTAAAAAACTGTACTTACACTGTTATCACAGAGAGATATTGCCTAGAGGAGATAGATGCCAAGAGGAGAAATGGCTTTTGTAGACTTGTTCTTATGGGTTGGAATACACAAGCTTCTTTTCTTCATTTAAAAAAAACAAAAACAAAAACCAAATCTTTATTTTAGATAAGACGTGTAGCTGCAGTTCAAAAACCTGCACACTTATCACAGTAGCACTTGCAAAATCCTCACTCAGCCTGCTTTTGCAAGGAATGCAAACATGTAAACTTATGTGTTAACTTGATGCAGCTACTAATGTTTTTATGAAGTTCCTTCACTTTACAATTCAGGATAGCAATATCCCAATCCTCTGTGATTTTCAAGCCTCTATCCATGAGTGGTGCCTTTCCACAGCAAGAAAGGCAGCAGCTCCCTATGTGGGAGAATGCCCTGTTCTCTCTTGCCTCCTACACAAGGCAAAGCTGCTACATCCCATTTGCAGGTTGCTAAATGGGCTTGAAAAAGAAAAGAAAAGGTTCCTGGCTGCTACAACCATCTCTGTATGCCACAGAGCATTACATATGTCACTGGCTTCCTCCTCTCTGCTGTCAAGATCTAGAAGCATTCACATTGTGTTGACAGTATAAAGATGAACCCAGGAAGTCTCCAAGGCAAATAGACAATTGTGAATACCATCTCTGTGTTCATATGACAAAAAAGCGTTCATGTAATCAATATCAAAGTGGTCATCAGTTGTTTCCCACTTCCTGATTATGAGGAAATCTAGCATGGAGAAATGGTCTAAGCCACAGCAGGTATGTCTTTTAAAGGAAACCTAGTTTTACCCATAGCTTCTCTGCCAATGGAAAACAAGCCATGAATTAATCACATTGCTCTTCTGGAGAGTCAAGAGTCACACAATCTTAAACTTTGTACTGAATCCCTTGGCTCCTCCTCCATCTCTTTTACCTGCCTGATGTCCATAATAGGCTCTCTTCACTGTTCAGCTCCTTCTTTCAGTGTGCTCACCTCTCCTTCTGTTTATCTGTCAGAGGACTGAGATCTGAAGGAGGAGCCCTCCTGGGTGTCTCACCATAATGGCCAATATACCCTCAAAGGATGTGGGAGAAGATCTGTGCTGTAGCACTCCAGTCATGGAATACCTCAGAGGCCCAATTGGTGCCAACATAGGTACCATGCTGGCACCAACGGAAACATGGCTTTTCCTTAAAGCCTCTGGGGCATAATTGATTTTATCCACATTTGCACACATTATGGTTTTTAACTATCTTGTTTTAACCTGACAAATTGTTTAACATGCTGTAGTTTACTTAAATTGTTTCTTATTCTTCTA
The DNA here is from genome assembly GCA_948474755.1 of Ctenosaura bakeri. NCBI lineage: Eukaryota > Metazoa > Chordata > Lepidosauria > Squamata > Iguanidae > Ctenosaura > Ctenosaura bakeri. The sequence continues at coordinate 7,843 of CAOLHI010003408.1, forward strand.
TCTATATTGTTTAATTAGGTTAAACTGATTTTATTTTACATCTCCCTGAGATGGTATGCTATAGGAAGAGACACAAAAATTTCAATAAATAAATAATAACATTTCATTCTTTTAAAAAGAAGTCCTGTCTGCTCTTCCTTTCTGTTTGCTCTCCTTTAATCTCCTTTGGCATAGTGATTGTGCAAAAAGCTATCTCCAGGTCCTCTAGGCTTGTTTTTGTGTTAGGAGCAATCTGTTAGCTCTCTTAGAGTGGCAGACTGGGTGAGCAGACCAACAAGACTCAACAATGCTCCATCTGCCATGTTCATATTTTGAAGACTTCCTGCATCCCACTAAGCAGCCATACGGAAGAACAAAAGCCACCTGCATTCACTGTACTTGCTGCATTACAAGCCTCTGAAGTAGCAATAATTGTTTTCCTAGATGTTTCAGCCTCCTCAGAGTTTAGAATTGTAACCAAAACTCCTAACAGTGCCTTTGTGGCCACTGAGCTTGAGTTTGATAGCACAATGGACATTACTATACATGTGTATGACGGAGTCCAGGGGAGTAGTTATCCTGGGTGTCAGAGAAGCTGCCCAGCAATACCAAAATGGCCACTCCAGAGAGAAACCCAGCCCTTTAGCGTGAAGGTGGGGTTGGAAGCATGAGTGAAAATGTATAAGTTGCAGGCACACTGAATTGTTTTTTGTCAGGCTTCCAGGAGAAAGGGCTGAAACTTAGTCTTTCAGCCAGAGAGTTTCTCAATCAACCAGGATGGTGTGTGTGGATAAGAGGGATAAGATTTTCTCAGAGAAAGCCTACAGAGAGTGGGGGCAGAAAAGAAATCAACCCACTTTTGAATCTGGTCAGAAAGAGTGACCTAGATTTGGGAACAGAGCTTTTGGCAAAAGGGTAGCCAGAGGGTTGTATGTGTGATACCTGTGCCTTTATGCTGATGTAAAGATATAAGAAACCGTTTAAACATATTCTAAAGACGTGTTTAAGCTTAGACATACATACAAAACCAATACTTTATTCTGTTTGTTGTTTTAATAAAGATTATAGCATATTTTTATAAATTTTGACTCAGCTGAATAATTTTCAGTAATTCTAACCAAACTGAAACAAGCTATCATAGATCAGTAACTTATTCTAAATAACAATTGACAGGCTATATCCTTTTTATATGAAGCTGGTATTTTAAAGGGAAAGCCAGAGCTGTATAAAGTGACAAAGCGCTTTAGCAGACTGGGGGCTGGGGAGAAGCTGCCATACCAGTCTGCAAGGAGAAAAAGCAGACTTTGTCACAATGTGGAAGGAGCAGACTAAGAAATGTAAGATTTTGATGAACTAATAAGTAGGAGAATCAGTAAGCACTGAGATGAGTTGTGGGCTTTTCACTAGATTGTGAAAAAAATGCTCAAAGCCTTAACTATGCGTGAGTTCATATTATAGGGAAACACCTTGCAGTTACATCCCCACCTTGCTCAGCATGCCATGTTACTTAATTTTAAACAGTAGATGGCCATTTTGATTTCCCATCACATTTTTTATTATTATTATCTGACATAGTGGCATTTCAGCCACCACTATGTGGTGCTGCAGGCCTGACTTTAATGCCTATTCCACAATCCAATCCTATTATTCAGTGAGGACTTTTAACTTTGTAAATTAAAGGATTATTAAATCTGTGAATTAAAGTCTGCCATTGTGAGAGAGTTAACAAACTGCTCCCAAGACAAGCAGAGTGCTCCATCATGACATGGTGATCCTATGGCAGGGCTTTCCAAATGGTGTTCCGCAACACATTAGTGTGTTGCCTGCAGTGTGTAGGTGTGTTGCCTACAATCTTGGAAATGTATGTTACAAATCATATATCTTTAAAAAGATATGAAAGGTTTTCATAAGATATGTTGTGTCCCCATATATTTTGTTATTACAATTTATGTATGTGTCTGTATCTCTTATAAAAGGTTAATTTAACCTCCGGTTTGCTAGTAAAACTGAATTACTGTGTCGCAACATGATGCATATCCAAAAAGTGTGTCACTAACATGAAAAATTTGGAAAGCTCTGTCCTATGGAATCTCTTCCTCACTTCTTCTGAGAGATGCAGAAAGGTGATAGGGGAATCTTTTTAAGGCTTGGTCTCCTCTTTGCCTACATTCCACAGAAAATTTTCCTTCTTCCCAAACCTGAAGGCTTTGGTTATTGTAAGTCAGTCTGCACAGGATAAAGAAGTGGATTTAGTTCTTGTGCATGCTTTCTCCCTCCAGGACCAGACTGACAAATATCGCTGTGACAGTTCTGCCTTAGGTCTTGTAGAAGAGTCTGCTTTCTTGCAGGCTGTGTAATGTGAATGGCTTTCTTCAAGCGCTTACATGTTTGGTGGCTTTGCTTCATAGCTACAGATGGCAAAAAGTCCCAGAAGGCCTGACACTTCAGAGCCTGGGGGGGGCAATGTTTCCAGAATCCAAAGTTTCTAACAAAGATGCTTCCTTTCCACCAAACTTTGACAAACTGATGAAGGCTGAGTGAGTTTCTTCTTTGCAGGGTGAGATAAGGAAAACTATAGCTCAAATTCTTTTATTTTCTAGCAGAGTGCTTGGTCTGGAAGATATTCCAGTACCAGCCTTTCTGTCCAGGGCCCTGGGTCTACAGAAGAGTGATGTTCTCCTCAAAGATCTGAGTCAAAAAAATGAAACAAAACCAAGGTGACTTTTTAAGGGTGGATGAGGCACCTGCTCTTGTAATTAAAATGGCCTCTACTGCAGGGTGGGCAAGTGTGTAGGGGCCAGGGGCCAGTTTTCCCTTCAGACTCTTCCACACAGCAAGCCCAAATACCTTTGTTTTCTTCTGCAGTTCCTTTTAAAATAGCTGTCCCTCATGGCAATATTGCATCACTTGCTGTTGCCATTTTATGTGGGAATGTAAAGAGAAATGGATGTGTTTCGGGGAAGTCTGGGGTCCTGCAGGGTAGAGGGCATTTTCACATGTTTTCATGCACTTAGGATGTTTTCTGCATGGTTTTAGAGGAAGAATTACCTGAAAGTTGTATCTTTTTTAAAAAATTGGGGGCTTGGCAGACTTTAGACCACTATCAGGGAGTATTGGGGCCACAAAAGTGGGATCCAAGGGCCTTATACAGTCCACAGGCTGTGCAGTGCCTACCCCTGCTCGGCTGCCACAACTATGTTTTGGATGAAATGTAACTGCAATCCTTATTATTAACGTTAACTGAGAGCGAAAACACCCGAAAGACCTCATTAAATTGTGTAAGTCCCATTCATATATCACTGATGGTACTCTGGATTCCCTCACCTTCATGCCAAGAGCTATGGCTGCCTCTTTAGTGAGGAGATCTGTGTGGCTGAGACACTGTTAAGTTGACAGATCCGAGAGCTAAGTTCACTACAGTTCCCTTCAAGGGGATGTGGCTGCACCTTTAAGGCTAACTGGTCTTTATTTTCACAATGAGCTTTTTTAGCTCTTTGAGGCCCCTCTCTAAACTGCAAACCCCAGGATTCCATAAGATATTGAAAGTGGAATAATAGCACTATAACAGTCTAGTGTGGAAATTGTAGTTTTGGGAGGGGCATTTAGAATTCTTAGCCAGAGAGCTCTTTGACCTCTTAAACTTATTTTCTCCAAGCTAAACATGTCCAGGGTCTTATCATATTACACCATTATAGCACTGTTATTCCACTTTAACTGCCATGGCAATATCGCATGGAATCACGGGATCTGCAGTTTAGGGAGAGGCATTTAGAATTCTCAGCCAGATAGCTCCAGTGCCTCATCAAACTACAAACCCCAGAATTCCACAGGTTGCAGCCAGAGCAGTTAAAGTGGAATAATAGCGCTATAACAGTGTAGTGTGATAGGGACCCCAGTTCCCCAAGCCACTCCTCATAGGGAATGATTTCCAGGTCTTTTATGATTTTGGTTACCCTCTGGACATGTTCCAGCTTGTCAATATCTTTCTTGAATTGTGGTGCCCAGAACTGGACATAGTATTTCAGGTGGGGTCTGACCAAAGTTGAACACAGTGGTGCTATTATTTCCATCAATCTAGACACTATGCTTCTACTGATGCAGCCTAGAATCACATTGGCTTTTAAAGCTACCACATCCCATTATTGACTCATGTTCAGATTATGGTCTACTAAGACTCCTAGATTCCTTTCACACGTACTGTGGTCAAGCTAGGTGTCACTCATCCTGTATCTGTGCATTTCATTTTTTTCTGCCTAAGTGCAGTACCTTACATTTCTCGTTACTGAAATTTATTTTGTTAGTTTTGGCCCATTTCTCTAATCTGTTAGGGCTATTTTGAATTCTGATACTGTCCTCTGGAGTATTAGCTACCCCTTCTTATTTGATGTCATCTGCAAATTTGATAAGCATGCCCTCTATTCTATCATCCAAGTAACTGATAAAAATGTTGAATAGCACTGGGCCTGGGACAGAACCCTGTGGTACCCCACTAGTCACTTCTGTCCATGATGAAAAGGAGCCATTGGTGAGCACCCTTTGGATTTGATTGGTCAACCAATTACAAATCTACCTAACAATGGCATTGTCTAGCCCACATTTTACTAGCTTGTTTGCAAGAATAACATGGAAGTCCTTGTCAAAGGCCTTACTGAAATGCTACATCCACATTGTTCCCTTCATCAACCAAGCTTGTAATTCTGTCAAAAAAAGAGATAAGATGAGTCTGGCATGACTTGTTTTTAAGAAATCCATGTTGACTTTTAGTGATCATGACACTCCTTTCTAAATGCTTACAGACCGTCTGTTTAATGATCTTCTCTAGAATCTTTCTTGGTATTAAGGCTGACTAGGCAGTAATCATTTGGGTCCTCTTTCCCCCTTTTTGAAGATAGGGACAGCATTTGCCTTCCTCCAGTCTGCTGGGATTTCTCCTGTTATCCAGGAATTCTGAAAAATTATTTCCAGTGGTTCTGAGATTACTTCTGCTAGTTCTTTTAACACCCTTGGATGTAGTTCATCTGGCTTTGGAGACTTGAATTTGTTTAGAGTAGACAGGTATTCCTGTATTACCTTTTTACCTATTCTGTGCTGCATTTTCCCTACTGCATTTCCATTTTCTTTTCCCCAGATTGAGCACTGTTTTCCCTTTGGGGAGAAGACCGAGGCAAAGAAGGTGTTCAGTAGTTCTGTGTTTTCTCTGTCCCTTATTAGCATTTCGCCATCTTCTCCGTGTACCAGCCTACCATTGCCTTTTTCTTCCTTTTGCTACGGACATAACTAAAACAACCCTTTTACTGTTTTTAACCTTTCTAGCAAGCCTGAATTCATTCCCTACTTTAACTTTTCTGACTTTCTTCCTACACATGCTGTCCATTTGTTTGAATTCCTCTTTGGTGATTTCCTCCTTTTTTCTATTTCTTATATATGCCCCTTTTAAAACTTTACTCAGTTGAAAGTTCTTTAGACGCCTCCCATTTTTTTCTGTTCATTGGAACTCTTTGAAATTGTTTCTTCAGTATCTCACTTTTAAGAAATTCTCATCCATCATGAACTCCCTTCTCTTTTAGTATTTCTGACTATGGGATCACACCCAGTGTTTCCCTAAGTTTACTGAAATGAACTTTCTTAAAGTCTAGAATGCATGTCTGACTATGTCTGGCTTTCTATTTCTACTGTATAACAAACTCCAGGAGAACATAGTTGCTCCTGCCTAATGATCCTATCACTTCTACTCCATTAACTAAGTCATCATTGCTGGTTAGGATCAGTTCTAAAATAGCTGATCCCCTTGTTGCCTCTCTCACCTTAAGGGAAGGAAATTGTCTGTAAAGCAAGTGAGGTAAGAACACAAACATACCATAGCAGCAGCTCCCTCACTACCTATATTCAGTAGTTTTAGGACGTCACTGAAATAGAACTCTAGGCCTCCCTCAAAATGCCCCAGCAGAATGCCTGTTGGCCTTGCCCCTGTTAGCCAAGCTCCTATTCACCAAGCTTCTAGGCCTGGGGCTGCAGTTATACAGAGAGATAGTGGCTGCTAGTTCCTCCCTCAACCAAGTCTCTGACTTGCTTCCTCTCAGTCGATGCCCTCCCGCCAAGACTATGTGCTTGGGCAGAGTACTTGGGACTAGACACAGTAGGACAATAGAACACAAACGAGCACATAATCAAGTCTCCACTTAGCTCACTCAAAACAATCAGCCTTAACCCAATAGACCTAAGCTCACCAAAACACAATAGAACACTTTTTGCATGGCAGTGGACTAGACTCAATGGCCCTTGTGGTCTCTCTATGATTCTATGACTAATGAGCACACAAGCAAGGCTCCTCCCAGCTCACACAAACAGCTTTACCCCAACAGATACAACAACCTTAACAAATTCTCTCAAAAGACTAGGAAGATTTATCCCAACAGACACATGCTCACCTTATCTGTGCCTTCTACCATACTCACCTGAAATGCCTTTTGGCCTTGCCCCAGTTAGCTGAATAGAGAGCTGGTGGTTTAATTCCTAGCAGAAGAACACTTCAGTGAGATAGAACTGGGTACATACATATATTAGCCCCCTGCTGTCCAGTCCATGAGTCAACATGGTTCTCTCTCATAGACATTCCTTGGCATTGCTAAGCAAACCAGTTTATAATTGAGTGACCCTGATTATTTATTATAGCTAACAGGAAGCAGGATCCTATGAGATATAGAATTTGAGGCATGCACCCTAATCTAATTTATAGGTCAAAGACTGCTTTACCTCATTCATTTCTACTGATGACACACTGCCCTAGTCCTTGTCCCAGAGCACTGTCCTATATATGTTTGCTATTGGTAAAACTACAAGGATGACAAGGAAAAAAGATTTTACTCTACCTTTATAGCATAGAGTGTGAAGGGTTCTTTATGTCCTTCAGAACTTAAAAGTAAGGGGTAGTTTTTGTTAGTATATCTGGAAATGTAGCAGTTGAAGCATTTCAGTGGTATTTATATTAGAAAACTTACTTCATAGAGTTATATATAATCTGTGTAAAGAAAGCTGGAGACCAATGTACAGTATATTTCTTTTTCTTAGTGTTTTCATTGTCTTTAGTTATTTTTAGTATTTAATTTCTTTCTTTCTTTCTTTCTATCTAGTTTTTGCTGTTAGTATGTTGTTATAATTTGCTGTTTTGTTTGTTTGTATGTATTTTGAAAATATTTAATAAATTTTACTAAAAGAAAAATAACGTGCCTTCAGATTGCTTCTTTATTTATGGCGATGCTACTAATTTCCATTGCCATCTTCTGAAATATAGCCTACAGCACCTGGTAGTTCCTGGTAGTCTCCTTTCCAAGTACTAACCAGACCTGGCCCTCCTTAGCTTCCAAGATCAGGCAAGGTTTGGTGCCTTCATAGTACAGTATAAAGTTCTTCAAAGCTTATCCATATGAAATAGCTGATACATTCCATTTTCATTAAACTAAAAGGAGGCATTTAGCAACATGAAGGCCAAGAGGTTTCTCCATGAAGAAATTAATTGGCTCAGTTGGGGGGTGACCTCTGAAACAAATGTAATGTTGAGATGTCTCATATTTTAAAAGTAATATATAGAAGAAAAAGCAACACCCTTAATTTTTGTCATGATTATGGTTCTCTTATCTATACAGTACCATGTATTGGTGAATTACGTAAGAATTACATAATTTAAAAGAAACCAGTAATTTCCTATGAAAAGGATGGGGGTGAAATCTAATTGCCATTCCAATTAGAAAGACTTATTAATTCAGTGGGACTTAGACAAGTGCTGACTTAACATTCAGCCATTGGTTCTGCAAACGAGCTCTATCTGGGACTAGTCCTTATGGTACCAAAGAACATCTAAAAAAGAAAAGAGCAAGGTAACAAAATAGTTAATAAGTATCACATCCACTGGAAACTGAATTTAATGTTACAAGCTTCATTATAGTAAAGAAATAAAATCAGTCTTACAAAATGACTTATAAGAACAGGGGGAAAAAGCATGACGAGCTGAAACTATCTCATTTCTGGCATATATAGTAGAACAAGGAACATGATAAATTGATCATAAAGCCAGAAGACTTTAGCTAGCGTGAGAAATCAAGACCTTATCTGATTTTGCAATTCAAAACAGATCCCTGTTTTCAAGGTGGAATTGATGTTTTAGAAGTTCTTTATTATAGTACTGAGTTTTTATTTCTAATGTTTTTATGAAATACGGTGCCATTGGTCACAGCATTCAGTCCCACTCTCTCTTCTACATGCCAGTTGGTAATATATACTCTGCTAAAATGGCACAGAAAAAAAAAAAGTAATGTTGATGTGATTATAGTCCTGATTGCACCAAAAACATTAATTAAACATTAATTGTGTCTAAATACAATTCAAGATGCTGGGGCTTACTTATTATTATAGCCCATTAAACTGATTTGGGTCTAAGAATCTGAAACACCACTTCATATCTTCCAAGTGTCCTGATTTGGCAGAGACAATCCTGATCAATCCCCTGTTGTCCCAGTTTTTTCAGCTGCATTTAAAATATCCTGATTTCACTTCTGCCTTTGTCCTCAGCTTACTTCACTTACTGCAAACTGAATTCAAAATGCAATTAACTTAGCAGTGGGGAGAGGAGTCATACATTTTTTAACCATTTTCAGTTTTTCCACCATCTGTCTATAAGAGAATCATTGAAAGGTATGCCCTTCAGACAATAATTTTTCGTTTGACTTGATTCTACATTGTTGTTGATTAACTTCTAGACCAGACCTGCACAACTTGTCAGTAGGTAAGGGCCGAAATTAAATAGGCTAAACTTCTTTGGCCACAGATAGGTTTTTAGCACCTCACTTTCCAAGTAAAGTTATAATAATGGTATAATGTTTTTTATTTGCAAAATAAATTATAATATCATTAATTATTAAACTATTTTATAAATAAAATAAACCATATTATAAAAAAGGGAAATTAGGGAAGTTTTTCCTAATGTTTATGTGGAACATCTTTTCCTGCAGACTGAAGCCTCCTCTGTGTCCTAGGGCCTTTCTACACCACACTGTTATAGTGCTATTATTTCACTTTCAACATCCTGTGGAATTCTGGGATTTGTAGTTTCCTGAGGCTAAAGAGTTCTCTGTCTGAGAGTTCTAAATACCCCTCCCTAAACTGCAAATCCTGGGATTCCACAAGATGATGAAAGTGGAATAATAGCACTATAACAGTGTAGTGTGGAAAGGCCCTTAATCTCTTAAGCAGCAGAAAACAAGCTTGCTACATGACATCCTTTCAAATAAGAGCTTCACAAAAGTTCCTTTTGGTAGACTACAACCTCCCGAAACCCCAGGTTTTAAAAAACAATGCTTTCGAACTCTTGAGTAAGCTTTTATCGCACCAGAGTAGGCTTGGTGAATTATTGCTGTTGTGTGCTTTTGAGTCGTTTCCAACTTATGGTGACCCTAAGACAAACCTATCACTGGATTTTCTGGGGCTGAGAGTGTGCTATCCACCCAAGTTCAACCAGTGGCTTTCCATGACTGAAAAGTTCAAATCTTGCCTCTGCTACAAACTCACCTGGCAATCTTAGGGAAACCTCCTTCCTTAAATTTCACCCACCACCACCAATAACCATTTCTGCCCTACACTGTAATAGTGCTCTTATTCCACTTTCAACATCCTGTGGAATTCTGGGGTTTGTAGTTTCCTGAGGCCAAAGAGCTCTCTGGCTGAGAATTCTTGAATGCCCCTCCCTAAACTGCAAACCCCAGGATTCCACAGGATGTTGAAAGTGGAATAAGAGCACTGTAACAGTGTAGGACAGAAATGGCCTCTGTCCTACCCGCTTGACCTGTTGTTAGGACAACTGAGATAATGCAGATGTGGCAAGTTGTGATTACACAAAACCAATAAACAGGATTATTGGAAAGATAAGAGAGCTATGCCTTAAGAAATGTAGCAGTGTGTAATTTGCAAAAGATTTGCAAAAGATCAAAGGGGAGGGGAAAATTTGGGGTGGCAGAAAAAAGTATTATTTATGAGGAAGGGGGAAAAATAGATTTGGAGGATAAACAAAGGGAATTCTGGGTGTGTGTGTGTGGAATTTATGAGAGTGCACACCAGAATAGACCTAAATTGCCTTTCAAAATGCAATCTTTAAATACAATTTAAGTTTTTCCAGTGCAATTTAGGAGGGATGGGGTGAATGAAGATAAGCTGCTTCCTCCAGAGGATCCCAGTTTGCCGTGTAACAGTCCATGTTGACTTGCTCAGGGAGGAGGAGACTACTTTTTTTTTTGTCCCCTCCAGCCCCAGCTGGTCTTCTCCTTTTCCTGGGCACTTCTGCCCTCACTGCCCATCCAAAGGAAACAGGAGAAGAAGCAACTGCTGCCATCTTGCACAAGGGCAAAGGTAGCATCAGCTTAGTTCTCTGCTCCCCCCTGGAAGGAAGGAGGAGGGAATGGAGCAGCTGGGTTCATTCAAAACCATCAGCAACCTAATTCAGCCCTTGCGCTCAGAGTGATGTGGGCTGCACGAAATCCTTTGGCAGGCCACATGCGACCCCCAGCCATGTGTTGTGCAGGCCTGTTCTAGAATATCTTGATAAATGCCCACTTTTCCCTTGCAGCTGCCTCCTTCCTATAAAAAGCCTCTTGCAGTGAAACCCACAAAGGTGTTTTATGGTATAACCTTGGTTTATATCTGTTCTATATTCTCAACACAGCACATCTCATGTAATGATTATGAAAATCTGATTTCTCTTGAGCTTTATCATACCACCAATATCCATGCCACCCACAGCTCAGTTCATGCCACTCTAAATACAACAGTCCTGTATTTGTCAGCATGATCCAATCTTTCAACCACACTAAACAGCCGTCAGAGAAGTACTGTTTCAAATCTGGTAGTCCCAGTGCCCCTCTTTCTCATCTTGAAATGTTGGAAGCTATGTTGCTGTTTCTTGTACAAGATCTGTCTATAGTTTTATATGCCAGTCACTGAGAGAGGTGAGGTAGGTGAAAACATGGGATAGGGCTTTTCCTATTTAAACGTTTTGCCTTTAAAAAAAAAAAAATTGTGTTGGGTTTTCTCTGGTTTTTTAAAAATTTAAATCAGAGCTGAGTCTGCTTCAGACTCTAGAGGGCCACATTATCTGATTTTTGGTTCCTCCAGAGGGTGGCCATCACACTATTGCCACCACCTTGGCAACTGGAAGTTATGTGTGTCAATTGGAATGGAGTGCCCTTAAACAGCATTTAATAGCCCTGAAAAAAAAATTTTTTTATTTCAACCACAAAGAAAAGTTTTGGTCAGAAAACAACTTTTGGCTTGAAAATTTTGGTGGGAATGACCGTACCTTGGGGATGGCATTGGCAGAGTTTTCAAGGACCACATAATTCTCACACCCTTTTTAAATTGTAGTTATCTGGGGCTTTCTTGGCTGAAAGCCAACTCCAAAAGAATTGTACAAATTGTATAAATACATTTCTTTATGCTGTTATGCTGTGCCACACTTATGCGCAGGAACAGAAGTGGGCATCAGTGAACTTCTTTATCAAGAATCCTGAGGTAATGATATCTACCAACAGGGCTGAATTATCAATAGTTCATCTGGACCAATTGCTCCAAGGGGCCCTTCACTGGCTAGTGGTCCAAGACTGAAGGAGAAAGGTGTCTCTTGTTTCCTCTTCTGCCCTAGTCACTTTCTAAACACCCTGCTGTTTCTGTTGTCATCACATTTTTGTCTTATTTGTGTAACTGAGAAAAGGAGAAAGAGATTGGGCTCTTAGGCTGATTCTGCATTACACTGTTATAGTGCTATTATTCCACTGGGGTTTGCAGTTTAGTGAGGGGCATTTAGAATTCTCAGCCAGAAAGCTATTTGGACTCAGTAAAGTACAAACCCCAGAATGCCACAGGATGTTGAAAGTGGAATAATAGCACTATAACAATGTATTGCGGAAATGGACTTAGTCTCATTGCAGGTCCCAAAACATTCTCACAAGAAGATTTTTGTGTTGCCAGTTATTGAACTTTTATTTTATTCATTGTTCTATTTGTTTAACTTCTTTGCCATCTTGACTAGAACAGCTCACATATGTACAGAATGAGGGCCCCATGTTTGGAAAACCTGCTTAATTTGGCTTTGCATACCAATGCATAGGCAACTCTAGCTCCTTCTGATATTGAACTGCAATTCTTATTAGCTTTAGCCAGCAATGGAAATGGAGAAGGATATTAGGAGTTGCAGTCTAGAAAACATTTGGAGGCTATAGTTGTGTTCCCTGATAAAGAAAATCACATGGGGATTGCTTTTTGTAGCATTTTATAAAAGCACATTTGTGCATCAACAATGAAGGTGTGAAGGAAGCATTAATGAAATTAAGAAACTGAAACCTAAGCCAAGCTACATGCTTAAATTCTGTAATTAATTTAAAGAACTCTCATTACTGAACTTAAATTCAGGATGGAAAGCATGGCAAAGGAAATCCACAGAACAATAAAGGAATAGAATGAGGAAGATCTGCTTATTCTTCTTTAGGATTCTAAGGAAGAAAAAGCTCACAGGAAAGATAGAGAAAGAATTTCACTGGGCAGGACAGGAGACTACAAATTAGGAATATTCCACCTCGTGTATTAACTCATTGCATCACCCTGGGCTAATAATTTAGTCAGTGTTAGTCTCAGTTTCTCCACCTACTAAAATAAGGATAATGAACGTGAGTTCTGCAGATGAAAGATTCACAACAAAACCACAGCATTCTCACAGCATTAGTAGCAGGAAAGGGAGCATAAGGCAACCAATTGGAATGCCGTGAATTGATCTGGACAGGGGCAGGGCTGAGTTATCCTCAGATGGCATAAGCTAGTGGCGTCATTAGTTGCAGGTCCAACCAGCTGAGCAAGTCTCATTCTGCATTGGATGAAATTCCAGCCACTGTTGAACAAACATACAGCTGAAGGTAAAAACGTAGGTCAGGCCTACCATTCAAAATGCTGATTCAGAGATAAGATTTGTGTATTTCCGAGATTTCAATCTAGGAAGCAGGCTGTTGCAGGAAGCTAGCCAGATTAACATCAAACATTCCTACCAAATATGCCTGTGGAGGTGGTAGAGATAACAGTCACAAAACTTTCAAGAACAGCGGCAACAGTCAAATGACACCTACTGACTTCCCTTAATACCAATAAAAGCAATATCTTACTGGGCTCATTTGGGGTTTTCAAATATAGTTCCAGTGCTTTCACATCACACAATTATAGTGCTATGTTTCCCTTTTAACTGCCTTGGCTGCCTCCTGTAGTATGCTGGGATCTATAGTTTGGCCAGAGAGGCTAAAGGACCTATTTGGCTGAGAATTTTCATTGCCTTTCCCTAAACTGCAAATCTCAGGAATCAATATGGTGGAACCATGGCTGTTAAAAGTGGACTCATAGCACTGTAACTGAGTAATGTGAAAGATTCCTCTGCTTGGCCACAACTCCTCCTCCTCCACCCTCCAAAAACTTTGGAATTGGCATGGTAGATTGTTTTTTTAAAACAATATCTAGCCTGTAATAGTAACTCAAAGACCAAGAAAAGGTGTCAAACTTAAAATATTTCAAGCACTGGACCCAATCAGGAAGTGGTCCATTATCCCCTTGCTGTCTGGATTCATCCTTTGCAGGACTGAAGCAAATGACCTCTATGCACCGTGATGATTGGATGCTGGTTCCCATCTGGCCCTCAGTCCTCGTCCACAAACTCTGAAGGAATATCTGAGCCATTGTTTGGTCACTGGCACTCCTTGCATGCCTGTCATTTCACCACTGAAGCCAGGATGCAGGCTCATGTCACAACTGAGATCATCACAGCAAGTTCTCTTTCTTTCTATATCATGTCTGTAGCATCGCAATGAGAACAACCTAACTGTGAAAATGTCCTTAAATGTAATGGTTCAAATGCACAGCTGGAAGTAAAGCCCTGGATTCAGAATGGCATTGTTGTGCATTTGAAAGCTCATTTCAGCTATTTGGTGGAAAGTTTTAAAGAATGAATGCTGCTCACTTGTGGCCAAGTACATTGGTATGAACATTTACTTTTACACTGCTTTCCCCAGAACAAGAAAGGAGAGAGAGCACACTCTCTGACATGTAGAGCTGCCAGAATGAAAACTGGAGAGGGCTCCTGTACCTCTAATGGTGTTGTAGAGGAGGGAATTTCAGCACATGTTCCTTGTTACTTGGTTGCATGACAAGTAACATCTGCTGAAGTTCCATCTTCTACACAAATATTAAAGATACAGAAGCCTTCTTCAGTTTTCAGTCTGGCAGCCCTAGACTATTAATTTCCTCCCTGCAGACTCTTGGAGAAATGCACTTCTAGCTCTTAACATCTCTTATCTTTTGGCCCAAAATGCCTCTATGCTAATGGGTATGGGTGCAGTTTTGCCATGCTTCTACCTACCTGGGTTGTTTTAGGCTCAGATGATAGATACTCATTTAATGGGGCATCAAACAGAAGCATGCACTGATTTTTGTCCACTTCTGAGTTTTTGTTTGGTACTTTTGGCAAAATAAAAATATACCCCCCCCACGTGACATAATTATACACCTCTGACATAGGGGACTTGTTTCAACAGGTCTGCATCTGTATCCCACCCAGGATGCATATTTGGTAAATGTCTTGTTTTTTTCCTCTATTGAGAGACACTGTCTTTTTGGGACAGTCCTTTCAGAAGCATGCTGGCAGTGGGAATGGCCAGAGACAAAAGGGAGTGATGTACCCCTTTTCTCTTACTCCCCTTTCTCATCTTCCTGGCCCAGCTGCCTTCTGGGGGAGGCACATTTCTGCCCTACATTGTTACAGTGCTATTCTTCCACCTTCAACATCCTATGGCATTCTGGGGTTTGTAGTTTACTGAAGCCAAAGAGCTCTCTGGCTGAGAATTCTAAATGCCCTCCCTAAACTGCAAACCCCAGGATTCCATAGGATGTTGAAAGTCGAAGAATAGCACTATAACAGTGTACGGCGGAAATGGCCAGAGATTGCCCTTGGAACTGTACTGATTACTTGCAGAGGGCTGTTCCCCCACGCCTCCCCATTACCTTTACGCTGTCCATTTCTGCTTCCTCCATTTTATTCCTTTCCCTTCCCTAACTGTATGGTATTAGGCTGTGGGAGACGTGCTGCCTTTGGGTTGTGGGTTGCCCACCTCTGGCGCATATAATCTTAGCCATTTCCCTTCAAACACAGGGACAGAGATAAACATGATCACATCTGTATAAGGGCTGATTAAAATCAGGAAAGCAATTAAAGCCTATTACAATCGCCCTGGGAGGCAAGAGTAAACTGCTGGGGCAGGGATGAAACTTAAAGTGAGATAATTATAGCTCCTTTAATTGCAGCTTCTTCTTACACTGGATTTCCATTCACTCTGCTTTTGTGTGCACATAGCTTCTAAGAGGTCTAATAAACCTCTCTTTTAACTATGACTAAGATGTTTAATATTTATAATGTTTCTACAGCAGCCTAGTGCTGTATGCAGAATAAGTAGACACAGTCCCTGCCTACCAATTCACCATCTTTAAGAAGAAACAACATAAGGAAAGTAGGAGGTAAGGCAACAAAAAGGAGGGGGGGGTGAAGTAGAGGAAGGCTAGAGAAGAGAAGGAGGAAAACATTCACATTTAAAAATGTACATTTTGGAGACAGGTGACATAGGATAAATTAAGTTGGAATCCTCTTCAGGCACTACCCTAGCCTAAAAATCTTGTGTTTATCAGAGGGTGGGTTAAATGTGTTCCATGGTGTAGCCACTCATTTTTGCGGGCACACATACAGCTCTGTCACTACTGTTGACTTGGTGGGTGAGCAGCTAAGAAATCGTTGCCCAATGACTGAGTTCAAGGCTGTTGTGCAACTGTGGGATCCAGCATCACGACACTGGAGTATATTTAGTTTAGACTAAAAGCACATAGTGTCTTGGCTTTAGTGTGTCTTTCAGTGGGAAGGGAATTTTATAAATGATGTGCCACAGTAGAAAATTTGACAGATATGCTATGTCACAAGAGTTAAGTTTATTGCCCAGAAGCGTGGTTCAAATTAGCAGAGCAATGTGAGCAAGGAGTTAAGAAAAGGCAAGATTTATTTCTGCATCATTAACAGGTACACACTTTGCGAAGGTCCAAAGTGAGATAAAGACACATTTCCCAGCACCTACCTTAGATACACTAAACAGGCAGATTTCCTCATGTAAACATTCAGAAAAGTATTAACACTTAGTTCAAAGCATATCCTCTTTGTCTGTCATCTATCAACATTTCCAAACTGTCCCAATCTGTCCCAGAGATTGGTGTTCTTTATGCTGATTGATTCATCATCTTCAGATAGCATGTGAAATTTAACCAACAGAAACTTCAGTGTTTGTTTACTTCAAAGTCTGTTACTTTAGACAAGGACTGTAATTAAGAGTTATAAATCAAGGAGAAAGCTCCTTTTCTTACCTATGAGCTAAAACACAGGATGGAACTGAGGGTCTCTTATTAGCCTATGTGACCCTCTTGCTTCCAGGGAATGGACTTCTCTTCTCTGAGCAAAGACTGGAAAAGAACATTTCTAACTTTGAGAGTACAGTAATGCTTTCATTATTATTACTTTCATCACACTGAAGCATAACACTGGGTGGTCAGGCCCACAAAAACTAAGGAAGGAAGAAGAGAAGAGGTGGCAAAAGAGTTGAAAGATGCAAAAGCAACAAGAAGATGTTTTAATGTTACAAGAACAAGACAGCCTAGGGAAGATTGTCTGGAATAGAAGAAATGCAGAGTGGGAATGGTGGGCTAAAAGAACAAACATGATAATAAGCTTCCCTTTTAGATATACTGCAATGCAGTGGTTCTCAACCTTTGGTCCTCCAGATGTTTTCAACTTCAACTCCCAGAAGCCTCAGCTAGCATGGCCAATGGCCAGGACATCTGGGAAATAAAATCCAAAAAAAAAAAAAATATATGGCAGGCAAAAGTTTGCAACTACTGCTGTAATGCATATCAGTACACGACTTATGTTGCGCTATGGCTTTAGCTTATACTAGGTGTTTGCCATTCATCTAGATTGTTACTCCAGTTATGTTATGTCTGGTGAGAGCACTAGATATCATTTTGATATCAAACAATTCGGCCTTTACTTGACCTTTCTCTGCCACCCCACTCCAGGTGTTTGTGAGGGTCCTCCGGACAAGCACGTATTTGGTGCGGCCGTTAATCGTTTTACATTCCAAACTCCATTGAGGCAGGCAACCCAAGCCTCTTTCGTTGCTTCAGGGAACACCTCATTGCAAACCCTTACAATAGACGCACGGCTCTGAGCCGAGTCATTCCTTTATGCCAAGACATTTACATACTGGCCAAACTATTGTCGTCAAGCGTTAAGCTCATCGTGCAAACTTGACCTTTTCCAACTCCTTTGTCCAGCTCCAAAATCCCTTTGTTCTCACCGAACATGGCATAGCCTGTAGGCACTATCCACCCTATAAAAAGTCCCCACATTTGGGACTTCCTCGGAGTACTTTGGATCACCCTGGACTTCCATCCCACCTTGCTGCCGGTTTGTCTAAGGAGCTTCCCTCAGCCAGCCACACTGAGCTTCTTTCTCTTCAATCCCCGCTTCTCTCCAGGACTACGAGAAAAGGTGTCGTATTACCCATTCCCTTGAATCTCTCCATTCCTATTTCCATGTTAGCTAGTGTGTGTGTTGTCTTATTTGCTGTTTATCTTTCAATAAAACTGATATTTTGTTACTTTTAAACTTGCTTGCCTGCTCTCTGACCTGAAACCATAGACATAGGGTAAAAGATCCTAGCTAAAGTTACCCTGCCTCTCGTTTAGCCAAGAAAGTGCTCGAGCTTAATTTCCCCCAGCTTGTGTTTTTATTTGGTTATTTGGGCACCCCTCCCAGGACCCCCAACATACAGGGTAACAAGATGGCTAAAGGGAATGAACGACAGACAAACAAATGCCATGTAGTGTGATGTTCAGTTTTAAAGAAGTGGGATGGGCTGTCTATCAAAAGAAAGGCAGTGGTGTTCTAAATGGCTTCACACTTTTATAGGCTAAAATGCCTAACTGAACACAAAGGAAACCAGCAGTGGGGGCAAAACAAAGGCCTTTTAAATGGAAACAAGAGGGAAACAGTTGCAAAGTCTACAGTCCATAGCAGGGCTATTCTTTTTAAATTAAAATAAATACAGGTTTCTCCTTGTATAAGTGAATGTCATTTCAGTTTATACACAACAGTAGAGTTGTGTGGCAAATGCAACATAGCTGTCTAGGAACACATTTATTAGTCACCGCATTCCAAAGCAAGTTTGGTACCTCCCATGATAGCAAGGGCTTTGCTAAAGGAGAATTCTTTATGATCTAGTGCTCCTGAGTTGTTTGAGCTGAAAAGTATTTTCAGACCTCCTTGGTTAGCTGCAGTTGATGCTCAACTGAAATGTCAGTGATAGTGAGGTTGTTTTCCTTGTTCAATTCAAATTAATGGGACAAAAATACAAGTTCCAAGTGCAAGTGTATTTAAAACAAGTTTCACTGACTGACTGGAATTTAATTCCATCGAGTAGGCAGAAAATGCTACTTGGGACTGAGTTCTGCAGAAAATCCATTATATTTAAATTCTAGTCACTATTTACTACCATTGATTTGAAGGTGACAAGTGACACATCTGTTCTTGTATAGAGGTAGCTCTCCCCACCTCAAGGAGGTTAAGCACTCCTAACTTGACATTGGATAGTGCTGCAACTTTTTCTGAATCAAGACCAGTGTCTTTCATGAGTATGTAAAATCAGCATCTTTACTTAGTATGTGTAATGATCAGTTAAGGCTGCAAGTGGTATCTTTCGTGATACCACCTGTTGTTGAAAACATACAAGCACCACAGAGCTATTTAAGGACAGTAGAATCATGATAATATAGAGTGAGGCAGAAAATAAAACCTGCCTATTTATGATTGCCTTTTAGAGCAAGTCACATATTTTGAGATGAAGGTGTTGAAATTGCTGAGGCTTGCTTCTGAGTAAACATATTCAGATTTGGCGAGGGAGATGAAAGATAGAGGCCATCTTTCAGACAGTTTGTTATAAAAATCTTATAGTACAAAGAAGAGTGTGTGTGTGTGTGTGTGTATGAGTGCATGTGTGTATGTATGTACATACGTGTGTGTGTGTGTATGCTAGATGAGTCAGTGCTGAGGCTTTAAAATGTCTGAAGATTCTAATAACTATAAAATAGAAAAAAGATTTCTCTCAAACATATGAAATGTTACTCAAACAATCAGTGTGGTAGATACTGCAAGGCAGAGCTTTCCAAACTTTTCATGTAGGTGACACACTTTTTTAGACATGCATCATTTCATGACACAGTAATTCAGTTTTACTAGCAAACTGGTGGTTAAACTAAACCCTTATACGACAGACAGACAGATACATAAATTGTAATAACAAAATGTATGGGGACACAGCGTATTGTTACCACGGTTCCGACATACCCAGTGATAACACTAGATATCTCTTTTGATATCAAACTTATTTGGCCTTCACTTGACCTTTCTCTGCCACCCTGCTCCACGTGTTTGAGAGGCCACCGGACAAGCACGTAAACAGGCGCAGCCGGTAAATGGTTGGACATTCCAATCCCCATTTAGGCAGGCAGATTAATGCCACTCTGTTGCTTTAGGGACCATTTTTGCAGACACACTTTGCTTAAGTGCGACTTTACACAAAGACGCCTGGCCTCGAGCCGGCACTCTCTCAATGCGAAGCCATTTGCACAGTGGCTACACGATTGTTATCCAGTGCTAAGCTAATCATGTAAAACTTGACCTTTTCCAACGCTTTTGTCCCGCTCCAAATTTCCTTTGTTCTCACTGAGCATGGCATGGCCTGTAGGCACAATCCACCCTATAAAAAGTCCCCGATTCCAAGTCCTCCTCGGATCACTCTGGACTTCCATCTAGCCTTGCTGTCGCTCTGTCTAGCGAAGTCATCCCCTTAGTTCCCAATAACTGAGTCCGCCTTGCCCCTCGGATCGCTCCTGAGTTCTATCCAGCCCTGCTGCCATTTTGTCCGGCGAACTCCCCTCAGCACGCCACGCTGAGCTTTCTTCCCTGCAACCTCTGCGTCTCTCCAGGACTACGAGATAAGGTGTCGTATCTCCCATCTCCCTTGAAACTTCCATTTCAACTTCTAGTTACCTGTGTGTGCATATGGTGTCTTATTCGTTGTTTGTCCTGTTAATAAAGCTATTAATTTAGTGTTTAAACTTTTCTGACTGCTCTTCTGACCTGACGCTGTATACATAGGGTTGCAAGATACCTGCTACGTTACCCTGCCTCTCGTTAGCTTAAGAGGGTGCTAGAGTTAATTTCCCCCTCTTGTGATTATATGTGTTTATTTGGGCACCCCTCCCAGGACCCCCCAGAATACAGGGTAACAGTATCTTATGAAAACCTTTCATAAATTTTCAAAAAGATGTGATTTATAAATAATAACATACATTTCCAAGATTGTAGGTGACACACCTACACACTTCAGGTGACACACTAACATGTTGCGTCACACCATTTGGAAGGCCCTGCTGTAAGGTGTCCAGTTGCATATACACACACAGAGAGAGAGGCTATTTCTGTGTGAAACAGTTTTCACATATTTTTCATTTTTTTTCTTTGCATAACCTACATGTACCCTCAGTTTTTCTTTCTGTCAGTTAAGATTCAGTAAAGAAAGAAAGAAATATGCAGGTGCTTGCTCTTCATGGTTTAGAGGAATTTTTATACTGGATTTTTAAATTTCTGAATACAAAGAGAGGGAGAAAGAGCGAGAGAGGGAGCTTATCGTGTTTTAACGAAGAGCCATTGCGTACTCATAACAATACAAGGTTTCCAGCTTCCTTTTCAGAGCAGTCACTAAGTAAGGGCAACTTACGCATCACCACAGGCTCAGTTCCAGATTGGCTCTTCCTAGATGGAGCCTTTTCCCAAAAGAAAGATGTCTACTGGCAGACTGAAGAAGCTTGTATCTGAAGCCAGAGGTGGGGAAAGGGAAAAGGGGGAGGGATGCTGGTGAGGTTGCGTACAGTGTTTTGTGTTTATGTGAACTGAGTGGATAACTGGGGGCGGGGTAGGGTTGTGTGGATTATTTGTGGTCTGAGCATTGTAATACAACTCTGGAGACCAGGATTCCCTGCTCAGCAATAGAAACCTACTGGGTGACATGGAGCACGTCACACATTCTCAGCCCCCGAAAGCCCCGTGACAGGTTTGCCTTAGGGTTGCTGCAAGTCAGAAACGACTTGAAACCACACAACAACAACAGAGGCCTTGTGTGTGAAGGACTGGTGTGGGTTGAGATTGCGTGAAGAAGCTGATTAATCAGTTTGTGTGAGTCTACGTACTCTTGTGAGTTTGCATAAAATGTGTACATAAATAGGATTCTGTGAAACAGCTTTGTCTGAGGGGATTTGTGAGGTGCACGTGGATAATTTGTTAAGTTTAGATACATGTGGAACACAAGAAGGACATGCTTGCGTGAAGGGCATGTTCGTTCTCTTGAAGGGCTTATGGGGATGCGTGCATGTGCAGAGTGCCTCTCAGAGGTTAGGCGTGGAGTGACTAGGCCCAGACCACTGAAAGAGATCTTGCTGACAAGCAAACAGTTTTATCTACATCCAACACTGTTAACGATTTATTAAAGGAAAGTTGCTATGTAGAACATGATCAATTAGGGAAGAGTAGTCCCTATAGTTAACATCTACTGTGTTCTTCCACTTACAATCATATTGTGATTTAAACAAAACAAAAAAAATGCTTCCTTGGCATGCTTTGTGACATGTTATACTTTGAGACAGACTGTTGTCCATAGTTAGGTAGGCAGCTTCATGTCAGCTGACATTGAATGGGCTGTGTTTGAATTGTCACTCTCTTTAGAGCATTGTTAAACCCTCTAATTATTACAGACCTCTACAGACAACATCCTACTCCAGAGAGTGCTCCTGTAATTAAAGAGATTTTCTCATAGATAGATAGATAGATAGATAGATAGATAGACCCCCCCACACATATACACATATATAAAATATAAAAACCTGTTTTAAAAAAAAGGCTAAGATGCTTACAAATATGTTCAAGCACCAAAAAAGCACCAAGTGTGTGAAATAAGATAAGCAATAAGCCAAAAAAGATGTAATAAACATATTTATCATCTCACATATTGTGTTTTCCTTTATGCACCCACACTTCCCTTTAAGTCTGTCAGTCTCAATCTACTTGCAGGGTGAATGGATAATTTTTATATTATTATTTTAAATGTATACTCTGCCTTCACACCAAAAGTCTGCTCAAGACAATAAGACTAAGAACACAACCTTGATTAAAAACTAAAAACACAATGATCTTACATAATGCAAAATATCTAGCCAGCACTCAACTGGTAAGATACTCTTCATCAACAGACTTGAGCTTATATCTGAATACAGGGCAGAGCAAGTTCCTTGTAGACAACACAGTTTAATTCTGAAGAGACACATATATACACATTTATATGGGAATAGGTTCCATTGAAGCCAATGTACTTTACTTCTCAGTGGACCCAAATTTAATATATGAATTTAGTTCTAGGGAAAGCAACAGAACTTAAGTATGTCTTGGACTGTACTGTACTTCAAAAGGCTAGGGGTCACTGAAACATAAAAGTGATATGGAGAAAAGAAGGTTTTATTCTAAATAAGAAGGATTACATCAGGCTACCAATGTATATTTTGACATATATGGAGTGAGAAATACCAGACGTCCAAGCTGGGTTCAGGAAGGAAAGAGGCATTAGGGAACACACTGCAAATATATTTTGGATAATGGAGTGCACCAAAGAATTTTAGAAGAAAATCAGCGTGTGCTTTATAGATTATATCAAAGTCTTTGATTGTGTAGGTCATGAAAAACTTTGGGTAGTTCTTTAAAAAATAGGTGTGTCACAATATTTGATTGTCCTGCTGAGTAACCTGTATTCAAGACAGAACACAGAGAAACAGATCAGAATATACCAGGACACAATACAGAGAACCTGAATGTTTTCCAATTGGCAGTGGATCAGGCAAGTGCATTTTATTACTCTATCTGTTTAACTTGTATGCTGAACACATCATATGTAAAGCAGGATTAGACTTTGAAGAAGGTGTGAAAATTAGAAGAAGGAACATGGATAATTTAAGATAGGCAGATGACATGATGTTATTAGCAGAAAATAGCAAAGACTTGGAATGATTACCGAAGAAAGTACAAAGGCAGCTTTGCAGTTGAAGACTAAGAAAACAGAAATGATGACAATAAAGGATTTACATAACATTGAAGTTGATGATGAAGACCCTGAGATAGTTCAATATCTCCCATACCTTGGCTCATTTATTGATCAGGATGGAGACTGCAGTCAAGAAATCAGAAGACTAGGACCTGGAAGGGCAGCTACAAAGGAACTAGGCAAGATCCTGAAGTGTCAAGATATATTTTTGAATATAAAGTCCCCACTGTCCATACCAGCATATTTCTAATTTCTATATATGGTTGTGAAATCTGATATGAAGAAAATCAACTCCTTTGAAATGTGGTGCTGGAGAACAGTTCCACAAATACTGGAGAATGTTAAAAAGACCTATAAATGGGTCCTAGAGTGAATCAAACTTGAACTCTCCCTAGAAGCCAAGATGACTAAACTGAGACTGTTGTATTTTTGGACATAACATGAGAAGACAGCACTCACTAGAAAAGACAATAATACTTGTTAAGGCAGAAGGCAGTCAGTAAGAAAAGAGGAAGACCACATTATAGATGGATAGACTTAATCAAGGAAGCCTTGTGGGATCTGAACAGGGCTGTTGATGACAGACTGACTTGAAGGTGTCTTATTCACAAGGTCGCTATAAGTTGATGTCAACTTGATAGCAATTAACCACAACAAACCAATGTATGCATTGGATGTCATGATGATTTGGAGGTAAAGAGACAGGCAAAATAGATAGAGGGGCACTCACAGCGTCATCACACAGGATTATTCATGCTCCTAGCCACTCCCATTCTGAGATAATTGAAACCACGTGTACTAGTAGAGACAATACTTCATGGGAAGAAGAACATTTCCTATAACGAATGTGAATTGCTACAACAATTTAAATGAAAACAAAACAATGTGATACATTTTTTTTTCAAAGGGAGCATTCACTAACAAGAAAAGGATATGAGTATGGATTTGCCTGCATAGTTTTTTAACAGTCAGTAGTCTAGTATAACAATGGAATCGTGAACAGTGTTCTGGAACACTTTTCAGCTTCAGAACACTTTTCAAAATGAATCCAGCATTTTATAGTAGTTCAAATGCGATGTAACTAAGGCATGTGTAACCATGGGCAGATCAGATACCTCTACGAACAGGTATAATTGGTGCATTAACCTTAACTGTGCAGAAGTATTTCTGGTCACTGCTGAAACATGGGCATACTTAAGAGCAGAATCCAAGAGCAGAAGCAAACCATGAGCCTAACTTTTAATGGGGAGTGTAACTTAATCCACTACAAGTCATAATCTGATTTTCTTATCTGCTTTTCAGCTGACCAGCAGGCTCTGTTTTCTCTTGATTAAGCTTCAATTTGTTTATCCTCATCCAGTCCATCACTAATGTCAGACCCTGGTTTAGAACTAAATTGGCTTCCTTAGATTTAAATGAGAATGAGAAGCAGAGTTGGGGTTTCACAAGCATGTTGATAGCACCAAACCCCAAAACTCCAGGCAACTTCTCCCAATAATTTTGCAAATATATAAAGCTTGAAAGATACTAAACCCAACAACCACAGCACTGAACAAGTGCCTCATCACTATCAACTGAACTTGCTTCTCCAGGAAAGACTGGAACCACATGTACAAGTTCCATTCCAGATGTATGCCTCAGAAGGATATGATGATATCAGAAGCCACTGAAAGATAACAACAAAGACACACTCCCCCATCTCCTGACTAAGCTGTTCACCAAAGTGGCACACACAGCTCTCTTTGTCTCAGCCCTGATGGTGGACTGAAATTAATTTAGAAATCTCTGGAGCTGAGACCCACCACCTCCCCCAGCACCTTGCACCAGAAAGAGTAGTAAAGACATCCTGGAAGTCATCTAGCAAGGAAGGGTTTGGGGAAACTATTTTTATAGCAAAGATGTCACCACTGCCTTCTTTAGGCAGAGTGGAGTCAGAGGTGTTCACCACTATCCAACTTCTATTATAAGCTGTGGAAGCTTCAACACAAATGTGGTAGGTTTCACCTCTGCAAGGATCACTGAAGTTTATCTCAACACACAGAGATATGCCGTCTGAGGATGAATCTTTTGCAGATCTTATTCTAACCTATAAAGCACAGTCCTGTGAAAGTTCACCATACAGCCTGCTGAGGTTAAACTTTTTAAAGCTTTAATTCTGATAACCAATCACTTGCACATTTTATTTTAAACACCTACATGGTTTTTTTTTCTTGCTTGCTTAATGAAAAACACAAGCAGTAGTCATGGAAACTTACTCAGTCTTGCTATCTTGTAAATAAAAAAATCATTAATGTAAACAGAACCAGACTGTTACAAAAGATGGTTCTATGTGTATTGAGTCATGGGTTCCTTTTTTCTCTTGCCAACTTACATGTTTCTCACAATAACATACACGTAAGCACCAATGTCCATCTACTTTAACCCTTGGAATCATAGAATTCTAGAGCTGGAATGAATATCAGTGATCATCTCATCTACTCCCCTGACCAAAGCAGCAAATCCACAGTGTCACATCATAGGACCTTGGGTCTTTCCTGCATCCCTTCATCTGTTGATCTTGCTCCTACTCTGCCCTGTGACATTACTAACACACATCATTCTCTGTGTGCTCCAGATGAAAGGATCTAGGGTAAACACTCAGCTGAGTACAGCTTGGTTGCTCATACTTTCCTAGTGCCCTGGGCTTCAGTGTTCGTCTAGCCTTCAGAGCAATAGGAGTGGGGCTGAAAGACTAAACCAGGGCTTTCCAAATGGTTGCCATGACACGTTTGTGTGTTGCTTGAAGTGTGTAGGTGTGTCACCTACAATCTTGGAAATGTATGTTATTATTTATAAATCTTATGTTTTTAAAAAATATATGAAAAGTTTTCATGAGATATGTTGTGTCCCCATACATTTTTTAATTACAATTTATGTATGTGTCTGTATCTCTTTTAAGGGGTTAGTTTAACCTCTTGTTTGCTAGTAAAACTGAATTACTGTGTTGCAAAATGATGCATGTCTAAAAAAGTGTGTCACCAACATGAAAAGTTTGAAAGCTCTGGATTAAACGATGCATGGAGCACAATGTGCACGACTCTACAGTAGATGTGCTGG
Source organism: Ctenosaura bakeri (assembly GCA_948474755.1). Lineage (NCBI taxonomy): Eukaryota > Metazoa > Chordata > Lepidosauria > Squamata > Iguanidae > Ctenosaura > Ctenosaura bakeri. The sequence continues at coordinate 34,227 of CAOLHI010003408.1, forward strand.
TTATATGGATAGTAGTTAAGGCAGGGAGCTAAACTAGATTAGAAATGTAACCACCATCCGCTGAGGAATGGTTTTTACAGTAAAAATAGCAAGCAGTGGGCCTTGTGGAAGGAAAAGGAGACTGACCCTTTTGCCACCCTTGGTCCCAATGCTGTTACCTGCAGTGGAAGGAGAGCCTCATTCATGTCTAAGCAAGTTCTTTTCTCTCAAAAAAACAAGTGTGGTGACCCCAGTTCTGATCAGAAGCACAGTAGAGAAAAGAAAAATCCATCCTTTGCTTTTTCTCTTTTAGCCATTCATATATTTGTATCAGTGAAAGCACAGTTTGTTTCTTAGAACATTTATGTTTTTTGGTGCACCAGTGGATCAGTGAACTCTTTCCTCTTTTCTTGACTGATGTGTTATTTATTTTTTTTAATCCTGTTCCCTTGCTACACTTGAACTGAATTACAGAAAAGTTAGGAGCTTCCTGGGCCGTCTGATGCAAAACTTTTATTTGTATGTTGCCTGCAATGCACATAGCTAATATATGTGTTATCTCAGTCCAGTTTATGAAGAAACCCACCATTGCAAGCCCATGTAGATCAGTGCTTAGGTTACCCAGAAGTGATACACCCATTATCTTGTGGCAACCTCTTTCTAAAACTTCAGTGGTGTACAGAAGCTTTGGTTAAACTCAGAGAATCATTTGGGGTTGGAGCTTTCAGCAAAAAATTTCAGTCACTTGTAGCTAGAGCCCTAGCTGGAATAAACTGACCAGTTGGAGATGCTTGAGGGGGAAAAAAAAAAGTCCAGTCTGTCCTTATAACCCATCTACTACTTCTTCATAAACATCTATATTTATATTAGCATATATTCTATATTCCATTAGAATGTATGGATGAATTAGTGAGGAAAGACACCCAGTAAGTTTCCTAGCAGCCACTCTTAGGACTGGAGCTACAGGGGGGCAACATGAAGGGATTCTTTCCCCCATAAGAATTCTGACCTCCAGTGAATTTTTTCTTCAGTACCTGTATTTCTAGCATTGCAGAGAGACACTGAAAATCGTTCACACCTAGAACTTTTATATTTTCTGTTTCCACTCCCTTGGGAACTTTGCTTGTCCCTTTTCTCCGGATGCCTAAACTGTATTGCTAAACGATAAAGCTTAAGTTTGAAGTTATTGCAATACTAGAAATTTGGGGACTGAAGGAAAATGTCATTTTGGGGGTCGTCTCCTCATTTTGCCCCCCCAGTGGCTACACCCTCGCCCCATCCTGAAATAAGACACAACACTCTACAACGGGGTGTGTGTGTGTGTGTGTGACTTTTTAACGCACTCCTAAGGCCATTTCCACACTACACTGTTATAGCGTATTATTCCACTTTGAACATCCTATGGAATCCTGGGGTTTGCAGTTTAAGGAGGGGCATTTAGAAGTCTCAGCCAGAGAGCTCTTTGGCCTCAGTGAACTACAAACCACAGAATTCCACTGGATGTTGAAAGTTGAATAATAGCATTATAACAGTGTAATGCGGGAATGACCTAAGGCCATTTCCGCACTACACTCTTCTAGCGCGATGATTCCACTTTCAACCTCCTCTGGAATCCTGGGGTTTGCAGTTTCGGGAGGGGCCGGGCGGCCCCTCCCAAACTGCAAACCCGAGGATTCCAGAGGAGGTTGAAAGTGGAATCATCGCGCTAGAAGAGTGTAGTGCGGAAATGGCCTAAGTTGCAAACGTCTACCTAGAAAAGCGGCTCCTACTCGATTCTACGTGCTCGCCTTTCTACTCCGAGCGTGCAAGCGGATCCTAGCGCACAACTCATTCATATCCGCCCCCCCCATGCAAGCAAAAGGGAAGCATTCTTCATTCCTCCCAGAGGTGCACGTGTTTACGCCTATGAACCTTCTGCGCGTGCGCGGGAGGACGCTTAAGTCTTCGTCTGCTTACTGTGGCGGGCGGGGCTGCCTTCTCCCGCCCGCAGTTGCGGAAAGAAGCCTTGTTGCCGTGGCGACGGGGACGCTACCTTTGACTCGCGCGCCGGGTTTTGCCGGGACGCAGCCGCTGTCGCGCGACCCGGTCGGGGGAGTTTGCTGCTCGGAGAGCCGCCCTTTCTTTCCAGGATGATGAACAAGCCGGGAAAGAAGGAGTCGCGCAACAGTAGGACGCCCCCGGGTAGGACGGGGAGGGCGGGGGAGGAGCAGCAGCGCCGCCTCTCCGAAATGCCTTCTTCGCGGGGGGGGAGGGAGGGGGCATCCCAAAAACTGGGGACAGAGGAACTTGCAGGCTAGGGGGCGACGGGGAGTTGCAGTCGGTTTTTCATTTTTTTAAAAAAATTGGATAGATTAAAAGTCATCCTTTCCAAATTAACCTTTGCAATCCTATAGGTTAGACATGTAAATTGTTTAGAAGAAGCTGCCACCGGTTTTATTTAACTCCCTAGAGTGCCAGTCTTGAGAAAGAAATGGGATATTAGATAGACATCCACACTAGGCTGTTATAGCGCGATGATTCCACTTTCAACCTCCTCTGGAATCCTGGGGTTTGCAGGTTCGGGAGGTGCCAACCGGCCCCTCCCGAAACTGCAAACCCCAGGATTCCAGAGGAGGTTGAAAGTGGAATCATCGCGCTATAACAGCCTAGTGCGGAAATGGCCTACGATGAGCACTACGGTCGTGGGTGTCCAGCCTTTCACACACAGTAGTCTTTTCTAGTCCCACCTAGGGATGACAAGCCCTGAATCTGTTCCATACATTTGTATTGTGCATAATTTAATGATATTTCTACACTACCCTGCTGTTTCCAAGGACAAAATGGTGCCTAAAAATATTGTAGTAAATACACTGTGCCACTAAATTAGGACCCTTCCCCTGATATGTGGGATTTAGAGCAGGTTCTCTTTGATGAGGTAAGTGCACCGTTGTGTACCCTTAAGTGAACTCTTTTTTTAAAAAAAAAAATTTTTTATTAAAGATTTAATTGCATAAGAAACAGAGTGGATATACACCGTTAACAGATATATGCCACTCTCCGCCCCCCACTTCCATGCTCATATTCTCCAGTTGAATCTACTTTGTTTCCATTTACAAAAGAGAAGAACAATTACATTTCCATTTACGAAAAAGAAAAACAGGTACATTTGTTTCTCTCTTTAGTTTCTTATACATTTATGTTTGTATCCAATCCAAAACTCCTTTCCATTCCCTTTCAAAGTTCTGGATAGGTTTGTTTTTCAAAGAGAATGCTAATTTTTCTGTCTCTACCATATCCAGAACTTTTAATTTCCACTCTCCTAAGTCAATATCTTTCTTTTCTTTCCAATATTGCGCATATATTAACCTTGCAGCTGTTATCAAATATAACAATATCTTCTGGTGTCTTCTTATCTCCCTTTGTTGCCCTAACATATTTAAAAAGTAAAATTCTGGTGTCATTTGAAAATTTACTCTATAAATTCTCTTGAGTTCCATCATGTATCTCCTTCCAGAATTTTCTTGCCCTCCTGCAAGTCCACCACATGTGAAAAAAGGACCCAGTCTTTTCGTCACACTTCCAACACTTCGCATTCCCATATTTAGTTATTTTTTTGTAGTCTTTCTGGGGTCATATATCATCTATGAAGCATTTTATAAAAAATGTCTCTTAAATTTAAGTTTGGTGTGAACTTTATATCAGTTTTCCATACTCTGTCCCAAGCTTCTAATTCAACTGGATGTCCCACATTCTGGGCCCATCTGACTACTGTATCTTTGACTGCGTCTGGTTCCATTTCTCTTTTCAGCAATAGTTTATAAATTTTAGAAATTCTCTTCCTTTGATTTCCCTTCATCAGTGAATCTAATTCATTCTCCTTTCTCTCAAATCCATACAGTTTTTGATCCATTTTAAATCTTTCTTTGAGTTGTCGCCATGGAAACCAATTTAACTCATGTCCATCAGCCTTTAATTCTTCTGCTGTACGCATTCTTGGTTTATCCCTCTCCCATTTCAATATATCTTGATATGTTAGTAAATTTCCTTGTTTCGTTGGGCCAGTTTTATACACTTCTTGTGGTGAAGTCCATATTGGAAGTTTTGTATAATATTTCTGCTTTATTTGTAGCCAAACCTTTAACAACGTCTTCCAGATGCAATGATTATCAAACTCTTTATTCACCGCTAATCTATCATAGCATAAATATCCGTGCCATCCGAATCTCTTATTTATTTCTTCCAATTCTTTCATAGTTGTTCTGTCTAATTGAATCCAGTCTTTAGCCCAATCTAAACAGCATGCGTAATAATACATTTTCAATTATTGTAGATCAAGTCCACCTCTCTCTTTTGCGTCCTGAAGTGTTTTGAATCTTATTCTTGGCTTTTTCCCCTGCCAGATGAGTTTTTGAAGATCTTTTTCCCATTTTTTGAATACCTTCTCTCTTCCTATTATTGGTAAATTCTGAAAAAGGAACATGAGTTTGGGTAATAGAGACATTTTAAAAGCATTTATTCTTCTCAGAAGAGATAAATTTAGATTTTTCCATTTTTCCATATCATTTTTAATCTCTTTCCATATCTTCAAATAGTTTTTGTCGAATAGTTCTTGGTTCTTTTTTGTTATAATGATTCCTAGATATTTTGTTTTCTTAGTTAATTGACATCCAGATCCAGATCAGCCTGCTCTTTCTTAGTCATATGCAATGTCATCATCCTTGTCTTTTCCCTATTTATCTTATATCCTGCCACTTGTCCATATCTTTGCAGGATTCTTGTGGATCCTCCAAAAATGTAATTACATCATCTGCGAAAGTTTTTAGTTTCAGTTCTTTTTTTTCTTATTTTCAAACCTCTTATCTCTGGGTCCTCATTTATTATATACAACAATACTTCCAAAACAGCTATAAATAGTAGTGGTGATAACGGGCACCCTTGCTGTACCTCTTTATTTATTACAAAGCTTGTCGAGATATCTTCGTTGATTGTTAGCCTCGCAGATTGTTCTTGATAAATCGTCTCAATCTATTTACAAAAGTCTTCTCCCAGGTCATATTCTCTCAATAACTGGTGTATAAAAGCCCAAGTCTTAGTCACAATTTCCTTTCTTCTGATTTGACTCCACGAATTGGGTCCTGTATTCTGGAACAAGAGAAAACAATCTCATACCATCTTCCAAGTGAGTGCCCTTCACATATTTAAAGTTGTCTGATGAATCACCTTTTGGGCTTTTTCCAGCCATCCTTACCAAGCTCCCTAAGCTGTTCATCATAGGGTTTCTGGACCCTTTACCATCTTGGAAAAAGATAGTAAAAAGATGTCTGTCCTCCACTGGACACATTCCAGATTATTGCATTTCAGTGGGAAGGAATGCATAGTTCTGGAATCTGTTGGGGGATGTGTCAGGGAAGAAGGGGGCTTAGGGCTCTATAGATCCATGGTTTGCCCAACCCACCCAGTTCGAGCCCCTCAGCCTCTCTCCCAGGGAGCATAAGATTGCTCTGTTAATGATTTTGAAACTGGTTTATAAAAATGAAATTTTCTGACAAATGAAGTCATTGTCTTTCAGAAAAGAAAAGGTTAAAGACATTTGAGCAGCCTGCCTTTCCAGTGCAAGAGGAGCCAGAGCCTGTGAGCTGTGTACTGCAAGGGGATGAAATCCAAGCTTTAGCCATAAAGTTAGAAGACTTAGCAAAGGTAGGTATTAGACTTTGATATTCTCAATTTCATGACCAGAAAATTTAAAATGTGTCAGGACATGAAATGTGTGGATGGCAGCAGCTTTCTAAGGCTTTTTGGGGAGGAGGGGACAGATATACATGTTCCATCATTGTCCCCCCTCAGGGCCTTTATAAGTCACTACTCTCTTTTAACAGAACAGTCTACTCAGAAGTAGACTCTGGTCTGCTCAAAAGTAAGAACCACTGCGTTCAATGGGATTTCCTCCTAGATAGGTGTGTATACAACCTATTATGTGTTACTGTGGCCTTTTTTGCATGCCTTTTTCCATGCAAAAGAGGGTCTGGAGCGTCACGCGATTGTGAGGAGCGATCTGCATGACACACTCACAATCACGTGACACTCCAGGGGCTGGCAGGTACCAATCGCGCACCTTTCATTTTTGGCTAGAAGCCAAAAATGGTGCATGATCGTGCATTGCTCCTGGGCCCCGCACGCACTTACCTGGCATGTGGAGCCTCCAGAGCCACTCCGGCCGCGTTTCCTGCCCCAGTGCAGCCTGGGAAACTCCCAGGCTGCACTGTGGAAGGAAGAGACGGGGCTCTCATGTGAGCAGGCAGCTCATGTGGAACTGAAGCAGCAGGGATGTGAGAGCCTCTCGCCGGAGGCTGCTCACGCGATCCCCGCACCACAGCTCTGCAAAAAGGTAAGGTGCAGAAAGGGCCTATGTATCCACTATTGTCACTGAGAAAAGTAAGATAGAAATATTTTCAGTAAATCAATAATAGAATAAATAAGTATACCAAATGTACAAAATGTATCTTATTTTCCAAATACATTAGGATTTTGCAGATTATCATTTGAGACAGGGAGCCAGTGTGATGTAGTGGTTTAGGTGTGGACTAGGACTCTGGAGACTAGGCTTTAAATTCCTGTTTGGCCATGGAAACCCACTGGGTGACCTTCGGCAAGTCACACTCTCTCAGCCTGAGAGGAAGGAAAAGACAACCTCCCTCTGAACAATTCTTGCCAAGAAAACCTTGTGATAGGTTCACCTTAAGGTTGCTGTAAGTCAGAAATGACTTGAATGCACACTACACGCAACACACAAGCACCCTAACATACTTTATATTCAGTCAAACAAAACATGAAGGTAATATCAGGAGTACAGAGGAGGCAGCCTATATAAGCAATATTAGTGGGGCTGTAAAATAAAGGGAGCTGTATTTGACTTTACAGTTATCATTCCTGAGGCCCAAGACACTGAATTATCATTACTGAATCATCATTCATTTTGATATCTGCAAACTTTTCTTTGATTTTTAATATTATTCTGTAGTGCCCCAAAAGTTAACAAAAATATGTTTAATATGTTTGGGCCTAATCCCAAATAGATCTATTGAATCAATGGCACATATGTTAGTGTTGACTTTCCAGGTTTCCATTGGTGCAACAAGTCTGTTGTAGTAGAGAGTAGAGGCCCTTTCACACCACCCATTTGCAGCAGTATGATTCTACTTTAATTGACATGGCTGCATCCTGTGGAATCCTGGGGTTGGTAGATTGGTCAGAGGAGCCATAGGAGAATTCTGTGGCTGGGAATTCTGAAGGCCTCTTCAAGTTCTGAGATCCCGTAGGACATTGCCATGATAGTTAAAGTGGAATCAGAGGGCTATAATTATGTAATATGAAGTCTGACACATTTTTGGCTTCTGCAGAAACTTCTATATTGTACATTAGAATACCAAATGGTGAGTATTGTGATCATTACTAGGTCCATTTCTTGAATGCTGAGTATAAGTGAATGTTTTACTTATCAACTTATTTATGAAGGGAGACATAGGTATCCAGAAGCAAGGCCATTTCTGCACTGCGCCATTATAATGCTATTCTCCCACTTTCAACATCCTGTGGAGCTCTGGGGTTTGTAGTTTACTGAGACCAAAGAGCTCTCTGGCTGAGAATTCTCAAGGCCCCTCCCTAAACTGCAAACACAGGATTCCATAGGATGTTGAAAGTGGAATAATAGCACTATTATGGTGTAGTGCGGAAATGGTCCAAGTTTCATTTGACCACTTGACCAAGTTCATTAAGCTCCTTTTATTATTAGGAGAATGAGAAGGACCGCTTTACATATGATTTCTTTGCGAGTATATTCTGTTTGGGGTTGTCAGATCATAGGGTTTTCATGGTAAAAATGTTGGTTATAGGATGAACTTGTAAGTGTATCGTTCATAAGCCAGAAGTCTAAATCGACTTACAGCAATTAGCAACAACAGCAATATTCTATTTTGGTAGCTTCGTACTGCACATGTTCCTCAAGAAGAGAAAGAGAAAACTCCTATAATCAAGAAATTCCTCATTCGCAAATCCAAGCCTCAAGAGGTTAAGAAGAAGACACATTTCCTGGTTGCTTATCAAGCTCTCACAGAAGATTCCAAGAAAACACTGCATTATTCCGGTACAGTTCTCTCCAGTTTGTTACTTTTCTTTAATATGATTTTGCTGTTCTATATACTTTTCTGGGCTAAGACCTTTAGCTTGTGAAATAGGACTCCTGCTTTGAAATTCTTAGAGATTTGACCTGCTTTAATTGAGGTGCTCTATGATTTACTGTTTTTGTGTGTGGCTTTTTTTTTCAGGTATAGAAGGACCAGTAGTTGACAGTTATGGACACATCCTCCCTCACACCATCTTAGGAACTCTCCAGGAATTCAAAGAAGAAGCCTTAAGAAGAGGACATTCCCAGGTTGGAATCACCTGCTATGTGTGGTATTGTTTTATAAGTGTAGCTAGCAGAATCAAGTAAATAATGCCATTACTGGCACATATGTTTGTTTAACAGGGTTGCTCATATTAGTCCAGTTGTGACATTATAAAAATTGAGAAGAGGTCACAAATATTGTTATCTATGGGTGGTGCACACACTGACATTTTTCTGTACCCTGTCTTCTTTGAGAGGTAGTGTGTTGTAGTGGCTTGAGTTTTGGACTAGGAAAGTTCAAATCTCCTCTTGACCATGGAAACCCACAAGATGACCCTGGGCAAGTCACACTCCCTCAGCTTCAGAGGAAAGCAAGGGGAAATCCCTTCTGAACATTTGGCCAAGAAAACCCCATGATAGGTTTGCCTTAGAGTCACCATAAGTCAGACTCTACTTGAAATCACACAACCTCTTTCACATTAGCCCTATTCTGGCATCATGGATCTGGAGACACTAAACATGTGGGGAGGGGAGCCCACCAGCCCCATCTCACTCTGTCACCTTGTACACATGGAAGATGACTTTGTGAATTTGAAGGGAAGTTTGGGGCTAGCAGGTTCTTTCTCATATGTTTGGAATATCAGACCCCGATACTTGAATAGAGCGAGCTTTGTTGTGTTTTGTATTATGCCCTTTGCAGGCTTCCATGTGTTAGTACTCCATAGACATTCTGTTCTCTTTGTAGCTTGAACATGAATGCTGTCATCTGCTTGTAACTCTGTTCTTTAAAAACACTTTTCTATCCTTTTCGAAAGACATGGCAGACATTATATAGACGCAAGGCGAATAGTAAGTGTTCTGCCTGCATCCTACAAGAGATACCATGTTGTCATAGGATTTTGGACTTGGAAGGAACTGGTATGGCCATGTAGTTCAGCCTTGTGCCCTGCAGGAATGCACAACTAAAACACTCCTGAAATCAACTGAAGGGATGCTGTGTAGAAGGTGGAGCCAGCTTGTTTTCTGCTTCTCCAAGAAAAGATTTTCCACAGAAACATTAGGAAGATCCTTTTTATTGTAATAACTATTTGATAGTGGAATAGATGGCCTCAGAGAGCAGGGGAATGCCCATCTTTGGAGATCATTAAACTGAGGTTGGATGGACATCTTTCAGGGGTGTTTTAGCAAGCATTAAACAGTCCTCATGGTCCCTTATCACTCTAAGATTCCATGATTCTAATTCCAAATGGTCCCTTTGGGAATTGAGAGAACCAGTCTTGTGCCTACTACTGTCAGCTAAGAATTTCTTTTCCTGTCATCATAATGTGGGAGCCCCTGCACCATGGCTCTTTCCAATGCTGGTCAAGAGATGTCAGAAGCCCTGGGCCTGTGCTAGTGCTGGAGCTAGTGCCGTTCCTCAGTGTTGCTCAACCTTGTGCCCTGTAGATCTTTTGGATTACAACTACCATCAGCTGCAGCAAATAGGGCTAGTAGCAAAGGATTGTGGGCATGTAACCCCAAAATATCTGGAGGGCATATGGTTGGGTAAAGCTTCTACAGCTCCTCCCCATGCTAGAGTTAGCCCTCTTTCATTTCTGAGAAGTATAACGCTGATGCAGGATGAAGGTACCACAGTACACATTCTTGCCACCTGCTTGGGGCTTCGTATGTTACCCAGGCGCAGAGGGAGAAAGCTGTGCTGTATAAGAGAAGGAATATTGACTGGATTCTTTCATTTCCTCAAAGGGAAGCACAAATGCCCACTCCTGGAAGGGGAGGAGTCAGTACTTCCTTGGCTTTTATTCTAGGAAGTGGAGTGGTTATGTTGATTACCAAGAATGAAACAGATCAGACTATGTACTGAATCTTTCATGCAATAGATAGCAGTGTATATGTAAATCTTGCCTATTTCTTTCTTTCTTTTCTCTTCTTCCCTTGCCCAATTCAGAAAGAGACTTTAAACCCATGATCTTTTTTCAGGTAGCGAGACTAGTTCCTGATGACTCCCAGCTCACATGCGCAGTTCCTGTTTTTGGGAAGTATAGAGAGAAACCTGAAGAAGAAAAGAAAACTGCCCAGAGGTCTTCATCAGAACACATGGCCCTCCAGAACTGGCACCGCAATATGACAGTCAGGAGGAGGCAGCAGAAAAAGCTGTCAGGTGAATAAAATGTCAAGTGAGGCCACTGGATTGATGGTGGAAGCACCACAGAAGGGTGGACCAAACTGAAAATATTGTAGGAAGCAGATGGCAGACAATGCAGACTTTAACGTAAGCTATTAGGAGTATATTTTCAGTTCAGTGCTGACAAAGTCTTATGTATCTATGGCTGGAGGGGAAGGTAAAGCCAAGCATGGAGGTGAAACAGATAGGATTAGAAGACTTGTACATGTTAGATGTATTTCATGGCCCTATAGTACTGGAAGGACTGGAAGGTCTGAAATGGCTTTGTGGGGTTTGTTTGTTGTTGTTTTTTTGCTTTTTTTTTAGAATATCTTCAGAAATCAGAAAGCGAGCTGCTGATGAACTTTTCAGAAAATTACAGGAGAATCCAAGAGCAGCGTACACTGATTGACCGCAGTCTTCCTGCTCTATACTCTGGAAAGGTGTGCAAAGCATGAATTTTCTTAGATTTATTTTTTACAAGAAGTGATAAATTCCACACTGGTGTAATTAAGATTGTGACACAGGCACCTTTGTCATATAGAAAAATGCTTGTTCAGAAAAACCCTGAAAATCATTCATCTGAACTTGAACAATACCAATCATTGCACCAATATGTCATTGTGAATCAAAACATTAAAATGATGAAAGCAGATTGAGGAATACAAATGCTCCAAGAGCATTTGTATAGCATTGTATATTGTTTTTATAGCATTGTTTGTTGTGAACAAATATTTCAGTTACTTACTGAGAAAACCATTTCACATGAACAACACAATCCAGTACTCACCTTATTGAACTCAAGAGGGGTTGGTTTTGAAATAAGAACACAAGAAGAGCTGTGCAGGATCAGACCGAAGGTCTATCCAGTCCAGCATTCTTTTCTGGCATGAGGCTGATCAGTTGCCTATGGGAAGTACATGAACAGGGCATGAGTGCAGCAGCACTTTCCTGCCTGTGCCTTCCAGCAATCTATATACAGAGGTGTATGGTCTCCATATAAAGGGAGTATATATATATATCCATCATGTTTAGCTGCTAGTGACAGCCCAATTCACCATGAATTTTTTCAACCCCCTTTCAGTCCGTTACTATTTCCATTACTATGTAGTAGTGAATTCCACACTTCAGTTCTATTTGGCATTAATATAATTTGCGGTAACCTTTACTATAAGTTATGGTAGTGAATTCCACAGTTTAACTATATTATTTATTTATTCATTTATTTAATATCTCACCTTTCTTCTTATGAAAGATCCAAGAAAGCTTCCAAAGATTTAAAAAACACAGGACAGTTATTCATCAAAACTTAAACAATTAAATATCAGTTTGCTTTAAAAACTCAGTTTTAAAACCATATAATATGCAATTAAAATACAGTTAAAAAGATAAAAATAGATTAAAAAAATTAAAAACACTATGTGTAGGATCAGAGTGTATGCTATACTTATCATTACCAAACTCAAACCAGAGACCCAGGCCATTTCCACTTAACGTTACTATACCGTTATAGCAGCAGGTTGTTTTGGAGTCAGAAGTCATGCTACCGCACAATATCATCATCATCCAGCTGTTATTCTGTCCCCAAGCATTGCAAAACTGCCATATTCTATTTCCAGAAAAAAATCTGTTAAGCGCCTCCTTTAGCACTTCAATCCCATCAGCCAACTCATTGCGGAACCGTAATAGTGCTTGATAGCGCTTCCTGTTGTCGCAGATCCACCAGTGGGAGGGCTGTGGACATGCCCAGCTTGTCCGCCACTCATTGACTCCCATGACATGGTAACTTCAAATTCTATGACCTCTCAGTGTTTATTTTAAAGTTCTTCTTTGAGTTAAAACTTTTTATTTGTTAAAATACATTTTTAGGCAATATAGTGTAAAAATGCAGTAGTTTAGTGGCATGTTTAGTACAGCTTCCAAAGGGAAAAAAAAACTCCGACCAATCAAGGGCGGTAGGGTGGGGTGAAGGAAGGGCAAAGGAGTGGTCAAGGATGCTGTAGTACAGAAAGAACATTGGTGGCAATACGCTACTCATTTGCTTAAGGCAGAAGGGTGCAGAAAACACTGTTCCTAATCTGCTACCATCACACAAATGGCAGTGCCGCAGTTGTGATAGTATATTGTGCTAGTGGCATCTAGTGTGGAAATGGACCTAGAATCATTCTTGCAAAATCAAGGTATTATTCAGCCTATTGTCTTCTGAAAATTCATCTGTTCCTACTTCCTAGTAGAATATTTCCCACAGTTACATGCAACATCTTTCCGGATATTTTTAATTAGTTAATGATATGAAACCCAATCGTTTTTCGGATCTGCAGCTGTTGAATTGGAAAAAAAATATATAACTGGTTTAACAAGAATGTCACAGCTCCAGTGGACGTTTCCATCTGGCCTTGAAGCTCAAGAACTTTAATGCATACAGCAATTCTTCCAAAATACAGTTTTGTGGTACAATTTTGTGACAATTACTGGAAGTTCTTACTACTTACTGACAGAGATCCCACCAGGAATAAAACTATGGCCATTTCCGCACTAGCCTGTTATAGCACTATTATTCCACTTGCAACATCCTATGGAATCCTGGGGTTTGCAATTTTGGGAGAGGTGTTTTCACAGGATCTATTGGGAAAAACAGTTTGCAGGAAGATGGGTGCAAATGAATATACGATGCCCTATTTTAGATGCTTTCCATGCGGATTGTAATATAATGCAACCTAGTACCCTCTGCATGCTTTTTGACTACAACATGTCCCTAGCCAAGAAAACTTGGTTTAAATAAATCAAAATGAGTATGATCAGAGTTGTAGTCCAAGACATTTGGAAGTTCCGGGTTGGGGAGAGCTGCAGTGACTATAGGTTAATGGTTAGATCCAGACCTCTTTGCCTAGATATAGCCCTATCTGTGTCACTGTGCATTGACCCAGATTAACTTTAAGGAAACAATTTGCCTCTTTTGTTGAAATGAATGGAATAAGGTGAAATCAGTTAAATCATTAAAAATTGAAGTACCATAATGTAATACATAATTTGTGTAAGGCATGTTTTGCTTTATAAAAAAAAATATAAATTTAAAACTAATTTGAGCCTAAAAGAGAATCCAGAATCTTCAGTCATATATGCCCAGGTCTTTTGCGCTATAGAACTTGACCGTGTAGAACATTCTGTGGAAAGGATAAGACTTGCTAAGCCGTGCAGTAAGTCGGAAGAGAAATACCCATACGCTTCCAGTGGTAGTTCCTAGTCACAGAGATTCGTAACGTGCAGACTGAATACATTGCAGAGCATGCTCTGTTAAAGATCAGAAGGAATGAAACAAGTGTAGGCTCACTTTAGGTCATTTTGGTGGATTATGTTGATAACTTGTAATTTATATAAAGAGTAGTCAGTTCCATGGTCCACCATCTCTCTGAGCAAAGCTACTTTATAGTGAACTGGGCCGTCTAGTTGCTTACAGCAGTGCTTCTTGGACTGTCTGATGTTGAGGGTGGAACTGGAACTGTATTTATGCCCATTAACTTTAATTGTTTTTTTCTTTCTTGGAAATTCTCCAGTGACCAGCATTTCATGGCTTGGGAACCAGCACTGGCCCAGGGACCACCACTTTGAGTAGCGCTTCCTTATGCTCTAATGTGACTGGCAGCAGTTCTCCAAGATACTATATAAGGCAGAAGTCTTTGCAAACTAGGCTACTGTAAATCTTTTTAATTTGGGACCTGGGAACTTGTAACCCTGCAAATCACAACTCCCACTTCCCTCACCAATTTGCTGGTAGGGCTCATTGGAGTTGTAGGCCAACAGTATCTGATTTTAATTAGAGATGTCACGTGCTGGACCTGGGATTTTCTGAATGCAAACCCTCTGTGCTACTTTGGAAGAGAGCTTGAGAAAAATTACTTTTGGTCACTACAGCTCCCAAAATTCTCTTGCCAGCATAGCTATCACTGGGTATGGTGTTGGTGGGATTCTGAGGGTTGTAATCCAAGAAAGTAACTTTTCCTAGCTCTGTTTCTGAGCTATGGTGGAAGATGATTGCAAATGTGGACTTTTAACATAGTTATTTGCAGTAAACTTAGGTTGCATTAGGACTGGTCTTTGAAAAAGTTTTTTTTAAAGTTTTTTTTGGAAGTTTTTTTTTAAAGAAAAGATAGTTAAGCAGATGCAAGTCTGTTTCAAATTAAAAGAGCAATTTTTACTGTTAAACATATTTTTATCCCCTTGAATGAAGAAACCATTAAGAGATGTTCCAGAGAAGTTTGAGGCAGATTTGCAGTAGGTTTTTAAAATGTTTGCACTCTGTATCACTTTAGATGTTCCGTTTTAATTTATATTCTAACCCACTTTGAGTCTCATTCAGGAGAAAAGCAGGATATAAGTCAAATCAATAGACATTGTCTTTTAGCTCACCATCTTCAGAACAGGAAGACTGGCAGCTGTGAAGGAGTTCTGTCAGAAGAATGACACAGTTGGATCTAACCTACATGTTTTTAGTTACTCTTTTAAACTTTTGTAAACTACTTTGCTTTAAATGCTTTTTTGGATAGAAAACTAGGGTAGGAAGGCTGACAATTAATTACAGTACAGAAGAGGCATTCTTAATTAAATTGCTGTGCAAAATCTTGAATCATTTTTCTCATTCCATGTTTTCTTTCTATTCCTTGTGTCACTGCCACTCCTGTGCAATTTTATTTTATGTGCTCAGCCTCGCTTCTCACACAACTAGGTTATAATTTTATGACTGTTGTTTTCTTTACTACCAGGGCTATAGTGGACATGAATTCTGGACCGAGCCTGTATACATTGGTGATGAGCTCACTGGCTTGGCAGTGACACTGGGTCAGACTGAACGTGGCTTCCCAGAAGAAGTCACTCATGTTGGGAAACCTCACAGTATCTGGATGGAGATGGGTGAGGCATCACAAGCCTGAGGCAGTCTATTACTGGAATATCCTGAGGATGAATTTACTTAGGAGAAATCTCTTCCTGTTAGTTCAGCATTGCTGTGGAGAAGCATGTGTGAGCAGAATGTATTATGATAGTGGCAGGGCACCATCTTGCAGCATCGTCTGTGCTTAGGCTCTAACGAGGGCCAATACAGTGATAGGATTGTAAATGTGGAAAAGTTCTTTAAACCATCTAATTGTATTTAAAGCCAGTTCTCAGTACCAAACCAAGATAAGACCTGTTAAGCAAGTGCTTATACTAGACCATAAACATAGAGTAAAATGACCAAGGAGCAATATTATCATTAGTTTATTTCTATATCACTCATCCACAAGAATGTGCTCCCAAAGCAAAAATGTACATTCACTTCCCCCAAAAGGTTTTTTTCACAAATCAAAGATCTTTATCATCCAGTCATTCCTTAATAGCTATACTAGTATGGCAAGAGATTTGATTTTGTCTAAATACAACATGCCACACATATTTTTTAAATATGGGAGTTATGCTATATGCTGTAGGAGAAGACACAGCAAAGACTACCAGGGTCACCAATGAGTCGGGGTGGAGGTGGAGGTGATGCTCATCAGTTGTGCTCTGTCTCAGAAAGTGAAAGTTGGCTATTGAGTTTTTGCAGAAGAAAATTATTCTAGCATTTTACGTAGATGCTGACATGTTGATTTCATATTCTTGTTTTTTGTAATCTAATCTTCGTCCAGCAAAGCCTTGGGGGGAGGGAGAGAGACTATGAAGAATGAGGGCACACCCCAAGACTTCTTGGAAGTGTCAACTTCTGTTAAGGTGAGCTTAGATAATTTGGAAACTGCCAGACCTAAGTTTGCAATGTTACATCAACAAGGACACTTTTTGTCAAGAAACCTCAAAGCTCAGCAAGTGAGTAAAGTTACAAGATGTACAGACAGACATGTAGGTCACATTGGGTATTCCTTTTTAAGTGCAGATGATTCTATCAAGCTTGATTTTGCCCAGGTTCTCCTTTTTTCCAGTGCTGAGTCTGCACCCCAAATCCAGTTCAGGTTGCATTCTTTTGTCTTTAAGTCTGCATAAAAGTTCATGTATTTCCATGTACATTTTTGTTAGATGTTCACATTCTACAGTGCATCTTGATTTTTCCCCAGTAACAAACATTGTGTGTGTGTGTGTATTTTTCCAAAAATATACTTTTCTTCCTGCTCATTTTTTTTAATATTCACATTGTTGTGTGCATCCTTTGTGTGTGATTTGACTGTTGATTTTAGAAATGTATGGATTTCTAGAGCACGCTACATTCCAGTTTGTGCCTATGTTTGGGAAATGCAAATCTTCTCAGTTTGCATTGAAATATGAACTGAACTAATGCCTCATACACCCTTAATTCTCACAGGTACGAGACCTCCAAAATACAAATCTTTTCATTGTGCCTGGGAGAAGAGTCTTTTTCTAAAGCATCGACAAAATGAGTTAAAGGAGATCTTAGAAAAACTGGATTTTTATAACCCGGTATGATGACTTTTTTTTTTTCAAGACACAAAACTGTTTCTATGAAGCAGAAGTATAACTTTGGTATAGTTTTCATCTTACTTCACAACTGGCTATAATATAAATTCTGTTTAACCTTTCTAGTTTTTTTCCCTTTAAAAATAGAATCAAAAACTAATGAAAATGCAGTACTTTCTCATTTCCTTCTTCTATGAGTCAAGGACCTAGATGGCCTGGAGGTCATAGGCAGAAACCGACCTTTCACCAGTGTGTCAGCAAAGAGCTTTTCAGTCTGTGAAGAAAAAGAGCTTGTTGATGAAAGAAAAAGCCCGTAAGTAACAAACAATATCACAGACTGGAACAAACAAGACATTTCAAGAGAAATACAGACTTTCAACCCTATGTTATAACTGCTAGGGGAAAAGCTGTAGTAGTTGTAGGTTAAAGTCAATGAGTGGTAAGTAGTTATATAACCTTCCCCCACCCAGTTATTCTTTGTGAATATCCCCTTCTTATTTTCATGTGTCCTTCTCCCCACCAACATTTGAAAATGTAAGTAGAACCACCTGGTGATGGATGGCTGAGTGATGTGGTTGCAAGAGTAAAAACTGGAGGAGGCACCTGTACTTTTAATGGTTGTGTAGAAGAGAGAATTTCAGCAAGTGTTGCTTGTCACGTGGCTAAGTAATTCCTTTTTCTGCACAACCATTAAAGGCACAGGAGTCCTCTCCAAATTTTACTCCAGCAGCCCTCTGGCAGGGATTGGGATTGGGGTGAGCAGTCATTGGGCACAGGAAGAGCACTGTTCCTTCCTCCTTTTTCCATAAATGCACTCTTCCTCCTATTCCCCTTTTTCTCACCTTTGCCTTCTGTGAATGGGAGCCACAGACTTCTACCCTTTGGGGAACATTCTGTCTTTTTCTGCTTCACCCTAGATGGGCGACACATGTATCTAGCTCATAGGTGAGCAAGGAAGGCAAAATAATCTCCCTCCCAGCTGGGGAGGGGGAGAGAGAGAGGATTAAGGGGAATGAATTTGCTTTGGGCAGCTTTTTCTCAAGCAATTCAGAGTTTTTGTTTTGTTTTGTTTTATTTTATTTTATTGGCTTTGGTTGATAGGGATCTATTAGAAGAATATCCAGATGTATTTTTGGAACCAGTATTGGGCCCTTCTCTGAAATTTTGTGGACAGCCAGCTCGCTGGATCAACACTACCACTCAGAAGGTAAACTTTAATACCTTCTGTACCCTTAATTTCTGGGTTTTTTCCTGCCAAAAGAGATTTAATGGAATCAGGAAAACAGTATTGATTTCTGTGGGTCTGGGTTAGGGTGGAATCATATGTGCCAAGCTAAAAATTGACCACTGCTGGAACCTTTGTATCATTTTCTTTCAATCCAATAGAGAGAAGTTGGCATTGCTGCCCGGGTCACCTTTGAAATTCTGGTAGGAGAGAAGGCTGAATCTCTCCTCACAGTAAGCAATGATGGCACCGGAGCCATCTGGTATGACTGGCGACGGCTGCCTCATCCATTTACCTTTCAGGAGAAAAAGAAGAAAAAGGCACAGAATTTTTACTTTAACACCAGGTCAGGTATGTGATATATTTGTTTGCTTGTTTTATTGCCATCGTTGATGGCTTCCTATAAAAGACAGATATGCACAAGCCACTGTGGTGTAGTGGTTTTGAGTGTTGGACTAAGACCTTGGGGGCCAGGGTTCAATTGTCCACTGAGCCATGGTAATGCATCTTTGGCTTGTCACACACTCTCAGGCCCAGAAAACCCTGTGATAGGTTTGCCTTAGGCTCTAGCCATAAGTTGGAAATGATTTGAAGGTACACAACAACAACAGCACACAAGGAAGATGCACAATCTTAGCGTGTTGAATAGAACATAATGGTTACATTAAAGTAGGCAAGTTCCTCTTTAGCCCCTCATGCTAATTCTCAGATACCTGAAACAAGTCCTTTGAGGGAAAGCATCAAATCTTTCTTTCTGTTTAGAGTTAGGGCAAAAGAGTAATAGCACGAATAAAAAAGGTCAGACCATAGTAATAAAGCTGCCTTGATGTATTTCAACATGTTGGATGCTGATCACTTCTGCCTAGATCATAATGTCAATAATTTGGAATTAGCTGGATGTGTCTTTTAAAAGTCAGAAAAAAATATTCGGGGGAAGCTGTGTTGGCCATACATTAAAACAAAGCAAAATCCAATATACCTTTGTTGGCCAACCAAAATGCACAAAACATAACATGCAAGCTTTTGAAGCTCCACTGACCTCTTCATTAGGCAGAGGATGTTAAGAAATCATACAGGAGAAGAAAAATTGTCCCGTCCCCCCCGGCTTTTTCTTTGTTTTTTCTCGTGTATGATATTTTAACATCCCTTGCCTGATGAAAAAGCCAGTGATGCTTCAAAAGCTTGCATGATGTGTTTTGTGTATTTTGGTTGGCTAATAAAGGTATCACTCTTTTGTGGATTTTGGGTATTTTGAAAAGTCACATCATCGTACACTGTTAAAGAGATTTTAGTGAAATTAGCATAAAGCCTCACAACACAGAAACAGAACTAATAGGAAGATGGACTCTAGAGTTAGGTGGTGATTTCTGGGGTCTTTCTTTCATCCCTCATCCCCGTTTCCACTTCTGATTACTTCTAGTTTTGAAAAAGGTCTCCCTCCAGTCTAAAACAGAGTGGAAGCAGAATGCTCTGAAATGGACAGTCATGCCCCCTAATAGTTTCTGGAAGTGTAATTGGCCAATTCCTCCCCACTCCAAAATGGAGTGGGGGCATGTATTTTACCCAGACCTGCAGTATAGAGGCACAAATGCATGTCTGCCACCTCCTCCACATTGAGGGCAGTGGGAAGGTAGATTAGAATCTCTTGTAGGTACCTGATTTATGTTAGGTTGGCAAGATTTTGTACTCCTAACTGCTTAACAGTAGCAGTCACAAAATGATTTTTCCACTTAAGTTAACCTGTCAAAATGAAGAGAGCTTTAGGTGTCCAGGAGTGGTGTTTTGTCTGAAAGGATTGTGAGCTCAGGTCTGGTGTTGATAATGAATTCCTAAGTCAGGGAGGCTCTCTGTTCTTTTGTGCTAAGCATATGACTCCAATTGGTGGCTCTTGGGGTCCTAATTTTTTTTTAAAAAAAAATTAAAACAGGTCTGAAAGGCTTCTAGGTTGTCCAGCTTAGCTGTATGCAGTCACTCAGTAGGGAGCTATGACCCTAGTACAAGCCCATGTATGAAGCATGTGGTGGAAAGCTGTGGTTTTGCCACATAGGTGTTCATCCTTGCCAAAGCCTTGATAGCATTCTTTGTCAACAGATGGGAAGTAAAGGTAAAACTAACATAATACATACATAAAAATAAAAATAGCACGTGAAGAGGCCTTCAGAGGAATCATTCTGCCAGGGGAAACTCCCAGGGCTTTCCTTTCTAATATGGTCTTTCTGTTCCCCTTAGGGGTTATCCTGCCTGGAGAAACCAAGAGGTTTTCCTTCATCTTTAAGTCCATGAATGCAGGCATCTTCAGTGAATCCTGGGAGTTTGGTACTCATCCTGTGTTACTAGGAGGGGCTCTGTTGCAAGTGACGTTATGGGGAGTAGCCTTATATGAAGATATATCATCTGGGATCAGAGAAGAGTTGGAGGTAATCAAACAGTTGGGCAGAAGCTATGAACTTTGTCTTTTCAACAAGTTGGGAAATCAAATAGGACCTAGGAACTTTGTGTAGCTCTGAGATTGTACCTTTCTGTAGGAGGAGTGAGCTTGTATCGCAGCAACATACGTTGCACACACACATATATGAAATATCTTTCCTGCCATGGTTGTGTGGACAAAGGAAACAGATTCAGGAGTATGGATCTGACCGAGTTATGTCACCCATAAGGTCTTTTCAAGCTATCTGATGTGTCAGACCAGCATTTTTTTTTCTAATGTGCCAAGAACTGGTACAATATTTGTGCCCAATGGCTACAGGTGTTTCTTTCTTTTCTTGAAACCTACCACGGAGCAGCAGTCTGTGATTCACAGAAGAACACTAGTCCATGGACTGCCATTTTGAACAGCACTGGGTAAAGCATCAATTTAAGACCAGGGAATTTAAATTCCTACTCCATCATAGAGCCCATGAAACACTGTCAGCCCATGGGGAGGTTGTGAGGATAAACGATAGTAGAGGGAAGAGGGCAGCATGTATGCTCTTTGTCCTTTTGGGGCACTCAGATTAAAGAAGCAAATGGATTGTTAAGTACTGTTTATGTAACATTCCTGAATGATCAGTGGATATGAACATGCAGTCTTCAAATTCTTCCTTGCTATACCCTATAAAGAACACAAACGTAATGGTTGAATGCAATGAGAGTATGATCTTTGGTTTATGGAGGCCAAGGATTGGCAAGACAATAATGATGTGCCCCCCCCTCGCTCAGATCATGGTCTCACCACCTGTTTAATCCAGTTTTAAATAGGTTTAATCTTGGGAGGATGCACAAATATCCCCTCCCCATCAGAGTTATTGGGTCTTTCTGCACTACACTGTTAATAGTGCTATTATTCCACTTTTGACATCCTGTGGAATCCTGGGTTTTGCAGTTTAGGGAGGGGCCTTTAGAATTCTCAGCCACAGAGCTCTTTGGCCTCAGTAAACTACAAACCCCAGAATCCCATAGGACGTTGAAAGTGAAATAATAGCATTATAACAGTGTAGTATGGAGAGGCCCATTATCCCAACATTCTCTTAAAAGGGAAAGTTTGGCAGTTAAAATAGTTCAAATTTGTAGCACAGAGTTAGGAAAAAATCATACGCTAAAAACAATAGGCCTGAAATGAAGTGAAATTGTACATCAGCGTTTTGAGCTGTTTCAGTCCACATCAGTGGGTCCAGTAGGACATACTCCTATGTAAGTATAATTTAAAGTAATTTAAAAGAGGCACCATCAATACAGCATGGTTGCTTTTTTGATAGAGACAAATTTGAAATAATAGATTTGAAAATTCAAACACATTAGAAATAGTTATTATTTGTTTCACTCTTGCCTGCCTTTTCAGATAAATACTGTTCCTGTAAGTAACTCCCACCATTTATAAAACTATCCCTGTCCTTGAGTTTATAAACAAAAAACAAAGACAAGAAGAAAGGGTACAGAGAATTTGCCCGTGCCAGAACCAAGCAGAGAGCTGTAAATGTTTATGCAGGTTGGGGTCAGGGTAGTCTTTCCCTTTTCATCATGTTCTCCCTTGAGCAGGGAAGGGTGGAAACAACCTCCTGGTGGACGTTGTTCTTTGTGCTGGCCATGAAAGCCACGTATCCCTTCCTCTTGCTTGTTTTCGTATTGCCAGAGTCGCATTATTCCCTATTTATGTATCTTTTTGGGAAGACAAAAGTAGAAAGAATGTGTGCTAGTTGATATTTACAGAGGAATCTAGATTCTGTACTTCATCTGTGGCTTTCTTGCAATCTCAGAAAGAATTGGAAGCCCGTGAAGCTGCTGTCATTGTCGAAGAGAATCTGAAGGACCTGCTTGATCGAATTCGTACTCCAGAGCGAGTACGATCTCCTCTTGATGCATATGTCACAGAAGAAGAGTTATTCCAAAGAAAGAATCCAAAGGTAGTGCTAGTCTTCTGGAGCAAAAGCATACTGTTGGGTTGCTCAATCCAGTAGCACATACTCCTATGTAAGTGTATATAGTGTTGCAGGCTTAATCAGTGAAGCACAGAGAGTAGGGCTTATTAGGGTCATGATTGGAACCAGCTAACAGAGAACTTATCTTTGAAGCTGAGCATATTGTTCATTACTAGAGGCAAACAGGACAAGAAATGAATAACTACCTGGCAACACAGTCTTTGGTGATGGCATGGACAAAGTGCGGCCATCCAGGTGTTGGTGGTGTGCTACTCAGATCAGCCCTCACCAACAGACCCAGCGTTGAGGAATGCTGAGAGTTGCTGACCAGCAATACCTGGTGGGCCTTGTTTTGCCCACCTCTGGTTTATGACTTCAGCCTGTTGGGATGGCTGAAACTGATCAAGCTAACTAGAACAAAAAAGAGATTTAATTTGATGGGACAACTGATATGAGTGATACAGCCTCCTGCAGGCAGAGCTACCGTTTCTTGCTACTCAGATTGTCCCCAAATATAAAGGTCTATTTTCATATATATATGTCAGTGAGGTTTCAAAATGTATCCAAGAAGTAGTTCCTTGATCCTTGATCTATGGATCTATTAGAATCAGTTCAAAGATATACAGTAACATGTGAGATTTCATTTTTCTTTGCTATCACTTCTAATCTCCTCTTGTTCCAGCTGTACTACAAACACCAAGTGGTAAAGGAACTCCATGAGTTATGGAACAAGCTCATGAATCCCCCTCAGGTGGTAGAAGTCTATATGTATGAGGGACACAGGAAAAGCATTCTTAGTGACTCCCTACCAAAGAGTGCTGCAGAATCACAGAAGAGTCCTGAGGACACTGGTCGCTGTAAGAGTCTCTCCCCAGCTGTTTCAAAACAAAGGAGGTCTGTGGTAGAGGAGCTGATAACTCATGTGACTGAACTTGAGGTGGAGGAGGTAAAGCAAGTGGAGCCTGTGAATCGAGTGGAGTGGAATCTTTCTGTTGCAGATTTCAGGCAGGTGTGTGACCAGTGTTCTTTAGTGCTCTTATCCTTGGAAAACTCTAAGCACGTCTCACCATCTTACCAGCATATCCAAATGTTTCTAGTCCTGGCAGCAGGTGGAATGAAAGAAGGATGTCAGGATCATGTCCACAACTGAGACACTGGCATGTGGACACACAAAAACATTGTCTTAAGATGTCTGCACATGTAATTCCAAACTAGCTTTCAGGGATATATCCAAAATGCATACCTGCACTGGAATCACAAACATGCACATTCCTTTTCTTTATACACGTGATGTGCAAGGTATGCATGTAGACCTCTGAACAGGTACTATAGAAGAGATCCCATGTTTGATAAATATATATTTCTCTGTTTTGGTGTTTTATGTTTCCCATAGTGAGGGGAGCAAGGAGTGGGAAAGCATGCCAAGTTCATGAGCTGTGGGTTCTGTTCTGTTGCTGTTGGCAAGAGTTGAGGGGCAAGGCCCACTACCCCTCTGTTTTTCTGGAGTTCATGAAGATCTTGGCTATACATGGAAAGCAAAGTCTGTTTGGAGGAGAGGTTTTGACAGTGGTTTTCCCTCTCATTAGTCTGTGCTGACAATCCCTGAGGAGGATGAACGAGAAGCTGCCCTGGCTCAGCTTAATAAAGCAGTGGTGGAACTTAGTGTGGTCCCTTTGACAACACAGACAGAACTCTTCAACCACATATGGTATGTTGTTGATACTGCACAGGACTAACCTTTCTCTGCAAAAACCTTATCTAGCTTAGAAAACCCAGACCACCTCTCTGTAGATTAGAGAAGATGCATAGGCTTCCAAGAGGTGGTTTGATGCACGGAAGAGGAGGAAAGATCTTCTGAATTACTTTTGTTTCTTATTTACTTTTATGTCCCACCTTCCTGTTAACAAGCATGACAAGGCCAACATATCTCTCCTCCTCCCAATTTTATCTTCATGACAGCCTCATGAGTTAGATCAGACTGAGAAAGAGTGATTAGCCCAAGGTCACCCAGTGAATTTCATGGCTCAGTGGGGATGAGAACCATGGTTTCCTCAGTCCAGTCTAACCTCTATAAAGCTAGCAGGTGTCTTAGTTATGAAAGATATAGTAGATATTATTTCAATTATTTATGTTTTTTACCTGTCTCTTCCTCTTAGGATGGCCAGGACAGCATGCCTTTCCCCCCTCTTCCTCTATTTTGTCCTGAGAAGATCCTGCAGCATAGATCAGCATAGGAGCTCCGGTTGAATGACTACACCGGAGAACCTATCCCCTTGTTTCTCCTTTAAATAAATGTCCAGTGTCTTCAATTCACATAGAAATAAGAGGATTGGTTTCCAGTAAGAGTGAGTAATTGAGGCAAAAACTGCAGGACCTGAATCATGAAGAGACAACAAAATAGAGGGACCCATAGAGCAACATGACTTGTTGTGCAAGTTTTTATTATCAACAGACATTGCCTCATTGAAAGGGTATTATAATAGCTCTTCAGCATGGAGATGCTGGCTTAGTGCATAATACTTTTGATGATTCTGTATCTCTTTCCTTTGTGTATGAATGAGTTAAACACAGAAGAATAGGATGAGTAAATCTTGCACTCTAAAAGCAAACTTACCCATGTGTCAAAAGGCAGTTTGCTTCCAGTTTTAATCTAAGTCAGCTAAAAAAACAAAACAAAACAGCAGAACATTCTTGGACATCAAATTCTGGAGATAATTCCTTATAATTGTTGCTGTTATATTTAACAACAAAAAATAAAAAGCAATTAGACTATCAAAAAATTAAAATCAGTTAAAAACATAAACCTTTAAACAACAACAACAAATAAAAGTCCAGTACGTTATAGAAGGCAAGTTTCCCCTAAAAAAAAAAATCAATTCTTATAGACCTGCTTGAATAAAAAGGTCTTCATCTGTCTGCAGAAGAATATTGAGGAATCTGTCAAGCTTACCTGAAATAAAACAGTTCCTCTTAGTTTTAATCTGCTTTTGTTTTGGGGACAGAGTCATGAAGCAGTCAGGTAGCAAAAGTCTAGCTTGCGTTGCTTTCCCTTCTCACTCCATCAAGAAGTAAAATCAGTTTCCTTTGCTATTCCAGTTCCCAGTTGTGGCGTGAGGTCATTGATGGTCTAGTGGCTCGTTCTCTCATGCTCAGATCACTGCTTGGTATGCCTGAGAAGGACACTTATGTTGAAATTGTTCCAGAGGAGTCAGGTAAGTCTTCAGCTTTGCAGACCAGATCTGTTTTGGGAAAGGTGTGGAGCACGACAGAATCTGCAGAGGTCCCAGATACAGCCTTACTTATCCAGGTCTGGAGTCAATGGCAAATCTTTGTTGGTTTTTTTCAGGGTTTGTTACTGTCCAAAAGGTAGTTTTTCTGTTAGAGGTATTAGTAAAATAGTAAAATAATGAACAGTTGTAAGACTTGGATTAAACAGGATTCAAATCAGAGAACCACTCTTTTTTCTGAGCAGTTGAGGTGAAACCAGTGGCTATAAAGACAGGGAAGGAGGACCGAAGAGTTCAAAAAGAAGATAAGAAGGCTGCTGTGAAAGAAAAAGGAAGGAGTTCAAGAGAGGTATGCATTTAGGGCCTTCAGAAAGATGAACCCTGGGAGATGAAGGGCTCAGTTCAGGAAACATATCTGAAAGATTCCCTGGATACATGAGGGAAATTTCTTCCCTGATTTGACCTTTTGATGAAAGGACAGTTAAGTTTCAGACACAACATGCTGTAATGGATGCATGAAACTGTGTGCTTGGTCTATGTACAAATTGCTTGGCTTGCTCTCGTCGCTTTACCATTCTTGCCTTTTTATTAGCAGGAACGCCCAAACAGCAGAAAGGTGAAACTGAAAGAAGAGAGAAGATCAAGAAGTTCCACAAAGGAAGTAAAAGAAGCAACCTCATTTTTGGTGGATGCTGCTGAAGCAGAAACCCAAGGCCTTCACCGTGAGCAAGTGGATCCAGTTGTGCAGGAAAAATATCATGAGAAACTTTATGTTGAAGTAAGTATGTCCATGGTTGTTGCTTTTGTCTCTCTAGTTAGCATTTTGAATGCAGTTCTGAACCTGCTTATTTCTTTGTACACACCAGTAAAATCAGTGGGACTTCCTTCTGACTAAATATATCTGGGATGGTCAAGGGACAGGCTGTCATGTTTTCTCAATAGATGTCATTTTGTACCACCTTTTCACTATCTGATGGCTAATATTACCCTTAGAGCTTGCCATGCATTGTCAGATGATGAAAATAGTTTTATCCAGAGCTTGGGAAAACAATATTTTTGGACTAGTCCTCAACTAACATGGTTGCTGGCTGAGAGATTCTGTGAATTGTTTTCCAAAAGAGTAATTTTTCACGCACCTGGACTTCTACGTTACCTCTGTGGAGTGAGTCCTCCATGCATAACTCTTATTAGGGCCTTCTCCAAGTTTCAGGTTGATTCTGCAGTGATTTGTCTGCTTCCACAAATTGGAATACAGTAGCCCCTCCACATTTGCAAGGGTTAGGGGCACAGAGCCCTCACAAAGTGGAAAAATCATGAATAACTCCCCCTGCTCCTGCAATTCCCCTCCAGAATTCCCACCTTCCATTCCTTTGCCTCTGGCCCTGGCATCAGGGAGTGGGGGAGAAAAAGACACAGTAAAGTGCTAACTTTACTGTAAAGAGGGCTGTTGGTCTTCAGCTCCAAGCTGTCTTGGATGAAACAGATTATCTAGATCCATTTCAAACTGGCTTCAGGGCAGGATATGGAGTCGAGACTGCCATGGTCGCCTTAGTGGATGATCTTCACCTAGGTATTGACAGGGGAAGTGTGACCCTGCTGGTACTCTTGGACCTCTCAGCGGCTTTCGATACCATAGACCATGGTATCCTTCTGGAACGCCTGAGAGGGCGGGGGATCGGGGACACTGCACTTAAGTGGTTCCGGTCCTATCTCTCAGGTAGATACCAGATGGTGATGCTTGAGGACAGCTGCTCCTCGAAAAAGGAGCTTAAATCTGGCGTCCCTCAGGGCGCCGTCCTGTCCCCAATGCTATTTAACTTCTACATGAAACCGCTGGGAGAGATCATCAGGAGGCATGGAGCAAGGTGCTATCGGTATGCTGATGACACCCAGATATATCTCTCCATGCCTCGGATAATAGCCTGCACTCTTAGTAAAGATGTTAAAGCAGTATGGGTTGCCCTAATATTCCAGATCATGTGGATCATGAAAAACTATGACTCTAATAGATCTGCCACAGCATTTGATTGTCCTGATGTATATAGCCTGTAGTCAGGACGAGAGTCTATCATCAGACAGAATACAGAGAAATGGAATAGTTTCCTATTGACAGCGGAGTGAGGCAAGGCTGTGTTTTATCACTATCTGTTTAACTTGTATGCTGAAAGTATCATACGTAAAGGAGGATTAGACTTGGTGGAAGGAAGAAGAAACATCAACAATTTAAAACAGACAACACCTTGCTACTAGTAGAAGACAGGAAAGACTTGGAAGAAGTATAGACGAAAGTCAGGACAGAAAGTGCAAAGGCAGGTTTACAGTTGAGCCTTAGGAAAACAAAAATAATGACCATAAATTATTTAAATCATATTAAAGAAGACAATGAAGGCATTGAAATAGTTCAAGATTTCCTGTATCTTGTCTTAGGCCATTTCCACACTACGCTGTTATAGCACTATTATTCCACTTGCAACATCCTATGGAATCCAGCTGGCCCCTCCTGAAACTGCAAACCCCAGGATTCCATAAGATGTTGCAAGTGGAATAATAGCGCTATAACAGTCTAGTGCGGAAATGGCCACAGTCCTCAATCAGAATAGAGACTATGGTCAAGAAATCAGAAGAAGATTAGCAACTGGAAGGGCAGATCTAAAGTAACTAGGCGAGATCATGAAGTGTAAGGATGTATAATTGAATACTAAAGTTAGGACTCTCCATGCCATCATATTTTGAATTTCTGTATATGGTTATGGAAGCTGGACAGGGAAGAAAGCTGATAGGAAGAAGATGAACTTGTTTAAAATTGTGGTGCTGGAAAAGAGTGCTGTGGATACTGTGGACTGCTAAAAAGACCAATAAATGGATCCTATGGGAAATCAAGCCTGAATTCTCCCTAGAAGCAGGATGACTAAACTGAACATATGAGAAGACATGAGTCATCAGAAAAGACAACAATGCCTGTTAAGGTAGAAGGCAGTAGGAAAAGAAGACCGCATTATAGATGGGTAGACTCAATCAAGGAAGACATGTACTTGAATCTGTAAGATAGAATCATAGAATCATAGAATCATAGAAATGTAGAGTTGGAAGAGACCACACAGGCTATCCAGTCCAACCCCCTGCCATGCAGGAACACCCTCAAATCAATCCCGACAGATGGCCATCAAGCCTCTGCTTAAAAACCTCCAAGGAAGGAGCCTCCACTACACTCCGAGGCAGCAGATTCCACTGCCGGACAGCCCTGACTGTCAGGAAGTTCTTCCTGAGGTTCAGGTGGAATCTCCTTTCCTGCAGCTTGAATCCATTGCTCCTTGTCCTGGTCTCTGGAGCAGCAGAAAACAAGCCCCCTCCTTCCTCTACGTGGCATCCCTTCAAATATTTAAACATGGCTATCATGTCCCCTCTTAACCTCCTCTTCTGCAGACTAAACATACCCAGCTCTCTAAGTCTATCCTCATAGGGCATGGCTTCCAGGCCTCTCACCATTTTGGTCGCCCTCCTCTGGACTTGCTCCAGCTTGTCAATATCCTTCTTGAATTGAGGTGCCCAGAACTGGACACAGTATTCAAGATGGGGTCTAACCAAAGCAGAGTGGTACCAGTACCTCCCTCGATCTAGACACCATACTCTGAGCAGGTCTGTTGATGATAGTGTTGCCATAAGTCAAAGCTGATAGTTAACAACACCATAATGGCATTCCAGAATAGTATCTTCAACTGTCATATTTTAAAAAGCAGAGTATAGCAGAAAGAAAAAGAGAAGTGAAATATCTAACAGTGAACCTACATACATCAACTCAGAAGTAAGATCCATTGGGTTAATGAAACTTACGGAAGGCAACTGTGTATAGGACTGCAGCCCAATTCACTCTGCCTTATTCTTAGGTTATTTAGATGGCTGTACCAACATTCTATCAGATGCATTTCCGGAGATGGTTCCAGGATCTGGAATGACTGCCAGGAGACAGGAAATCCTGTTAGAAACTTCAGTCACATGGGACACCTATTGTCTTGGTGGCTCCTTCTTTAGCCAACAGGTCATGGGGCAGAAGACACTGCCAGAATAGTGACATGCAGTGTACACAAAGTGCTTCCTCGTTTTTTTTTGTTTTTTTTTTGAAAAATCCATTCCATGATTCTTCCACCATGTCTCTAAGCATATAGCTCTCCCTCCCACCAGCGTAATGCAAGAAAGGGATGTAAAGCAGCCATGGCCAGTGTGTGTAATTCTTGCCTTTTCTCTGTCCATAAAAATAAGGATTGATTAGTTCAATCAGCTTTTTGAATAGCACTGTGCCTCTCTCCCTCCCAAATAGAGAGAAAAACAGAGAATGTGGTTTCTTCAGCCATCACAGTAATGAAATGAAGTTCTTTGAAGATATGTCTGATTTGGCTCAGTCTATAATTGATGAAGGGGGATAGCAGCAGCAGTGTAGAATACATAAAAGGGTGGTCACAACTGCAGTTGATAAAAGAGTGAAATACATTGTGAAATTGCTTGATGTACTTTTTGACTCCTACTGTTCTTGGATACCAGTCTTCTATCTCCAGAGAATAGAGTCTTTACTCAAAAACAAAACAAAACCACTTGTATTACCTGAGGCAGTGCTTGTTAAACTGTCTGACGTACGGGAACAGCAACAGTTTTAGCCAGCATACCACACACTGGTACCATAGTTGTCCCCATTAGCTAGAATTGTTTCTTTCCTGAAAACTGTCCAGGGACCAGCAGCTGATGGCTTGTGGACCTACATTGGTCCATGAACCACCATTTTGGATAGCACTGACTTAAAGCACCTTTCATCTTTGTTCATACTCCCAGAGAGAGCTAGTCTAGATCCAGCTTTGTTAGGCCCTTTTAGAATCTTAACTCCAGTATAATTGTGTGAGTGATGCCTCTTTCTGAAACCAGGTCTGTCCCCTTGGATGGGTGCAGAGGCTGCACGTATGCATGTGCATGTGCCCCAACTGGCAGGACATACACAGTACATCAGTAAGTCTGTTTGCATGGAATTGGCAAGAGATCCCTTCTGGCCTCTTTGTGTAGCATCCAAATGGCTGAACGGATGTTGGGTGCCACAGCATATGGAGTTGGTTTACATGCTTCTAAATGCCAGGTATCACAACCTTGCTATAACCATGGCATAGCAAACTCCCTCCACATACCCACCATTACCATGACTAAAGTTGATTAAGTTCAGACTTATAGTCAACATTAAATGCATTACAAAACAACTTTACCTTGACTACTAGCTCTTCCTTGGAGGAGTTTGCTACAGGATGCACAAAACACTGGAAAATGCATACACTTAACTTGATTGTATGTCTAAGAAAAATTAATATTTAAGGGGCTGCCTTTTGTTTTGGTTCTGAAAGTATTTTTGAATTGCTTTCTGCTTGTAGGTTTATGGATTGCTGAATTCAATGGTGAACAAAATGGTCTTCCTCTTTGAGGAGCTGAAGAAGGATGTCCCAAAGAAAACTAAAGCATCTTTTTTCTAAATGCTGCTGATTTCATAATTAAATAAAAGGCTATATATTTTTATAGACAAGGTCCTAGCATTCCTTCCGTTTTTGAAACTGGCAGTTGATGGACTTGGGAGCTGATTTGTTCAATGAGCATTCCACTGCACACACACATATATATTTAATTAATTTAATATCCTGCCTTTCTCCCAACATGGGATCCAAGGCGACATTCAGCATTACGGTTGTAACCCCATATATGGTTGGATTTTACAGTTTAGTCTATTTATAACAAAGTTGAGAAGCTTCAGACACACAGACAAGGGCAAATCATCAGTTGTTGTTGTGTGTCTTCAAGTCATTTCTGACTTATGATGACCTTCAGGTAAACCTAGCATGGGGTTTTTTGGGTCCTTGAGAATGTGACGTACCCAAGGTCATCTAGTGGGTTTCCATGGCTCAGTGAGGAATCAAACCCTGGTCTCCAGGGTTGTAGTCCAACACTCGAACCACTATACCAGACTAGTTCTCCATCATCAGTACTGTCAAGATTTTCAGGCTAATTGTTGTATGTGATAATGTATCTCTTTCCCTTATGATTGACTTCATACAATAGATGCTTGCAGACAAGGTTTTTGTTGTTCAATCCCTCATTTTATAAGGAGGTCCAAATGTCATTGTCTTCCATTTGTAGTCCTCTTGTGCTTCCCAATCACTTCTTATGTAGCAGAAAAAAATCTGTTAAGGAAGAAAAGTCTGCACAAGTCCTCTGGACTGTCAGTGCTAGGAGCCTTCCATCTGGCAGCCCCTAGTAATAGCTGCGTGGTTGAAAGACCCAATGGCTTTACATGTGGGCTGGCCACCCTATGCCCTCTTGGCAAATGTAGATCTCAAGAGATACAGATCTCATTCCTTATTCACAGCAGCACTCTGAGTTATGACTTTCAATGCTGTGGAATTTTGACAATGGTGTTTTTTTGTTTGCTGTAAATAACGCTTGTAAGATTTAGAAGTGGCACTGTTCAGCTGTCATTGCTTGTGGTATGTATTAATATATGTGTGCCCTGCACTCTTGTCAAACCACATTGCTAAGACTTTAAACAAATGTCTGGACAGAAGTTCCCCTCCAGCAGTATGGACAGCCCTTCTGCAACAGATGTGCGTATGACTACTAAGGCATTTCCTGGGTTTTAGTCCTGCTACAGGTGATGACAAGTAACCCATCTAAAACCACACAATATTTAAAGACTTTCCTTTCAAAAAGAGGACTGTAATCCTAAATGCCCTTCCTATTGAATTCACTGGGGATTATATCTGAATACCCATGTAAAGGATTGTGTTATTAGCAGTATAAAGCAGATGTGCTTATCTGGGTCCCTATGAGCATTCATGCAGCTCTGTGAAAAGAACACACAAAAATAGCACAAGGCTCCCTCACAGCAAGGTCTTGTTGGGGAAAAAAAGTTTCAAGAATTCTTTAATAGCATTATTCCCCTCTACAGAACAGTTCAGAACGTTTTTTAAAAAAATTACAAAAGAGACTTTTCCTTATTAACTGGAAATTATTGATACTTAATTGTTTCCCATATTAACTGTATAAATTGAAAGCTGTTTGTTCTGAGGCCCTGATTTGCTTCATTACACTTTTGGGGGGGGGAATGAAGCAATTTGAAGTCCCTCCATGCCCTACTGAGCACAGCCCCAAATGTCAACCATTCTCCCTCAAGCACAAATAAGATTTTGCCAGAACCCTGCCCCCCGCCCCGCCACCGCACTGCTTCTATTGACCAGCTCAGGGCAAAATGAGATGATGGCCTTTTAGGCAATTAGCAAATGCTCAAATGGCTTTTAAACAGTAAATAGCAGATATAAATGCCTAGTCTGGATTGAAACTTAATCCCATCCTCCCATACTGTAGTCTGTCCCCAACCCACACCTTCTATTTATAATATAATATAATATAATATAATATAATATAATATAATATAATATAACATAACTTATAAAAGCTTCCATTAACACTGAATGGGAGCTTCAGGTCTCCTCCTACTGCCACAATGCAATGGCAGGTGTGGGGGCTCTAACCAAAATCAGGACTGCCGCAGCAGCAAAGGGTTAAGAATGCTGTATTACAGTGGCTTAAAGCCCACTGGGGTGCATCACATACTCTCAGGCCCAGAAAACCCTGTGATGGGTTCACCTTGAGGTTGTTGCCATAAGTTGGAAACAACTTGAAGGCGCATAATGAACACACAATTAGTTTTAGGCCCAGATTGTGATTTTTAACACTGTTTTTGAAAACAGTCATATTTTACTGAAATGGTTAGCTGCCATCAAGTTGACTCTGACTTACGATGACCCTGTGAATGAGAGATCTCCACGTCACCCTGTCATCAGTTGCCCTGCTCAGGTCTTGCAGACTCAGGGCAGCTGTAGCTTCCTTGACAGAGTCTATTGATCTGTGATGAAAAGCCGTTCCCCTCCCTGATTTTGCAGCATATGCACAGGGCTCTTCTCTGCTTCTAGTTCTTCACAGCAATAATAGTTGCTTGTATTTTATTTATTCATTTACATTTATATCCCTCCTTTCTCCCAATATGAGACCCAAGAGCCATGCAATACGAAATTTAATACAGTTAAAACAATGGATGATAAAAAGGTTTGAAAACAATTAAACCATGATATTACAAACACTAATTCAAAACAGTTTTAAAAGGTTCTTAAAATACAGTGATGATGATGATGATGATGATAAAAGTACAGCACACCCCAGTTAAAAGGATTTCTTTATCAGACAGTTAACCCTCAAAGGCCTCAATAAAAGGACGGATCTTTGCCTGCCAGTGAAAAAAGCAGAGAGGGGCCAACCTAGCTTTCCCTCAGAAGGAATTCCCCAGTCTGGGAGTGGCCACCAAGAAGGCTCTTTCTTGCCACCTCACCAAGCATGCCTATGATGGTGCTAGGATAGAAACAAAACTATCCTCCAGGATCTTTAAACTGAGGCAGGCTGACATGGGAGATAACAGTCTTTTGGATTTTGCTGTTGCATGCCTTCAAGTTGTTTCTGGTTTATGGCAGGCCTAAAGTGAAGCTATCATACAGCTTCCTTGGTAGGCTTTGTTCAGAGGGGATTTGCCCTTGCCTTCCTCTGAGGCTGGGAAAGTGTGACTTGCCCAAGGTCACCCACTGAGTTTCCATGGCTGAGTGGGGGTTTGATCCCTGGTCTCTCAGGGGGTTAGTCCAAGGCTAAGACCACTACTTGCTCTCATTGTCTTTCAGGAACTAATTCTTAGTTCTAGTCAGATCAGAAGGCAAGGTGTTAGCTCAGCTCAGTACAGTACTTCTGATCTTGGAAGCTAAACAGGGTCAGCCCTGGCTAGACTGCCAATAAATACCAAGTGCTGTAGGCTATATTTCAGAGGAAGGAACTTGCAATACCATCTCTGAGAATTCCTTACGTAAGAAAACTCTATGAAATTCATGGGATCACCGCAAGTTGACAGGTGACTTGAAAGCACATACTCACACACTTCTCAGGGGATGAGAAGGAGCAGTAATCCCCCCCCCAGTGTAACAAGGACTTGCGTGTTTCTTTCTTTCCTGGAAAGTTAGCAGTGACGGACAGCCAAAAGCACAGGGCTTTTTGGGGGGGGGACTGTTTTAGCTCATGTACCCATCAGGGTCATTCTGCATGTGTGTGTGCATGTTTTAAAGGGGGGGTGGGAGTGAAATCTGTTAACTCACTTGTCAAAACACAAGGCCCGTGGGCTGAATCTGTCCCACCAAGCCATTTTATGCGGCCCTTGCACCTCTCCTGCACCTGTGGCACTCCCCTCATCTGGTGAACCCAATCCCCACATTGTGGGGCCCTGGCTGCTGGTATTCTGAAGAGGGGCCCAGCAGCCAGCACTCACGATCTACTTCTACTTCTTACTGCTCCTCTGCCCAAGTCTCACAGAAAGAGGCACCGAGAGGGTCGGGGGGGGCAGAAAGAGGCACAGAGAGTGTCTCAACTGGGGCCCAAAAGTTAAACAAAGTTAATGTAATAAGCAGTGCTTGGTAATATTTGTCTGATGATTAAAAAAACATAACTTTTTGTTTTCAAAACTTATTTTTCAATACAAGTATTTGCTGATGTACAAGACTCACTTTTCCCCCCTAAAAATGCTGTTTGAAAATGGTCTGCGTCTTATACGCTGATGTGTCTTACATGTCTGCAAATGGTATTTGCCAGTGTATAAATGTGGTGTGCCTTATACGCCAGCAAATAAGGTAAATCGTACAATAGTTGTACACTTGAATATCTGCTTGCCTAAACTTCAGAGCTAGTTATTACTAAAACCAATAATAACCGCATGCCGAGGCAATTACTTAGTATGATAAAAGAGTAGATATGTTTCTATAGTCTTACAGATACAACTGGCCCTTTGAGGGCAACCATAATGCTGATGCCGCCCAAGATGAAAGTGAGTTTGACGGCCCCGGGCTAACCGATCCAAGCGTAATGCCAGAAGGCAGGGGCTGCTAGGGGGCCAGTGGGGAGGGCGGCGCGGTGGCAGGCAGCGCGCCCGTGGGGCAGCGGACGGCCAACGGGGACGAGCCTCCACCGCACCCGACGGCTTGCTCGCTGGTGGCTCTGCGGGGGAAGAAGAAGAAGAAGAGAGAGAGCCGGGCCTGCCTGTCTCCCTCCCTCTCCGCCGCCCCCAACTCCCTGGGGCCCAGGCGGGCGCACGTGTGTCACCCTCTCTCGCCGAGGGGAGGGCGGCGGCGGGGGGGGCAAAGCTACACAGCCCCGGCCGTAGGCGCCAGGGCTGGCCGGGCGGAAGAGGGAAAGGCAGCCGCAGGCAAAAGCACCCGGTGGGGGCGAGCCGGAACCAGCGACAGGGACTGAGCCGCACGTCTGTTGCTTCATCATCCTCGTCGCCGCCGGCGTCATCATCCCACTCGCTGGGATGACGCCGCGCTCTGCCCGGGCCCCTCTCCTAAGGGGTTGGACCCCAGGGAGTAAGTGACTCACTCCCCGCCTCTCTTGCTCGCCCACTCGGCCTTCACGCTCTCTCCTGCGGGCCGTGCGGACCCTCAGGGTCTAACGCGGCTCCGGAGCGGTGAAGGGGGCGAGCCGCGGCAGCCCGCTTCCCTCTCCCCCTCCCTCCGCGCCAGTCTTCTCGCATCCCTCCGCGCAAACCGACACAGACCTGCCCAGCCAGCTCGGCAACTTCGGAACGCCGGGTTACGGCGGGGAGGCGAAGCGCCCTCGCTCTCCCTCTCTCTCCTCCTGCGACAGCCAGCCCGGCACCGCGTTGGGAGAGAAGCGAAGGAGGGCTGGGGGTGGGAGGCGGGGAGGGGTCCCTCCGCCGCGGCGGCGAGGCGTTTGTTGCGCATCACCTCAGCGCCCGGCAGTCTCTGCCCCGAGCCGAGAGAAAAAAGACGAGGAACAGCCGGCGGGAGCAGCCCCAAGGGCGATGGCGGGCCGCTGCTCCCTTTCGCGGACTGGACGGGTTTTAGGGGTGGCGCGGGACTGAACACCGTCGCCTCCACCAGCGGCGGCGGCGGCGGCGGCGCTCTCCTTCCAGGCTGTGGGAGGGAATGGCACCAGCGGCAGCCGCGGGACCGGCGAGGACGGCCGGGGAGGCACGCCCGAAGTGAGGCGCTCCGTCCTCCCGCTCTGCGTTTAGCTTCACGTCCCCTCGGGGGAGACCCGGCGCGCTCCGGCGGCCGCCCTCCCTCCGCCCCCGGCAGAGCCCCGGCCCCTCAGCGAGGCAGCAGGAGCGGGCGCCGCTCGCCCGGCCAGGTAGCCCGTGGCGCGCGGAGGGAGGGGAGGGAGGCCAGGCGAGGCGGGAGGGGGAGGAGAGCGGGCGGGCGGGGAGGGGAGGGGAGGAAAGTTCTGGACGCCGAGGGCTCTCGGTGGCTGCAGCGGGGCCGGCTGCCTGGATTGCCGCCGCGACTTTGGTCCACGCCGGGCGCGGGGAAAGCCCGCCGCCCCCTCCCCGGGCTCCCCCGCAGTGCGCCGCCGCCGCCCGGCCTGAAGCGTCCGGACCGGCGCCGAGGTAGGACGCGGACCCGCGGCGGCTCCTTTCTCTCCCGCCCCGGAGGTGGGGGTGTCCCGGCCCGAGGGGTGCGTGCGTGTTGGGTGCGCGCGCGCGTTCCGGGCGGGCGGGAGGGGGCGGCTTGCCTGCCCTGGGCGGCGCGCGTCCTGCGGGAGATGCTGCTTCCCCTGCCCCTCGAGAGGACCCTCCGGGACGGCGGGGGCGGGGAGTCGGCGGCGATTCCCGGCCCCCTTCCCTCCCCGCAGTCCCTCCCTCCTCCCTCCCTCCCCACCCCCGCGCCTTGCCGGTGGCTGTCACCTGCCTTGCGACAGTGCCTTGTCACCAGCACTCGGCCGCCCCAGCCTGCCGCTCGTATCGCCTTGGATGGATCCGGCCTCGGCCAGGCAGCTCCCGAGCCTCAGCTCCTCCGGATTTCTTCAAGGTGCGCGCGTGTGTTTGTGTGTGCAGATGAGGACGCGCGCCCTTCTTTTCCCGCGGGCGTGCGGGCGTGTGTGGGTCCCCCCTCCATCTCCGTCCCCCTCTGGCTTGCTGTGGCGCTTGCTTGGGGGAAGCAACTCGGGATCGCGGCGCGTTTCAGCAGGATTATGTAATGCGGGCTGTTCCGGCGAGCGGAGCGGGGCTGTCGCCTGGCGCGCGCCCCCTCCCCTCCTCTGCCCGCGCGCGAGTGGGGGGGGGAGTGCCAGGCAGGCGCGGGGCGGGGGGCGGGCAGGGTCTGGAGCCAAAGGGCTCCTGCGTGGAGTTCGCGCGCTCTCCTCCCTCGGGTCAAATCCGGCGCGGAAAGTTTCCTCTCTGTTCCGGCTGGCGCTCGCCTTTCCCGCCCTTGTGTCGGGGGGTCGCCAGGGGAGGACTTTCGGGTTGAGGTTTGGAAGTGGCTGGAGGGAAAACCAGCGACCGTGGACACCAGCCCTGGAAAAGGGGAGCCTAAAAGGACCTTCCCCCGTCCCTGTTTCAGCCTCGTCGCTTCTTTTGCTCAGACTGAAGTGGCTTCATTGCCTTTCCAGGCTGAGCCTTCTCTGCTGGCTCAGACCAAGGCAGGATTCCCCTGTCCCTTTAGTGGCCCTATTGTTGCTCTGCCTACCTTGTTATTTTAGCTGGGGGGAGGCAGCAGGCAGAGGGAGGCGAAAGGGAGAAAAGAACTGCTGCTGTGCCTTAAGGATTCTGAGAAGTGCTACTAGAGGGTGCTCTGTTGTTTTCTTAAAAAGGAGTTCGGCAGAGAAGCCAGGGGACAGGTACAATTAAATAAGATAATCCCTGAGTCCTTTGATAGTTAGGGCGCTCTGCTCTTTGTTAGAGGAATCCCTCTACTGCACAGGCCCAATTGCTTCCCCATCTCTTTCCTTGCCAGGCACAGCAACTTTGCTTGCTACTTTGGCTTCTTTTAAAATGTGCAACCCCTCCTCTCCCTACTGGAAAGATCCCTGCTGCAATGATCTTGCACGGTCTTTTTTTTTTTTTTTCCCCAAAGGGACAGGGAAGTGAAATGAAGGAGAGGTAAGGAGGGACATATGTGAGCAGATGTCACCTTCTTCTGTTTTACATATGTCGTTTCTTCCTCCATAGTGCTATGTTGTCATTGTTATGCAGTTCTGGAGTAAACAGCATTTCCTATTGTTCCTGGAGATGTGGGACAGTGAAACACAAAAGGCATTTCCTGTAAGAAGTATTTATGGTTACAAATCACCAGCAAGTCCTAACACCCAAACGCGGTCAGGAACAGGAGCCAAAAGATTTATGCCCTCTCTGGTTCTCTGTAGAGAGCAGCCTGGAAAGCCTTAGGTCACTGTATAGGAGTGATTCTCTTGCGACTGCAAACCAACATTGTGGCTCTTCGGGAGTATGTCACGGCATAGTGGAAGGGACTTCTGGAAGCCCCCAGGGTGGTTGCCTCTCTCCTGCTTGGATGGCGTGCCTTCCCCACCTGACACCACTTTTAGTCAAGGTCACTGCAGTAATTCTGTTTGTGGCTGGTTGGTGCTGCTGTCTTATCTACCCCACGGTTTCTGTTTCCCTCTCTTTGTGTTCATGGGGATATTGTGTTCGATACAACTTACTGCTTTTAACACCCTTGGCAGTGCTCCAGAGGCAAACACTCTTGCCTCTCTTTTCCACCTCCTCCCAACAATGCTGAAAAGAGATGTTCCAGGGCTGGCACTGGCCTTGAGGGCAATGTGCTTTTTCTATGAGAACATTAACACACATACACACACCCCAGCCTCAGATCCATAATGTCTAAGTGGATAAAAAGGTAAGGCACAGGGGTTTAGCTGCAGGAAGGGCAAAAAGAGGGCATTGCTTCCCAAACAAGAATTCTGCCTTTCCCCAGGAAATTTTCTTTCAGCCCCTAATGTTCTAGGATTGCAGTAACTTAAAACTTCAGTTGGGCATTGAGAGGTACAGTTTAGCTACATTGAAAGAAAAGAGCGAGACAAAGTTCCCAAGAGAAAGCAAACACAGCAAATGGCAGAGTTCTAGGTATGGAGGATTTTCCATGTCTTACTCTCTGTGATGCTAGAAATTTGGGGACTGAAGGGAAATTGGGGAACAGAATTCTTAACTGGGGTGCCAGTTATTTCATATTGACCCCTCCGTAGCTACACTCCTGGTAAGGCACGCTCTGCATGCTCAAGGACACACTACTACCAGTGCTTCTTCTAGGGCTGTGCCTTGACCAGTTCCCTTTGAAGCAGGTTTTGCAGCCATGCTGTGTGAGCAGTGTCCTGCTAGGCCCTGCCTGCCAGCCCCCAAGAGATCTTCTTTCTACACATGCAGAATGAAAATGCCTGGGAAGTATCTTAAGAGGTGAATGTTATTGCTCAGCCTTAATTAACTCACAGCTCCCTGCGTCTTGCGCTTGGAGCTCTTCCAGAGGAAGGCACCAGGTGTTTGCTAAAAAGGAATGTCCTGACCCAAGACTTATGTGCAAGGGACATTTTTATCAGCAGTAACGTTGTGTTTGCTGGAGAAGGAGGAGGAAGGGGACGGGGAGGAGAAGGCAAAGGAAAAAGTGTTTAAAGAAGGCAGAACTTTATCTGAAACCTTGTAGAAGCCAGAAGGAGAATGCTGATCTCTGGCACTGGCTGATACATATTTTGCTGCCTCAGGCAAAATGCTGCTCTGACCACCCAAGGCTGTTCCCACATGCCACTGTGTTCCCTTCAATTTGTGTTTCCTCTCCCTCCCTCCCTCTTTATCTCTCTGGCCCACAGATTTCTGTGTTATTTAACCGGACTGCAGCCTAGTAGTTTCTCTGACCTCAAGGACTCTCCAGCTTTTTTGCTTCCCTTTCACTGGTAGCTGTGAAGGTTCATACAGTTGACCCTCCATACCTGCAGATTCTGTACGTATAGATTCAACCAACCATGGCTTAAATATGTCTGTGTGTGTATATAAAAAATCCAAAAAGTAAAGTTTGATTTTGCCATTTTATATTAAGGGATGCCATTTTACTACACCATTGTACACAATGGGACTTGAGCATCCACAAATTTTAGTATCCACGAAGGGTCCTGGAACCAAATGCTAGTGGATACCAAGGGTCTACTGTACTTAGTAATATAGAAAAACTCTCTTACACTGAGTCATACCATTGGTCCATTTAGCCTAGTATTGTCAACTCTTTGGAGTTTCGGTCAAGCTTCTTTCCTAGCCCTTCCTGGAGATCTCTGGAATTTCCTAATAGCCCCCCACCCAAGTACGAACCAGCCCTGACTCTGCTTAGCTTCTAAAATTAGATAAGCTGGGTTATGAGAGGTGTGGCTGAGTGGTGGTAGTGGTGACAAGGTAGTATTACTCAGGGTGCCCTTTATTTATTTCCTGTGATGCTCACTAAAGTTGAGTGAATCACATTGCCCCATATACTCCTATCTAATCTCTTTGAATCCCCTTCACAGTCACCCCTTTCCCTCGTTACTCCGCTGCTGATCTCCGAATGGAAAGGGAGTTTAGTGGTAGGACACTGGGTTTGCAAGACCCAAGTTCAAACACTGGCATCTCTGGTTTAAGAAAGGTGAGGGAAAAGTTTATCTGGAGAGCACCTTCCAGTTGGAGTAGACTTGGGATGAGAGGAGTGTTTGGCCTGTTCAGGAAGTTGTTGTAATGTAACCACTGTCAAGTTTATCCACTTTTTGTGTTCATGATAAGGCTGTGGGGCCCCTGACATAGTGTAAGGCCCCAGCACATCTTAGTTCAGCTTTGGCTGCAATTCCCTTCAGCCTTGCCCATTGTAACCAATGGGATGAGAAGTCCAACAGCTTTTGCCCTTGGAGCTTTTGCCCTTGGAGCAGATAGCACTGGGCTGGAGCTGGACAAATAGTATTACTTGGAGTAAGACAGTTTTTTGCATAAAAGTTCATCCTTCCTGTGGTTTTCAATAGCTGTTCACTGAACATTTAACCATTATGGTCTCTGCTGTATGGCTTTGCCCTTGTCTGCAGTGGGCACATGGCAGGTACAGACATCTTAGCAACATATGCTATGGAAAAGGAATGCCATCTGAATAACTCAGCAGTGGCGAGCTTACTCGGTTTCCGTACAGGTGGATGTGATGTTCTTATTCAGTCATTCAGTAATTTCAATTTTTAAGTACTAATTACATTAAACAATGAAATTATGTGTTCTCTTCACCCCACCCCCACTTTTAATGCTGTGCTTAGCTGCAGTCATTTTCTTGGTGTGTAGCTCTTCTAGGATCTAAAAACAGTAAGTGGGTTGGATTGTGCACAGAAATCAATATGTGGAAGTGTCTTGAAAGAAATGTTGTGAGCTGTGTACAGTTTCCAGATTTTCTTTCCCTGACTCACTGTCAGTGATGTTTCTTGTTGGGTGGAGAAGGATTGTATCTCACGTTTCCTTTGAACAGGGGAGGAGGTGTATGGCTAGCCATGCCTACTGCAAAGGGCGGGGCTGCCCCAGAGAGAATTAGAATAGGTGACTCATTTTGCTGGTTTGGGGAGTCACACATACTTCCCAGGTGTGTGTTTCATGGCCACCTAGTTCTAGTCATTGAGAAAATTAAGTTTGGTAAGTAGGGGTTGAGTTCTGAGTCATTTAAGAAGGTAAAGGCTGAAATCAAGAAGATGAAGCAGCTGAATTTCAGGAAGACACCTTCTCTGGGGATTTAGTTCATGAGGTAAACAGAGCTGAAGTTATCAATCTCCTCTTTCCCCCCACAAAAAAAGGAGAAGTGGGAGAACAGTCTTCAGTGGATTTCTTGGATCTGCTCAAAAGCAACATTGACGAGCGATGTCACTAAATCTAATCTGTTTAATAGATTTGAAAGTCTAGACTTTAAAATATTTGAAATTTCCTGAGATTTATAATTTGAAGGCAGAATTATAAAAACAACTCACAGACACATTTAGTTCATTACTTTGGAGGTCTAGTGACATCATTTGAACATTGGTGGCTGCTACTGAAGTTTCATGAGTACCCTTATTTCTTTAGTCTGGAGAATTCAGATTAGGAAGATGAGTCTCACAAGATACTTTCATGGATTTTGATGATGGAAATGCCAATAAGCTGATGAGTTTCACCTCCATGACAAGACACCAGCTTGGAACCAGGAAGGAAAATGTCCTGAGATCAAACTGGAGATTTTTCTTTGCCTCTCTGGGGCACATAGCTTAGTCTATTTGCCTGAGCTAGCTAGACTGTGGTTATTTCTTGCCCTGAAGTTCAGTTGCTGTTGAGGTTATTAAAAGTTCCCTGTTTTTGCTATGAAGACTCAAGACATCTTACAATGAAAGTATACGCGTGTGTGTGTGTGTGTGTGTGTGTATGTGAGTGAAAGAGAGAGAGATAGAGATAGAATGTTTATGTGCCTTCAAGTTGCCAGTTGACTTATGGCAGCCCCATGAATTTCATAGGGTTTTCTTAGGCAAGAAATAATCAGAGGTGGTTTTGCCAGTTTCTTCTTCTGAAATGTAGCCTACATCATCTGGTTTTCATTGGTGCTCTCCTATCCAAATACTAACCAGGGCTGATTTTGCCTAGCTTCCAAGATCAGATCAGATGTGTTTGTTGTTTTTGTTATGTGTCTTCAAGTCATTTCTGACTTAAGGCATCCCTAAGGCAAACCTATCACTGTATTTTCTTGCAATATGTGTTCAGAGAGGTCTTGGCTTTGCTTTCCTTTAAGAGTGGGAAAATGTGACTTGCCCAAGGTCATCCATTTGGCTTCCGTGGGTGAGCAGGGATTTGAACCCTGGTCTCCAGAGTCATAGTCCAACACTCAAACCACTATTGTTGTTGTTTTCCTTCAAATCATTTCCGACTTCTGGCAACCCTAAGGTGGCCCTATCATGAGATTTTCTGGGGCTGAATGTGTGTG
The DNA here is from genome assembly GCA_948474755.1 of Ctenosaura bakeri. Taxonomy (NCBI): domain Eukaryota; kingdom Metazoa; phylum Chordata; class Lepidosauria; order Squamata; family Iguanidae; genus Ctenosaura; species Ctenosaura bakeri. Next base: position 77,856 of record CAOLHI010003408.1, read on the forward strand.
ACGTGACCAAGGTCACCCAGTGGGTTTCTCTGACCAAGCAGAGAATTGAACTCTGGTCTCCAGAATCATAGTCCAACTCTCAAACCACTACAGAAGCTTAAATACAGTGAAGACAGTACATAACATAAAATAACACCTCACCCTATGAACCTAATTGCAGGGGTAATTGGTATAAGGCTGATATTTAAAAATCAGCCCATTCCATCCTGTCAGATGCTTACAGTGGCCATTTCTGCGGTACGCTGTAACAGTGCTATTATTCCACTTTCGCGATTCTGTGGAATTCTGGGGCTTGTAGTTTCCTGAGGCCAAAGAGCTCTCTGGCTGAGAATTCTAAAGTCCGCTCCCTAAACTGCAAACCCCAGGATTCCACAAGATGTCGAAAGTGGAATAATAGCACTGTAACAGTGTAGGGCGGAAATGGCCAGTATATGATTTCCAGAGGGATCCCTCATGCCCCCGGACATTCTTGTTGGGGGAAAGGACTTTTCCCCTCAATTTTTCTGCTGAGGAGCATCTTCCTTACTGCAGAGGAGCCTGGGAGAGACTGCTGGCTGACTCTCCATGAAAACAGAGAAGAGACCTTTACAAAATTACCCATTATACTCTCCCTGAGGCTGCATATTGAAGGAAGGGATTGGCAGAGGCTGACAAGTTGTCCCTTGGGAAAGCTTTCCTGCCATTTTTGATCTTGTCATTGAAGTTCCCCTAGGCAGATTTCATGATCTGTGATGCCTGCTGATCACAAGATGGAAACTGTAGTGATCTGCAGATACAGAGCTATACTCTCACAAACATCTTTACTGTGAAAAATGTAAAGTATCTCTTAGCCTCAGAGGAAGGCAGTCTCCTCTGAATAAATCTCTCCAATCAACGCCATTATAGGTTTACCTTAGGATCACCATAAATTGGAAGTGACTTGCTCAATGTAGGTTGATCCCACTAGGATCTATTCATAGTGTTTCCTGGTATGTAAACTGTCCACACAGTGGAGCATGGTAGCGAGTCTAGGACTTGTGTCCTTTTTTCACTCTTATAGTTGTAAACCTGGCAATCTGGAGACTCTTCTGCCTTGAGGCAGCACCCAGGCACCACACTGTGGCATCTGCGAAGACATGTGGAGTGAGTGAAGGTTCACCCTTTTACAAGAAAAGTGACACGTACGCCGGGGGAGTCTGCCTCCATTGTCGAGATGCACAGCTGATGTAGCACTTGTGTGCCTCCTTCCATCAGGCCCATAGTGGCAGCATCTGGCATCCTTGGGCATTTGCCAGTGCTGCAGCAGAGACTGTCATGGATGCCAGCCTGTCCTGCCTCCACTTTCAGAAGATATTGTTCTGGCCTGGTATGGTGTTCATACCTCCCAGCAGACAATGGAAGGCTTATGTGATGGCAGTAGCTTTCCAACTAGCACTAGATACTTACATCCAGCCAAAAGGAAGATGGGATGCAAATTTAAGTAATTAAGTAATTTGCTCATGAGATCATGCTGCTCTGGGGTACTTTGTGAGAAATTAAAATGGTGTCTGAACTCCTCGGAACAATGTTGTCCCCTAAAAGCCTGCTGGGAAACATCCAGAGGGGAGATGGCCTTCCTTAGTTAGTTTTTATAGTATACAGTATATTCCCCATTTTCAGTTCTCCATGCTGGGACAAAATGCATGGGAATGGGAGGGGAAGCTCTGAAGAGGGAAAGGAAAGCTCATGCAAGACTTTCCCCACCTCTTTTCCCTTCTGTTTTGCTTGGGAACTAGAAGGGGAGACCTCTGGAGGGAAAGGAAGGCTTGCACAAGTTTTCCCCCACCCCCATTCCCTTCTGTTTTCCCTCCGCGTGAGTTCTCTGCAGTGGGGCAAAATGCATAGGAATGGAAGGTGGAGAATGTGGGGCGGGGGAGACATGCATGCTTGCAAATAATCAAATTCACAAAAGTCAAACCTGTGAATGTAGACGAAGGACTATATATTCCTCATTTTCAGGACAATTTATTCAGGTAGGAGACCTTCCTGTGCTGTGTTTGGTTGCTTCTGGAAAGGACCCCATGCCCAGGGATCTTTCTTCTGGCCAGGAGCTCTCCCTCCCCACTATTCAAAAGCCAAGGGCTTGGACAGTGCTTCCAATGCTGTCCCTGTCCTTGATGTCCCCCTTTAGGAAGTTATTTATTGATTCAATCAATGCACTTTACAGTAGAAACCATACAAATTCAGAAGAATTCAAAAACAGGTGACATAAATAGAATCCTTGAACATGTAATAACTCTCAGTGCAGAGATCCAAAGCTGTTCCAGCTACATAAATTTTCACATCCTCGTTGCTTTCAGCAAAAATTTCCCTGCTGTGTCTGTAATAACCTCTCACATACCAGACAGAATTGGTATCTTTTTCCAGTAAGGATGAGCCACTCACTTCCTGCATAATGCCTCAGGCCTCTCACATCACTGACATCTTTGAAGATAAAACAAGAGTTTTCAGGTGACTGATGTGTCCACTCTCACTCCTGTGCACAAAACATCATCAGGCCCTGTGTGTGTATGTTAGCTGAAGCTCTGCTCATAAGATCCAGGGACTGAGGGGGAAAAAGAAAGACAAAATCTTTCTGTGATGCTGAGTCATAGGCAATGGTAAGATTTTCTTGTCACTCAGATCACAGCTTGAGTAGATTTCTTGTTGATTTGAAGATCTATTAATTTCCACAAGATTCTAGTGTGCATCAGCGTGTGTGGGATTGAGCCAGTGGGGCCTCTCTCTCTCTCTCTCTCTCTCTCTCTCTCTCTCTCTCTCTCTCTCGCACACACACACACACTCTGGGTCAGTGTTGCCAAAAGGAGGTGGGAAGAAATCACCATACCTTTCCCTTTTTTTGTTGCTGGCTTATTTGTTGAATGGCATTTGACACTTCAGCAAAAGCAAGGAATGAAGAAACTGAGGAGAAGTTACAGAGTTAGAATGAGGGATTCAATTCCTTTGTGAAATGTGAATGGACTACTCACTGGCTCAGGTGGATCAACTCACAAATGAAAATGTGCTGGCAGTAGAAGGGCTTAGTACAAGCCCACTTCTCTATCCATTTTCATAGTGCTAGTCAATTGTAGATTGTCAGCTTGTTAGCAAGGGATTGTATTTTTATAAGTATTTTAATGCACATCCAAGCAGAGGTGAGAAAAAAGCTTGACTGCCTTAAGCTGGGCTATTTTTTGACCCCAGTAAGAATTTCAGTGTATTGTATGTCATACAAGTGTCCAATGTTCATGGGAGTATTTGAGTCCACAGATCAAGGGTGTTGCAAAATGCCCAAACAAAAGCTGACATGTTCTTCTTCGTGGTCTCTGTGCCTTCATACACTAGGAGCTTTAGCGCCTGCGCGGTAGCGTTCGGAAACTTCTAGAGCTTGTTCGCTTGGCGGGAACCCCTCCCCCACGCCGGTACTGCGCATGCTCCTCCCGCCGAGCAACGGTCTCTCCTCAGTTCTTTCTCGTCCGCCGCCGCGTACGGAAGGTTCTTTAGTTTGTTCCTCTCACGTCGTGCTTGGCTTGCTGTTTTTTCACGGTTTTACGGACTTTCGGACTGTCTTTGACCTCTCTTTCGGACTCCCCCTTCGGTTTTCGTCTTTTTGGATTTCGGAGTTTGGCGTTTCTTCGTCTTATGTCCGCGCTCTTTAAGAAGTGCGTGTCCTGCGGCCGCAAGGTTGCCCTCAACGACGGCCATAAGGAGTGTCTCTTCTGTTTGGGCGAGTCCCACAACATCCGGACTTGCCCAATTTGCAGGGATTTTACTCCCCAAACTCTTCGCAACCGCTCCGCGAGACTCAAATCTTATTGTTGGGAACAGTCTCTGCGGGCGATAGACGAGACCTCCACTTCCAAGATGGCCGACAAGAAGACGACCACGCCATCGACGGTATCGGCGGCTGCCGTTCCGTCCACCTCGTCGGTATCGGGCTCGGTACCGGCGAAACGCCGATCTCGGCGTTACCGAGGATCCCGAAGCTGTCGGCGGCTGCCAAGTCAGCGAAAGGATCCTCGACGGCGAGGAAGGCTGAGGCTCCCCTTACGGAGACGCCTGCAAAAAAGCGCCCTGCTCCGGACGGAGGCAAGGGCAAGGAGAAGGAGAAGAAGAAGAAGAAGAAGGAAAAGAAGCGCTCCCCGGCTGGGGACGCTCAACCTCCTACTCCTCCTCCTACTCAGCAGCCTTCAAAAGGGCGAGGCGAGTCCGTCGACCTCTCGGAGGATGAGATCGAGGACGTTCCCCAACAGCGCCCGGACTCGCCTGTGGCAGACCCTCCAACCCTGGTGGAGGAGCGCCACCGCCCTCTTAGCCGTCGCAGGTCGGCCGACCTGCAGCAGAGAGAGCCCTCTGCTTCTCCGGAGCGGCGTTCGACCTCCTTCAGGTCCTGGTCCCGCTCTTCCGAGCGTCCGGTGGCCTCGCCGCCTCCGAGGGAGACAAGAGAGGAACAACCTCGCTCGTCTGCCTCCAGATACACCTCGGCGTCCTACGTGGCCAGGTACGCGAGGGAATCTGAATGGAGAGAGCGCCCGGCCTCCTATCGGTCGCATTCGCCATCGTACCGGGATCGGTACCATCGTGGCCCGAGTCGCTGGGAGACCTTCCGGAGGTCCCGGTCACCTCGTCGACAGCGCGAATCGCGCTCGCCTAGAGGGGACGAGGCTCGGTACCGTCGACGCCGAAGCCGATCTCCGTCGGACCGCCGCTCCTTCAGCCGCTCTCCCTCCCCTCGATATCATAGGGCGAGGGAGCCTTCACCACGGTATCGGGCGATATCGCCACCTCCTAGGGTCACGGCAACGGCGACGCGCCCTACGGAGTCGGTGGTGACTGAGCGGGCTACGACGACGTCAGCCTGCCAGACTACCCCGGTCACCACCAAGAGGGTGAAGTCAGTGGTCAGCCATCCCAAGCGGGACGCTGCTGCTACCACCGCCCCGGCTGCGGAGAAGCCTAGGAAGGCAACACCTGCGGCGACTACGAAGGAGCCGGAGAGCGAGCGGCGAGAGGACTCACCGAGCTCGGAGTCGTACGACTCGAGTGCGGAGTCTGAGGTGTCTGAGGCGGCCTCCCAGGAGTCTCCTCCGTTGGGATTCGGGGACCCGATCCAGATTCTGCTCCAGAGGACGTCCACCAGTTCTCTGCGATGCTGCTCCGCATGGCCACTACCCTCGGCCTTAAGATCGCCGATGCGGAGCCGGAGGATGACGATCCAGCCTTCTCCGTTTTCGAGGAGAAGCGACCTTCCACGGCCCCGCTGCCTCTCCTGCCCCGGGTATCCAGACTGGTGAAGGCCGCCTGGGATAGACCGGCCTCGGCTCAGCCGATACCGCAGCGGTTAGAACACCTCTACAGGGTGCAGAAGGATAACGCCGGTTATCTATTTAATCACCCTGCACCGAACTCTGTGGTCGTCGAGTCCGCGCAGACGAAAGGCTCCGGCAGGCAACACACCACCCCGCCGGACAAAGAGGGCAGGAAGTTGGACGCCTACGCAAGGAGGTTCTATTCGGCTGCCTCCTTGCAGATCAGGCTGTCCAACACTCAGGCTTGCCTCGCGGCATACCTGAAGAAAGTGCTCGATCGCCTGCAACCAGCGATGGAAGCGGTACCGGAGGACATCCGCCAAGCCTCCTCCGTGATCTTCAATGAGGCTATCTCCATCGCTCGGCACCAGATGGCCTCCTCCCGGCACGCAGTGGAGATCGCCTCCCGGGTCATGGCGGATCCGTCGGCCTCCGCCGCCATGCTTGGCTTCGACCAGCCGACATCCAGGAGGACACCAGAAGGAGGATTGAAGATCTCCCCTTCGACGGTGAAGGCCTATTCAATTCGTCCACAGACGAAGCTTTGGGGACAATCTCGTCAAGGCGAGACTACCGCAAAAAGATCGGGCTGCAGCCGGCCACGCAGACCCGCAGGGCCTCCACCTTCCGCCCATCCTGGCGACGATCTTCCACCTCGTTGTTCCAGCGTTCCCCCCAAAGTTGGAAGTCGAGACCGTCCCCCGGCTCATCGGCCAGACGCACGATTAGGGGGGCGCCCCGCCTTCGTCGAAGAAGTCCTCCTCCGAGACAAAGTCTCGGTTTTGACGTGCCTGGCAGGACCCACCAATACCCACTCTTCAGCCTACCATCAGCGCTCGGAAACCCAACCGACCCCGCTCCCACACCTAGCGGAGTGGCAGTATGTCACTACGGACTCTTGGGGGGCTTTCCATCGTCCGTCTTGGCTACGCCATCGAGTTTCTGAGATTCCCCCCTCGCGGCGTTTATTACTTCCCCGCCCTCGAGTTGGCCCTCCGGAAGAGATCCAATCCCTCCTCCAAAAAGGGGCGATCGAGCGGCTCCCGCAAGAGGCCAAGACCACCGGCTTCTTCTCCAGGTACTTCACGGTACCGAAAGCCGACGGTACCCTCCGGCCGATCCTAGACCTCAGAGGGGTGAACTACTACATCCGCCCCAAAAGGTTCAAGATGGTCAAAGAAACCCTCGATCCCCACCCTTCCCCACATCGAGGGGGGCTGGTTCGCCTCCATCGATCTCCGAGACGGGATTTCCCTATCGCCATTCGCCCGCAGCACAGACGGACCCTTTCCCCTTCGCAGTCGACGAAACCCGTTACCAGTACAAGGTGCTGCCGTTTGGACTCTCGACTGCCCCAAGGGTCTTCACCAAGGGCATGGCCCCGGTGGAAACCCACCCCGCGGACGAAGGGCGCTTTCCCTCTTCCCCTACCTCGACGATTGGCTGTTGGTGGCGTCCTGCAAACAGAGACTTTACCACGACGTCCACATGACGTTGTCACTCCTGACCCGCCTTGGTCTACGAGTAAACCCAAAGAAGTCCCACCTCGAGCCGGCGAGGATCTTGGACTTCATCGGGGCGACGCTCGACTCGACCTCCGCCAGGGCGTACCTACCAGAGTCTCGAGCAAAAACCCTTTGACCCGGGCCGCCGCTCACGCTCGTACGGCCCCGACGTTATCTGCGAGAAGCGTCCAGCAGCTCTTGGGCTACATGGCTGCGACGACCGCTGTGACAACTCGCCAGGCTGAGAGCAAGACCTCTTCAACACTGGTTCGTCCGATTTCGACCCCCTGCGAGACGAACAGACACTCCAACTGCAGCTGCCGGGAGACGTCCGCTCATCCCTCCGATGGTGGCAGTCGCGACGAATCTCATGTCGGGGATGCCTTTCCAACAGCCGACACCGAAGGTGACGGTAACGACCGACGCCTCCCTGATGGATGGGGTGCCCACTGCGGCGATCTCAGAGTCCGCGACAGATGGACCGACGACGAGACCGCTCTCCATATCAACGCGCTGGAGCTGCTCGCCGTCGGGAAAGCCCTACGGGCGTTCCGCCATGCCGTGGCGGGGCGCACGGTCCTGATTCTGACGGACAACACCACCGCCGTCTGCTACATCAACAGACAAGGGGGGACTCATTCCACGACCCTGCTCGACATCGCGCTCGGCCTGTGGGAATGGTGCATTCGCCTGCACACGCATCCCGTGGCGGTTCACCTGGCCGGGCAGGAGAACACCACGGCAGACGCCCTCAGCAGGGACACCTCATCCCATCACGAATGGTCTCTCTCCGGAGAGGCGTTCAGACTGATTCGGGACCGCTGGGGCGAACCATCGATCGACCTCTTCGCGACCAGGGAAAACGCGAAGTGTCGCCGATTCTGTTCCAGAGCGGGCCACGATCGTGCCTCCATCGGGGACGCTTTTTCCCGTTTCCGTGGACCGGGGAACTCCTCTACGCGTTCCCGCCGTTCCCGCTGCTCGGCCAGACGATATCGAAAATCCTCGCCGACCGAGCCGACGCGATCCTGGTAGCCCCGTACTGGCCCAGGCAACATTGGTTCGCACCCCTGCTACAAGCCGCGCGAGACGACCTGCTCCGGTTGCCACCGACACCGGACCTGCTCTCCCACTCCGGCGGCCGAGTCCTCCATCCCGGCCCGCCACGCCTGGCCCTCCATGCCTGGAGGATATCGCACTAGACGATCCCGTGCTCGGTACCGTCCTCGTCGCGGCCAGGAAGGAATCCACCCGTCGCAACTATCAATACAAGTGGCGACGCTTCCTGACCTTCGCTAACGAGAGGAGTGAGCCGGATCGCCCGCGGGGCTCTCGACCGTCCTGCACTTCCTCCTGCACCTCCGGCAACAGGGCCTGGCGTTTCCATCCCTGAAGGTGTATCCCCCGCGATCGTGGCATACCAACCGCCACGATCTGCTGCCTCGGCCTTCTTCAGGACGATACCGTTAAGCGGTTCCTAAAAGGACTTCACCCCACCCCCATCGCCGCCGTACCGCCGTGGTCCCCCCGCTGGTGCTCTCGCAGCTACAAAGCCGCCCTTCGAGCCGATGGCCCCTGGATGACAGGCTCCTGACAATAAAAACTGCCTTCCTGGTAGCGGTGACCTCAGCGAGGGGGGGGAATCAACCCTTTTCGTTCCATGAGCCCTTCACGGTTTTCCCACAGGGCAAGGTGGTCCTGAGACCTGACACTCGTTCCTGCCAAAGGTGGTGTCCAGTTTCCACTAAACCCAGGACATCATCCTGCCTGCCTTCTTCCCAAACCCGACGACACCGTTGGAGCGGTCCCTCCACCCCTGGACGTGCGTCGGGCATTGGCTTTCTACAAGGACAGGACTGCTTCCTTCCAAACCCCCCACTTTTGTTTGTATGGGCGACGTCGGAGGGGCCTAAGGCCCACCAGCGCTTCTCCAAGTGGGTGGTGAGGAATTGAACTGGCGTATGAGCTCGCGAGGAAGCCTCCGCCAGTCCTGCTTTGAGCCCACTCCACCAGAGCTGTGGCTACTTCTGCGGCCTCCTGCGAGGAGTTCCTGCATGAACTCTGCCGTGTGGGGACCTGGTCCCACCATCACCTTCGTGCGCCATAAGGTCGACTGCCGGTCGCGCAGAGATGCCCGGTTTGGACGTGAGGTGTTGGCTTCCGTGCTGTAGGACCTGACCCGCCGTCCGACCGGTAAGAACAGTCTCCTAGTGTATGAAGGCACAGAGACCACGAAAAAGAAAAACAGGTTGCTTACCTTTCGTGGCTTCGAGTGGTCATCTGTGCCATCATAAAACCCGCCCTTCCTCCCCTCTTTCTCAGGTCCCTGTAGGTTCTACGGTGGACGACAGAACTGAGGAGAGACCGTTGCTCCCGGGGGGAGCATGCGCAGTACCGGGGTGGGGGGGGGGGTTTCCCCCAAACGAAAAAGCTCTAGAAGTTTCCCAACGTACCGGAGGCGCTAAAGCTCCTAGTGATGATGGCCCGATGACCACTCAAGAACCACAGTTACAGGTAAGCAACCTGTTCATTTGGAACATTTGTTTTTAGTAGCTGTCAGACTCCCCGCCCCCCCGCTTTTTTTTCTTTTTTTTGCAAAATATGTAAAACAAAAGTAATAGATTTGACAGGACAATTTTTTGTTCCAGTTGTGTTTCTGTCTGGGAAAAAAAAACCTTGTACTAGCAGGTGGTAGAGATTGTTTATGAATCTTCAGGTGACGATATCAAATAATACCTACCTTAGGAGTCAGTTTATGTGTAAATTCTGCAACAAAATATGTCAAAAACATCCCAACAGCTTTTATGAGGGTTAATCCCCAATAATTGTAGCCTTTATAAATAAAATATGGTGATATGGATTTATAATAGCAATATCATTTTTATTCTATTTTGTCAGGGCTTTGTTTTATGTAATATTTTTCATAATATTCTTGCTTTTTATTACTCAGCTTGTGCCTTTGAGAGAGAAGGCTTGCAGATCTTTGCCTCAATATAGTTTTGGATACTTGTCCCCACTGCTCTGTAAAAGCAGAAATGGAAAATCTTCTGGTTCTGATCAAGACCAAGTGCTATATAATAACAAGAGGCTCTAGGGGTGGATTTACATGCTTGTTCATTTCAAAAAGATGAATCCATTCTGTTCAGTGGGCTCTGGATGAGCATTTCAGTGTTGGTCCATTCACATCTTACATTTTCTGTAAGATGCCTACTTCAACATGCAAACCTGTGTTGAAAGTTGCCTTTCTCATGTTGCTTGTCCTTTACAATGAACCACCAAACATTTTAAATCTCCAAAAAGTACTATTTTACTCCAGACTACTAGGTAGCAACAGTGTAGCCTGTGTGCCACATTCAGCCCCAGGGCCATTTCTGTGATCTCTGGAAGTTTTTAAAAAATTACAATTACAAATTACAGGGTTGGGATTTTTTTGCTCCAAATGTCCTCTTGGAGGTGTATGGGGCATTTTTGCTGGGGTTTTTTGGTCCATCTGGGCCGTTTTAAGGACCAAAGAACTAAAAAAAGACCTCTCTTGGGCCTAAAATGCCAAAAAAAAAAAAAAAAAATGGCGAAAAAGGAGGTGCCTAAAAAGATGGCAGGGTTTGGGGATGTTTGGGGCAATTTTTTTAAAGAGGGATGCTATGGAGGAGGTACAGCTCCCCAAGGCCTCCTCTTGCTTTCCACAGTTGCCCTCTCCTACTGTAGATACTTGTTGTGTACCTTCAAGTTGTTTCTGACTTATGATGATCCTCATGGTGACCCTAAGGTGAAACTACCATGGGTTTTTCTGGGGCTGAGAGTGTGTGATGTACCCAAGGTCACCCAGTGCATTTCCATGGATGAGTGGGGAATCAAATCCTGCTCTCCCAGGTCATAGTCCAATGCTCAAGCTGCTACATCACGCCGGCTCTCTGCTGTAGATATTAGAACCACCTAAGGTAGTCTGGGGAACCTGTGGCCCTCGAGATGCTGTTGAACTCCATATACCATCAACCCTTGCCAGTCTGGCCAGTGATGTGGGATTATAGGAAGAGTAGTTCAACAACCTCTGGAGAGGCAGAAGTTCCTCGCTTTTGACCTAAGGATTACAACTCTGGGCAGACAGTGAACGACTAAGCAGGTGGAACATCTGGTTGTATTTGTTGAGGAACTGAGAGCAGGGGTGGGAAGCATGTGACACTCTGGATGTTATTGAAGTCCCAGCAACCCTAGTTAGCATAGTCAATGGTGAGGAATTGTGGGTGTTGCTCTGTAACTCTGTATAGAAGGCCACATGACCCTTGCTCTAGGGGACTAACTACAGAAAGATGCAAGATGGTGGGTTGATGAATAAACCAAACCTAACTCTGTTTTGATTAACTGGATGCACCTAAAGAGCTTATCGTCTAGAATGTTTGCACCATTCTGGTGCCTCAATGTATTGCAATTACCTTTTTTTTTTGTATACCATTTTACAGGCTGAAGAAGTAGTACCTGCTTGATTGATCACACTGGGACTTTGATTCTTTTCCCATTACATCCTTTCCTTCTGCAAGGCAAGTTCTTTCTACACAGTGCAACCATGACTACTTCTGCCTTGCGCCGGCAGGTTAAAAACATTGTGCATAATTATTCTGAGGCAGAAATCAAAGTGCGTGAGGCCACTTCCAATGACCCATGGGGGCCACCCAGCTCCTTAATGTCTGAGATTGCAGACCTGACCTTCAACACAGTAGCATTTGCAGAAGTTATGGGTATGATCTGGAGGCGGCTGAATGACAGCGGCAAGAACTGGCGCCATGTCTACAAGGCATTGACTCTTCTGGACTACCTCATCAAAACCGGCTCAGAGAAGGTGGCTCACCAGTGCCGGGAGAACCTGTACACCATCCAGACCTTAAAGGAGTTCCAGTACATAGACCGTGATGGCAAAGACCAGGGCATTAATGTTCGTGAAAAGGTGAAACAGGTAATGAGTTTGCTGAAGGATGAGGAGAGGCTGAAGCAGGAGAGAGCCTATGCCTTGAAAACCAAAGAGCGGATGTCCCTGGAGGGCATGGGTATCAGCAGCAGCAACAGCCAGCAGCTTTCTTATGGACGACGGGCATCACAGTACGGCGACGACTATGGCAGGTCAAGAGGTTCTCCATCCTCCTTCAACTGTGAGTAGTAGAGTTCAGCTGCTTTTTCTTTCATGGTTCATGGCTCCATTTGACTAAGCAGTGGTTTAGCCAGTAGACATCTGTATGAGGCTGTAGCATCATTTGTGAATGCTCTTGGTTTCTTGGGGTACAGGAAGCTGTTATTGTTGTGTGCCTTCAAGTTGCTTCTGACTTATGGTGACCTTAAGGTGAACCTGTCATGGGATTTTCTTTGCAAGATTTGTTCAGAGCAGAGTTTGCCTTTGCCCCTCTCTGATGCTAAAAAAGTGTGACTTACCCAGGGTCATCTAGTGGGTTTCCATGGCCAAACGGGAATTCAAACTCTGTTCTCCAGAATTGCAGTCCGGTACTCAAACCGCTACACCATGCTGGCTCCCACAGAAAGCTGTTGGGGGTGCTATCTTCCACAAACCTCTTGACTTCATGGCAGGCATAAAAGTGCTTAGTGGCTTTGATCACATCAAAGAGTTTTCAGAGTATCCTTTAGGGATGGCAAATGCTAATTCTCCCCCTCCCCCCAACCTAATGACTAGGACAGAGCTGGAGGAAGTAAAGCTGGCAGGGATAAGATGACACTGACAGTCCACAGAGAGGGTTTGGGTGGGCAGAAAGGGGAAGGGTCCAAGTGGGTCAGTGGAGAGGAACAGTGTACTATGCTGGGTGCAAAAGTCCCTCCTTCCTAGGGTTGTCAGATCTCAGAGCCGGGCCCTGGATCTCCAGTTTTCATGGGTCATCTCTGGGTGGCAGTTGATGCTGCACATTTTCCAGTTTTAGTGGACTCAGCTGCAGGCAAGAGGAAGGGACTGTGTGCAACTCTCCTGCTCAGCTCGTATAGAGAAGTGGCTTGCTATAATTTGTAAGACTTAATTTATTTGTTGCTGCAGCTTCCAGGGAGTCAATGTATTCATTTAGTTAGCTTCCTCCTTTCCTCCCAGTCATTGTAGAGCCAGAGCTCACCCTCCACTCTGTCTGCGTCCACCTTCTGCCTAGAAGCAAGCAGGCTACATTAAACATTCCTTGTCCCGTCTCTCCAAATAAATAAATAAGTAAGTAAGAAGGAATAATCCCTTCATTTCACCTTTATGTATAAACTGGCCTTTTAGCTAAGATTTGTTTCCAAACAGGAAAGTATGTGCGTGAGGATGAGCATCTATGGTCAGTGTGCAATACATAATGCTTAGTGAGATCACCAGGGGCCTCCCTTAGGCCATTTCCATACTAGACTGTTATAGTGCTATTATTCCACTTGCAACATCCTATGGAATCCTGGGATTTGCAATTTTGGGAGGGGCCAGCAGGCCTCTCCCAAAACTGCAAACCCCAGGATTCCATAGGATATTGCAAGTGGAATAATAGCACTATACCAGTCTAGTGCGGAAATGGCCCCAGTCTCAGGTTTGGGCCCAGAAACCTCACAGCCTGGGACTCTCCTGAACTGGCAACCTTACTCTTTCCACACCTGTGTCTCCCAGCTTTGGTCACCAGAATCTCCAACCAAGACTTCTCTCAGAGTTTTAGGCAGAACTTCCATATATGTTTTCAGGATTTTTTGGATAATAGAACCAGAAGAGGAGGATGAATGGGATGGAATGCAATAGAAAAAGATAGCAAGTTCTCTGTTTAGTGAATTCCTTACATTATACAGTTGTTGTAAAAGAAGGCTCTCAGGGAACTAACATCAGAGACTCCTATAAATGGATCATTGTGTGAGGTGTTTGCACACACCTTTGATTTTATTACATTGTTTATTATGTCTTAATCCTATCTTCTCACTAAACTAGTGCTCAAGGTAGTTGTCCTTTCTGCAGTGCTTACTGGCTGGGGATTATGGGAATTGTAGTTCAACAGTCTTGAGGTGAGGCCATGCTGAAGGCAACTGGTCTATACACATTGGCAATTGGTGATTGACTAAAATGCTCCAGAGCACACACACTTCACATTTGCAATTATAAGCTAGATACAGACATTATGTTCATTCCTACCTTTGGCTTCAGTATGCTAAAAATAGTGAAAGGGTCCTGGGGTCCAATTTACAACGTATTAGTTCTCTCTGCCGCCCCCACCCCCCACATCCAGCATTAGACATATCCCAAGAGCCAGTTAGATTCAGGAGTAAGTTCATGGGATAGGATCAATCAGTGTAACTGTCCACCTTGACTCTCTCCCTATGTGTGGTAATTGGGATTATTGGCATCTCTGGGCATTAAAACATGGGCATGCAGAAACAGCTACAAAGAGGTTGTCTTCTGGTGCCCTTTTTTCTATGTATGTATAGATTAACTTGTCGTCTCTCACATTTCTGCCTGTCTTATTGTTTTTTTCACCCTCTGTCTTCCCTACATTTTTAACCAGTATGCAAATAAAGCATTCATAGAAGTGAATTAGCCTGTGCTGATGGGGTCGGAAAACAGCAAGGGCATGCTTGTCTTGGAAGATTTTATTCCTAAGAAATTTTTGCTAGCTTCTGAACTTGTGACCCAAACATTTAGTCTCAAAATTTTCTTTTCTATTTTCCATGGTTATTTAAAAAAAAAGTTTTACAACAGTGCGACTGCTCTTCTAGCAATAAAAATAAGAATTAAAAAAATCTGGAGTATGTATTGTAGTTTGATTCAGAACCATTTGAGAAGTCCCAACTCCCAAAGTTTCTTGGCCCAAAGAAGTTTCTTTTAAACTCATGTAATAGTATGATCCTAGGCATGTTTACTCAGAGAGGCAACTCACACTGTGTTAAATGAAACTGACTGCAATGTAAGTTTACAGTTGAAATCCTATATATGCTTACTTGGGAGACGGCTCCATACTAGCACTTACTTATAAGTAAACTTGCACAGGATTGCACTGCAAGTCTGTAAGGTAGGCATATCCTATGACAGAAATTGAGATGATGGGGAAGGGATGGGGTGCAAAACTTCTGTTTGGGAGATATCTCAAGCTTCTGAGCTTCACAGAGCCTTTTTTTTTTTAAAGGAAAATGGATCATATAGCTCGTGCTTTTATTTTGCCACAGTTCTAGGATGTTAGTGATCCTTGGTAACTCACTATTCCTCTTTCTGTCAGCCTTAAGGATGTTGCTGTGGAAACACAAGAGGATAGGAGTTATCAAAGTAAAATGCATCTGTATCAAAAGGATTGGCTCCTGCAGGCTTTGTCCTTCACACTTCAAATGAAGACTTCATTCATTCTCTTTCAGTCTCTCTGTCTCTGTCTCTCTTCTCTTCAGACCCACCAACTGTCTGGATTTGGCATGTCCCAATAAACCCACTGTTATCTGACTTTTTCAGATGCATTTGAAATGTCCCAGTTTTTCTACTCCTCCCACTTCCCTCTCCTTTGTCCTCAGCTGACTTTCATTGCTGCAGACTGAATTCAAAATACAAAAGTAGTTTGCACTCAATTAACTGAGGCCTTTTCCTCAGGATGTCATCATCCTGCGTTGGGACAGGAGAAGGACGGGTCCCAGATGACGCTTATGCACGACATTGTCACAGTCCTGTTCTCCCATCCCCAGGCAGTGCAAGAGCACTGCAAATCATTGATGTGTTTTCCTTGTCAATGAATGGTGATCACGCAGTCCTCCTGCTGCCCTTCCACACTTACTTATGTGGGGAGGTCCTGGAAGTGCAATGGTGGCGCTTTCTGCCCTGGCACAGCCTGGGACAGTACCTGGCTGTACTGCAGAAGGAAGAGGCGGTGCCATTGTGCTCCCTCCATTAATGGAGGCAGCCGGTACGGAGAGGAGCACTTCTGTCGCACTCCCCTCCCAGGAGAGGCTCTACTGAGATCCCTGTGGGATGCAGCCAGGATCTGGTAAGTTGTGGAAAGGGTTTCAGTAGGAAGGAGACGAGAGAAAGAGGTGAAGTGTTGCCCTTCCCTGTTGCCTCAGGCAAAAGGAAACTTCTGCAACCTTTCTTAGCTTATGTATTCTTCTTCATTAACTGTTTTTGCCATTTGACTGCACTGTGATGTTGCTTGGCCACACATGCCCCACTTTTCTTTTCTTTTTTAATTTTTTTTATTTAAAAACAATAAAACAAGATAACATTAACATTCATCCGAGCTTATCAAAAAGTATATCACTCAATTATCTACATACATACCTGATATACATTCTATTACTATAATCACATTCTTCAACCATCCATGACTTCCCCTCGAATGAGAAATATTAATAAATCCAAAGGAATAAGTTCAATGTGTCTGTCTATTACATTTTATATATTTTATTCCTGTGTAGTTACCACTCTTTAATTAAAAGTGAATGTTAACCATCTTTATATCTTCCCACAAATTTCTGAAATATTTTATCACACATTCCCAATCTTTGGTAAATTTTTCAAATTTGTCTCCTCTTAACACATAAGTAAACCTGTCCATTTGTAGTATATCAAAGAGCTTCATTTCCCATTCAGCTATAGAGGGGAGTGTTTTTTGTTCCATTTTTGATGCCCCAGTTTTCATCTGTGAAATATTGGAGGGTCTCTCTCTCTCTCTCTCTCTCTTTTTCTGCCACTCTTTCTCCTCCTCTGTTTCTGCCACCCTTTTCCCACCTCTGCTTTCCACCCAGTGAGGAGAGATCAGTCTGAACTAATGACGAGCTTTCGAAGTTAGGCAGAGGACCACTTGAAATTAGGGGGGTATATGTTGCCCCCTAATTTGCCAAATTCAGAAACATTTGTACCTTTTTTGAGAGCATCCAGATGGTTTCTGTCCTGTATGCCCCATTAATTTTTTTCTTCCTTTCCTTAATCCTCCAGCGTCTTCCTCATCCCCTCGGTTCAGTTCAGATCTGGAGCAAGCAAGACCACAGACTACTGGAGAAGAGGAGCTTCAGCTCCAGCTCGCCCTGGCCATGAGCCGAGAAGAAGCAGAAAAGGTAATCTTGGGTTGGCTTCCAGGTTTTGTGTTTGAGATCAGAGTGAATGGGGCCTGACAGGGATTTTTGAACACTTTTAGCTGAAATGTCATTAAATGTGGTCTTGGTTTCTTACTGGCTGCTCCTCATAAGGCTCAACAATGCAGGCAGGGCTTTGGCACAAGGATCTGTGGCAGCCTTGATTTGTTCTCCTAAAAGTAAGTCAGCTTTATGATGGTAGGCTATACCGTGCCTTAAATCAGTAAGATAAGCTCTGGTAGACATAGCAACAATCGGCAGTCTTCATCTTTCCTTCTTTCATTGGTTAATGTCCTTTAAGCTTTTTCTTTAAGAAAAATAAAAGGCTCTTTTATTTAGAGGCATGTATTCAGAACTCCAACAGAAAAGTAACAGTGATGGCAAAGGTTGCAGAAGAAAAAGGCTGAAATCCAGTATGGTAATTGGAAAAGTTCCTATAATAGACCTTTCCTTCCCATTTTGCCCCCAGCAGCCCTCACTCTTACATGCTGAAAAGTTTCTTCTGTGGGTCAGGTGGACATGCCAGATGTTGTAGGCTGGCTGTGTTCTTCTGGTCTCCCATGAGAAGTGGGGCTTATCCAAAATCAGGAACCTTGTGTGACTGATGCAAGGTGCCTCAGCTAAATTTCAGACTCCTATTCCATTGCAGGCTGCAGTACATGGTAGGTCTTCCTCTCAGCCTAAGGCTTCTTAGCAGGCTGCAGGGGCTGGGAAGGGGAGCTGCCTTCTGTTCACACAGTACTGGATTTCACTGAGAGACTATAATTATGTACACATTTGCTTGAGAATTAGTTGTTTGTGTGTGAGCAGCTGGGGGAGTGATGGAGAGGAGGGTTGGGAGCAATATACCAGCAACTGAAATGAATGGAAGTTGTAAACATCACTTGGGCCCTTTCACACTACACAGATATAGCACTGTGATTCCATTTTAACTGCCATGGCTGAATTCCATGGAATCCTGGAGTTTGTAGTCTGGTACTGCATCAGATGTCCCTGGTTAAGAATTCTGAATGCACCTCCCCATACTACAAAGCCCAAGACCACATAGGTTGGAGACATGGCAGTTAATGTGGAATCACAGTCCTACATTTGTACAGTATGAAGGGGTTCCAGAAAGCGTCATGGAAGAAAATTTCTGTATGTAAATAAGCAGGGGGGCACAGCACTCGTTTTAAATTAAAAATGCACTTTTTCTCACCACCGCTGCGGCAAATTTGACAGGGAAAGATCAGGGGTTTATACCCCTGTGGGTTCAGGTGGCGCCAGAAGTTGCCCAGCCCTGCTGTAAGCTCTTGACAAACTGCACCTTGTAGTCAGGATTCTGTTATTTTAACTACCAGTGCTTCAGAACATGTCCAAGATTGTTTAGCTGATTTTCATGGCAGTTCTTAAGAAAAATCTTTTTCTTTAAGTAGGGTGGTTTTAAAGCGCAATCACAGCACAAACTATATATGCCTATTCTGGTTGAGGATCTGTGTTATACTGTGATGGTGTAAAAGAGCTTTCCCATATTGTTGTTGATGTTGTTTTTGTGTGCCTTCAAGTTGTTTCTGACTTAAGACCCTAAGGTGGACCTATCATGGCTTTTCTGGGGCTGAGTGTGTGTGATGCACTCAGGGCCACCCAGTGGGTTTCCATGGCTAAGTGGGGAATCAAACCCTTGTCTCCAAGGTTATAGTCCATCGCTCAAACTGCTACACCACTCCGGCTCTCATATTACTGCTGGGTATCTCTTGCAGAAAGAGAATGCGCACATTTATATACTTGCACGTGCATCATGGTGTGTATTCTCTGACAAGGGCCATTTCCGCACTAGACTATTATAGCTCTCTTATTCTGCTTGCAACATCCTATGGAATCCTGGGGTTTGCAGTTTTGGGAGGGGCTGTTCGGCCCCTCCCAAAACTACAAACCCCAGGATTCCATAGGATGTTGCAAGTGGAATAAGAGAGCTATAACAGTCTAGTGCAGAAATGGCCAAGGAGGGTGGATTGACGATGGGAGACTTCTGTGTTATCTCCATGCAAGCAACCATGCTTCCTCATTCACCACCACCACCATCTCCTTTAATGTTTGAAAAGAAAATGACACAGGCTGCATCCATGCCTAACATCTTTCCAAATTGTCTGCTTAAGAAATGCATAGCTGAGTTTGGGAAAAATGGCTGTTTTGGCCAGTACTGACTTTGAAGCTGCTCTTTGGTGTGGAGCTGCAAATCTGTGATTTGCATCCCTTGTCTGCTTGTTATACACCAGGAGCCTTCCTATCAGCTCATTTCCTTCTCTCTTTCTGGGTTGTTCATCGTATTTGTTTACATGGGCA
The DNA here is from genome assembly GCA_948474755.1 of Ctenosaura bakeri. Taxonomy (NCBI): domain Eukaryota; kingdom Metazoa; phylum Chordata; class Lepidosauria; order Squamata; family Iguanidae; genus Ctenosaura; species Ctenosaura bakeri. The sequence continues at coordinate 97,024 of CAOLHI010003408.1, forward strand.
AATACAAGATTAACTGGCTGACTTTTTTGTCCTAAATGACTCCAGTGACATTGGAGAAATATGAAGCTTGTAGTGATAGCTCTGACTTTGAAATGATGACTCATGAGGCTGTGGTTTCTCACCTACTGGCTAGAGGTTGCAATTTTTTTTTTAAGTAACTAGTTGGAATTGTACTTCTTCAGTGGAAAAGTGGTTAGCAATCATTATAGGCCATTTCTGCACTAGGCTGTTATAGTCCTACTATTCCACTTTCCACATCCTATGGAATCCTGAGGCGCCTCCCTCAACTGCAAACTCCAGGATTCCATAGGATGTGGAAAGTGGAATCAAAGTACTATAACAGTCTAGTGCGGAAATGGCCATAATTGCTTTAAAAAAAACACACCTTAGTTTCTCAATATTCAAAATTGACCAACTACTTTAGTTACTTTTTTAAAGCTGCAGACCATTCTCCTATGATGAAGCAACCCCAAACAGTGAGACTGCATACCTTTTTGAGTATAAAAATAACTAAACTCATTATAATTATATTGTAAAAGGGGTGACATTGTTCCTCATTAGTTTAGAATCATAATATAACTTGTTTATACCTTACTGATTGAAAAAAAAAAGCAGATAGCGACAAATAACTCATTATTTGCAACAGCAGAGCTTGGAGCGTTACTGTAATGAAAGAGCTAATTGCTTTCCTCTCAGTGGGCAGACTGTTAACCGTATTGTTATTGGTTTCACAACTGTGACTTGTTCCATTACTCATTAATCACACATTAATGCCTTCATTACTTATTAATCACACATCAATACCCTCTATCCAGATGCAGATAAGCCCACTAAGGATCCCTGGAGAGCCTGATACTCTTCAGCCTGAACTTTTTAAAGCTACCCCACAACTGACCTCTGCTTTTCTTCTTGAAACAAAATCCAAGCCTCACTAAAAAAAAAAAAAAAGAGCCACTGGACTTTGCAAACATAGTAGCATTCTGGGAAGCCACCCAGAAGTGCAAATAGTAGAATTTGCAGAGTACCTTATGGCTGTATCATTAGCGCCTCCAGTGCTTTCTCTACAGGTCCTAGTAGTACCTCTGACCTTAATACTAGTGCCCTGGAGCCCTCTCATGCTACACAGTTATAGTGGTATGATGCCACTTTAGCTGCCATGGCTGCATCCTATGGAATCCTCCTGGAGCTTGAAGTTTGATCAAAGGCACCAGAGGATCTCCTTGGCTGAGGATTCTAGAAGCTCCAGGATTCCTTAAGAGGCGGCCATGTTAATATTAAGTGGGATCATAGCACTGTAATTGGGAAGAGTGAAAGGGCCCATGGTGTTTTCTCTGCCAGTCAGGCCATACCCCTGCAATGTGTAACAGGGACACTCTTATTGTTCATTTTGGGGCTGGGCGAGGGAAGAATCATTACAAATCCTTGTAAAGGATTGAAATCCTTTACTCTTTAATCCTTGTAAATCCTAAAAGTAACATTGTTTGATAGTCATTACCACGAAAATGAATGAACAACTAATAAAGCATTACTCTGTTAAAGTGTTACCTCTGAGCCCTGGTCACTAGTTTCTTCTGAGCCCTGCCAACAGTTTACATAGTCTATCTGTGCTTCGACTGCAACGATTATATCTCTTACGTGCACATACTTGTGAAGCCCTGCTGTCTTGAATGAATATGTAAGTTATAGACTGTACATCCCCTCTGCGTCTCTCTTGAGGAACCTAATTATCACTTCCCCAGCTGGCTTACTTTAATTTTATTTACTTATTCATTTGCTTCAGAAGCAAAAATGTCTAAGGCTGCTATTAGATCTTTTTTGAATGAAGCCTTAGCCCTGCAAAGAAGTTACAATAGCTCATGAATATTGTACTATTTCTTCTGGTTTGGTATCAGACCTGAGAAGCACCTGCACAGTAAATGAGGTTGAATAAACTTTTAATCTGTGAGTCTCACAATTTGTCTGAATGAAGCCATCTCAGTGTAATCCACAGAGGAGAACAGTATAATGTAATGCACTACTATCTGGTCTTGAGGGATAGATGACAAGTATTGGATTACATATAGGGAAAGCTTGATACAGCTGAGAGGAGCTAGAGAAAAAAATCTGTCAATGTCAAAGTCACATTTCTCTATCAGTGCCACTTATTGAAAGGCTGGGAAACAGCTGCTGTGTCAACAAGGCATTCTGGGAGAAAAATTCCTAGATACACCACCCAGCTCATTCCTAAAGGAAAAAATATAGTACTTATCACTGTTGTGTCCCTGTTGCAGTGGTCCCAAATGACTATCATGCCCACTCCTTCAATTTGGTGAGTCATTTCTCCAATTACCGTAAACTGTCATTTGGAAAAGCTTAGCTAGAATTTTAAGAGCTGGCTTGTCAAACCAGGCATTTTTTAGGTGAGAGCTCTACTTCAGAGATGAAATCTGGGGATTAAAAAGCTCAAGTGCAAAGACACTGAACTGGGGAGAGGAACACAATGCTTATATAGGTTGGTTTATGCAGCTGTCATTCCCCCCCCCTTTTTACAAGCTTTGGGGCAGCTTCCCAAGGCCATCACACCCCCAACCTAAGGAAGTTCAGGAACTTAAAAACATCTACATAAGATCACTTGATGCTCTTGGAAGCTTCCTGGAGTGTTAAGATTATGTTAAAACAGCCCTGCCCATTGCTAACTGTCAACACAAATCTAGAAGTGGTTGGAAGTAATGTCCTGTTGTGATCTTTAGCTGAGAGTCTCTTGTTGTGGCCCCCTGCAAGGGTGAACATTTGGACTTGTGCCTTCATGCACCCTGATTTATGGTGTCCTTTTGTACAGCAAAAGGAATGAAAATATCCTAAAGGATGAAATTGTATGCCTTAGTAAAGATTGTGTTGTTGTTAGCAATAATCACATAGATAGCTCATGTCCTGTTAAGCAGCTAAGTTCATTACAACAATGATGGCGCAATGACCCACTACAATGATTGGACTAGGACTAGGTTAGGAGTGTTTTGCACTTCAGCTCCCACAGTCCCTTTACCACTGGCGATGCTGAGTGGGCTGGATGAGAGTTGTAGGTCTAAACATTTAGGAGGCAGAAGTTCCACACCTCTACTGTTAATAGAGACTTCAGCCTTTTTTGTCAGATCTATGAGACCAGCTGCCAGTTTTAGTAGCAGACCCTCAAGAAAGTGATGATTGTTCCTAGTAAGGTGCCAGTTTCTAATCTTGAGCTGATAAGGGAAGATAAGACCATAGTGTTTATTCAGTGCTGGCAAGTTATATAGAATTTCAAGTGCTACCGCCTCCCAATGCTATGTCCATCATTATGTAAACCTCACTGTGTGCTCTATAAGTGCCATGGATTGGCTGGGAGAGCCTTGCTTCAACCTTTCAATCCTCAGTTTTTCAGTGGGTGGTAAAATGTCCCACTTCTTCCCTCTTGGCCATTATGTTGCTTGTGTTTGCTGTTGTTGTATGCGTCAATCACTGCAAACTGGAACTTGCAGCTCTCCTGTCTCCTCCGTGTTAGCCGCACCTCTACATCTTCCAGATTATGGAAAGCAGAGAGGAGGGTGAAGAATGTGGCTGTAGTTGCTCTAGTGTTCCTATCTTGCACTACTGCTGCATCAGCTTCTCAGTCCTCTTATTTTCCAGCAGCTTTGCATTGCCTCCAGTTACAAAAGGATGGCTGCTCACACACTGCCCAGTGAAAGTAAGTAAGAAGGAAGGTTTCGGGGGGGGGGATAAGGATTGGAAAGCAAAGCACTGGCAAACGTGAAGATGTGTGACTGGACACTCCCTGTGCCTGCACTGTCTTAGGGAAAGCACTCTCTTGCTGCTTGCTCACTCTTTCCTTTCTCCCTCCTTCCATGCTGTTATCATTGTTGACTCCAGACCAAATGAAGAAACAAAACTGCTGGTTTCTTGAATGCCTGGACCTTCAGGAGCAGGCTGCTTGGAGGGGAATCGGGAAACTGGGAAAATTGCTTGTGTCAAAGCACAAGTGATTTCTCTACTCATTCCTTTCCCCTCTCATAGAGCTTTCTGTCAGGATCCATTTCTGGAAGCTGCTGACTCTATGCAGGTTGCTGCAACCGTGACTATTTGGGAATATCTGCATTACATTGTTATAGTGCTATTATTCCACTTTCAACATCCTATGGAATCTTTGCAGTTTTGGGAGGGGCCTTTAGAATTCTCAGCCAGAGAGCCCTTGAGCCTCCCTGAGCTACAAACCACAGGATCCCATAGGATGTTGTGGACAGGGATTATGTGAGGTCATTGAAATGACATTCTAAGCCATCTCACTGGTGTTTTCTTCATTATGTGTTAGTAGCAGTTCATGAAAGGGCTATGGAAAGGAATGGCCTGTTGTTGGTCTCACAGTCTTTTTAAGTTTACTTTTGTCTTTTTGAATAACCTTGTTTAATAACCTTTTTTGTCTTTTTAAAAAAGCAATATGTCTGTTTCACGAACACATGTGTGTTTTCTGAGTTAAATATTTTCTCCTCTATTATAGTTGTATGAGTTGTTACTACACTGGTGTCAGATGGGAGATAAATAGATTGAGTTACTACAGAAAAGACAGGACTTTCTTTGTCACTATTCTGAGATGGGAGAAGAACCAAAGCTTGCTATCTGCCTTCACTGTACATAGCAAATGAGGAAGGGTAAATAATACTGCAGTTGAAGAAGCCTGCTGTAGCACCTTATGATTCAGCACCAAGTGGTCATGCCCAGGCAGCTGAGCAGCAAGGGCAAGAGACATAGGGCAGGAATAAAGGGTGATGGCAGCAGCGGCTTTGATACCCACCCCTCGTGAAACAGGCTTAGGAAGGCAACTCTGGCAGAGGTATGGTGCAAGAACTATGGGGCCATGAGAGTGCCAGCCCAGATAACTAATTATGATGGCAATGGTGGTGATACCACCACCATTATCACGTACAACTTGCCCTTACCTGAAAAGTGAGACTGAAGGTACCTTCTAAATTATAACACGTGCAACATAGTTAATGCATGCAAAAGAGCAACATTAAAATGGAATGCAACAATTAACAACACTAAAAACAATATAAAACATACAATTAAAAATGCTTAAAAACAGTACAATTAAAACAGTTAATTAAATCTTGTTTCCTTAAAAAACATTCAGTTCTCTGAGCCTGCTGGTGTTAAAAAAAAGTTTTTGCTTGCTGATGGAAGGACAACAAGGCAGGGACATCTTAGCCTCCCTAGGAAGGAAGTTATAGATGCTGGGGCTGCCACTGGGAAGGCCCTAAATTAGAAGCAGAGCAATTGTCAGGGGGATCTCACAAGCTGGATTGCTAGTAATTTTCACTCTTCCTCCTCTTCCTTGTACTACATCACTGAATTTCACTGGTTGGTTGGCTGGTTTGTTTTTAAAGGGAAAAAAAAGCCTTTCCTCAAGTTGGCTGTTGTTATTACCATTGTTATATATATCTCAGTTTAACAGACTGAGCTGACTAATGTCAGGGGACCATGTCAGGACAAAAACAGTGCACAATGAGTTGCCAACATTCATCAGCTTATAAATACTGCTTTTTAATTTTTTAATTTTTAATATTTATTTATTTATTTACTGGGAAACAGCAGATTTCACAACTGCCAGGATGAAAAGCCCTGGAGTTACCTGACTGAAACTGTTACTTAATCCCTCCCTTAGTATGTACCATGTATCCAAATTTTATGTGGATGTGTGAAAAAGAAAAATGTGATACCCATTTTTTTCTTCCCCCAAAGCAAGTCAATAGGGAAGGACTGGCAATCTGGATTCCTGAATCTCAGTTCAAATTCAGGGTCCAGAGTAAAACAGACAGGTTCTAAACTGAGCTGTTCCAAACTGGGCACAGACCTGAATTGCTACATCACATTCTGAACCTTATGCACAGGCCATTATGTACATCACATTCTGAACCTTATGTACAGTCTCCAAGTGGTTTGGGTTGTATACTTGTGCTATTTTATGTCCAGAAATTAAAACACTTTGCACAGTCTGAGTGGCAGTAGGGCCATTACCAGCTGCAGGCACACCAGGGGAGAGATGTGGGTTGGCAGCCCTTAAGATGTTCTCTGTAGGGACAAAGGAAGAGAACCTCTGGCATCTCAGCTCTCAGAGTTTCCACCACCATAGAGAAGGCAGATAGCTGAGGGGAGAAGGGCTATTTGTGTCCTTAACAAATGTGCACAGCCAATTGGAAGTGACAGCACACTCACCTAGCTGAGCCATTCTGTCATGGAGAATAATAGTCTTCCCTTTTTCTTACCTCGGGATTTCTCAAGTCTTAATGAATCACACCCAGAGGGTATCTGTTTCTGCTTTGATATGTTGAAGGGAATTTGCACATTCTGCCTTTTGGTGGAGGGCCAAAATAGGACACAAGCCTTCGTGACCGGAAGGCAGGGGGTCTTGCTACCTTCACCCCAATCCCCGTATCCCTAGAATAGTTCTTGAGACAAATCCTGGGGTATACCATATCAAACTGTTAATGTATCACACCTGTATCTCTCACTTCTTCCAAGAGGTTTTACCCATTTTATTCTCACAGCAATCATACAAGTCAAGCTGAGAGATGGCATTAGTGACTTGCCCAAGGTCTCTTAGGGCCTTTTCGCACTACACTCTTATAGTGCTCTCATTCCACTTTCAACATCCTATGGAATCCTGGGGCTTGCAGTTTAGGGAGGGGCATTTAGAATTCTCCGCCAGAGAGCTCTTTGGCCTCAGGAAACTACAAGCCCCAGAACTCCACAGGATGTTGAAAGTGGAATAAGAGCACTATAACAGTATAATGTGGAAATGGCCTTATTCTGTTCTTCTTACTCATAATATTATTGTTATTACAGTACTGCTACTACCACTGGTGACAGTGGTGGTGGCAGCTTTTGTTGTTGTTGTTTTTTTTATAATCTTTATTTAAATTTACAACAGGTTAAAAAACAGTTTCATTACATATTGTTCTCATAACCACTTTACATCACTCCTTTCGTCTTCCATTCTTATTCTGCTTACTACTCATATACCTTATATTCGTTCCTTACAAACACTATTTCTCTCAAATTTCTCTCATTCATTCTTACATTCCGGGTGATAATCCGTGATTATGATAGTTTCTAAGTAATCTTTCTTGCATGATTTACTTCCTCAGCATCACCTTATCTCTTATCTATCATACTGTACAACGTTTCTCTTCTTACCTTCCCCAACTGGGGTTTTCCCATATTCAATAATGTCTGCTTAATTGTCACTTACGCACACTTCTATGTTTTTGTCTCGTTCCATAAGATTTTTTAATTTGCCTCTACAACTCATTCTCAATGAAATATTTTTACTTCATCTCTTATTGTCCTTATTCATTACACAGTCTCTTTATACTCTTTAGTGGCAGCTTTTGTTGTTATCATCATTGTCATCGTCACAGATAGAATGACTCAGGCAATGTCAACGAGAGTCTTTCTAAAACAAGATCACCACCCATAGGTGACAGTACTCTTTCCTAGTAGCAGATAAGTCTCTCCCTGAGGGAGAGTGGCTAATGCATGGAAAGAGCTGTTTTTCTTACTAAGGCTTAGCCTTTGAACCTGACAGAGATGGATTTCAGCAATGCAGAAAAATATGCAAGTCATCAGAGGGGTTATTCTGACCACAGTAATAATCAGGGGATACAGTCACATCCTTCTCATTACTGTAATTATTACATGCAGGGTTGGAAAACAGGTCAGTGATGGTTATGTCCTTCAGTTTCCTGCACAGCAATTCGTTTCTTTTTTTTCCCTCCAGACTGCGCATGACAAATAAACACATGTTTGGGTGTACAGATAATTATGCATTCTGTTTGTTTTTCTTTACAGAGTTATTTCCTTTCTCTCCTTCCCCAACCACAAAGGAAAAAGAAAAGAAAAAATATAGTTTGATATTTTGTTTTTTATCTCAAGAAACAGGAACCCTCCTTTAATTTTAATAAACATGGATTTCTGAGACTTTTTGAGAAGGCAAGATTCAGGACACACACATAGGCTCTTTTCACATGGCATTTGCCATGCAAACGGGCCCCTGGAGCGTTGCGCGATTGTGAGGAGCAGTCTACACGACACTTTCGCAATCGCACGATGCTCCAGGGGCTGGCAGGGGCTGATCGTGCACTATTTCATTTTCGGCTTTGAGCTGAAAATGATGTGTAATTGCGCATCGCTCCGGGGCCTCGCGTGCATTTACCGTGTGTGCGGAGCTCCAGAGCTGTGGCACTCGCACTTTCTGCCCCAGCGCAGCCTGGGAAAATCCCAGGGTGTGCTGCGGAAGGAAGAGAACAGGCTCTCACGCCACCTGCTCACTAGCAGGCAGCTGTGGAGCTGAAGCAATGGGGACGCGAGAGCTTCTCACAAGAGGTTGCTCATGCGATCCCCGCACCCCAGCTCCGCAAAAAGGTAAACTGTGGAAAGGGCCGTACTCTCCAACATTTCACAGGTGAAAATTGGGATGTATGTAACCAAGCAACGTCAGACTGTGGTCAAAATGGCAGAAGTTGTTAATGAAGAAGAACAGACAAACTCCGCTTTTGTCTGAGTCTACTGGAAAGGGCAAAATACCTTCAGTCCTCTCCCATTACTGAGTTGATTGGGCGCAAACAAAAATTGGGTGCACTTTGAACTCAGTGTGCAACAACTGACATAAACAGGGGAGACTGAAAGTGGGATATTTTAATAGCAGCTGAAAAAGCTGGGCCACAGAAGAATTATTGGGACTGTCCCTGCCAAATTTGGGCAATTGCAGAATATGCATGCTCAGTTGTGCCTTATAGACTAAAATAAAAAAAAATATCTGATGAGTGTTTTTTATAATCTGATTTCCTTGATAGGACTTGAATGATTTTAAATTCAGCTAATCTCTAATTTCTTCCTCTGTTTTGTGAAAGTTCTGCAGTCATTGCAGATAGGTAGTACTCCCTTAATAGCTATCTGATCTCCTGCAGTTCCTGCACCAGTGAAATTTTCTTGGGGTAAATGATCAAAGATTGGGTAAAAGTCCTCTTCTTCCTGGTCCCTACCTTCATCTCCCTCTCGTCCTCACTATTTTGGCAATTTGTTCTTCTTAGGTTCCTTCAAGTTGACTCCAGTTGTATGGCAATCCTATCATAAGGCTTTCTTGAGCAAGGGATATTTTCTAGAATGGTAGGTAAATGCTTCCAATCAGCATGAAGAGCTCAGAAAAATTACCTTAGAAAGATCAGAATTGTTAGCAATTTATTGCATGTGTGTACATGATAGTTTATATTTTATAAAAGTCTCCTCTCAGCATTTTGACTTCTCTTTTTCCCAGGCTTTGTGACTTGATGCATTTTAGCTGTGTTGAAAAGAGTCCCATGTCTGTTTGGTTGCAAATCTGGTGACATTTTTAGAAGCACTAAATCTGCCTCCCTTTCATTATTAAATAGAAAGAAGAGCTATATTTATAGGGAAGGAAGAAACCTGTTATGTGCTGTGTGCAAAATTGTGATGTGAAAGACTTGAGTTCCTAGAGACATTCTGTACCTAACTAATAATAAAATAATACACTAAGAAGCTAGACATTAAAGATCACATTAAGATCTTCAATGGAGGGGATTCTGTTACTGCTGTCAGAGCTAAAGCTGGAAGAAAGGAAATACATGAAAGGATGGAGAAGGAGTCTCATAGAATGAAGGAACATCTAAGTGTAACAGCACAAGGGCTTTTAAAAGAAAACAACCTAAACCATGAATTTGGATGTGGGGAGCAATTGCCCAGAGATTGGGATCAGACGCTATCTATTATAAAGTTATTGTGTTTTAATACACCTTTAACTACTATGGCTTCTTTCTATGGAATTCTGGGATTTGTAGTTTCTGAAGATGTGTATTTATTCTCCACCAGAGAACTGCAATTTAGCTGAGCTAGAAAATCCCAGCATTCAATAGGAGGGAGCTGTGATACTTAATGTGATATCAAACTCAGATGCACTTTGAATGTACAGTCAACCTTTGGTATCCACTGGGGTTTGGGTCCAGGACCCCCCCCCTTGGATGTCAAAATTTGTGGACACTCAAGCCCCATTATGTATAATGGTGTGGTAAAATGGCGTGCCTTTTATAATATTTTAAAATCCAAGTTTGCTTTTGGGTTTTTTAAAAAATAGTTTCAAGCTGTGGTTGGTTGAATCCATGGATACAGAATCTGTGGATATGGAGGGCTAACTGCATTGGTCAAGCTTGGCTGGCATTCTTGGGATAGGCAGGGAATAGTATTGTCCCTCCTCCTCATAGTTGGGTCATTTGTTTATATCTAATGCAATCTACCTCATTTTGATTCTGGAAGATATTGACAGTCTGCTACCTAGGCCTTGGTCAAGTTGAGTCCTGCTGAGCTTTAGCAATACATAGTGGCATCATTGTGGCCACTGACTTGTTCCAACCTCAAAAATGTTGCTTTTTTTTGGACCCAGAATCTCCTGTCTGCATGGCAGTTTGCTGAGGGATTCTTGAAAGTGGAAGATCATTTAGATGATATTGGATGTTAAGGACCTGGGCTCACATCTCATCTCTGCCATGGATTTACTGTGTGGCCTTGGGCAAACCCCTTTCTCCCATTCTCACTGTAAATTGAAATGAGCTAGATTTCAGAGATGCTGTGAAAGCAAACACCATGGAGACAGAAGAGACCAGCATTTATTTTATTTTATTTTGAGAGAGAGAGAGAGAGAGAGAGAGAAGTACCGTACTTTTTTTATTTCGAGAGGTTATTCAAGAGGAACAATATCCCTTATGACTCCAAAGAGATCATATGCATGGAGGTAATTGAGAGATGCCACTCAGGCAGCAGTAAGACATAGTGAAGATTCTGAAGAGTAGGAATGGGAATCCAACAGTAATACCTCACAGTTAAGAGTGATTGATTATGGGTAATCCACACGCAAAAAGCAGTGAGGAGGAATGATGCAGCTGATGCAGAAGTGGATGTTCTCTGGATCTCTGTTCCAGAGAATAGATGCTCATTGCCTGGCCAGGCTTTGCGTGCTTTCTAATGTGTATGGAGATCAGTCTGGAATCACCTTTTGTGACCTTCAGCCAGTTGCCTAGGGCTAAAGCCATTATCAGGGCCAAAGGCAGTGAGCCTTGTGATGCACTATGTGAATCAAAAGAGCAAGACCAGCACTAACTAACAACTAGCACATGTCCTTATAATAAAGCATTAAGATAGTACATGAAAATGCTGGTAGTTTTTTTTTCCTTGTGAGGAATGGCGATGACTGTTGCTTTCACTGCTGCAGAAATGTGATTGTGCCTTTCTCCATTAGGATAAATTCAAAGCAAGCATACTTGCTGGCGCCACAGTCTGTTTGCTTGCTGTTCATTGGCTCTCTGTACCGAACTGAGTTTTGAAAGCACACTTGATAAACTCCAGCCTGAAGAAAGGACAGAAGGGTCATAGCAGCCAGCAAGGCAAGCTTTTAGGTTTCATTTGTTTGGGAAGCCAGCCAGCTTGCTAAGACATGCAAAGCATTGTCTCCCTGCCCCACACCGCACCCCTGCTGTTGGCACCAGGAAATATATAAAGGGCTACTGAGTGCAATATGATCGAATAGTTGGTGTGCTAATATATTGCAAGTTGTTGACTTGATTTTCTGGATCATTTTCTTATATGTAAGTGTTGGCATTTTCAGCGACCCAGGAGCAAGGGAAAGCTTCTTTGACTTTGTGGGGAATGTGCAAAACCTCCTTGCTGCCACTGTGGTGCTTAGCAGCCTTCTGTGCCAAACTCATTGAACCATTAGCAGTATTCTGTTATCTGTCTAGAAGACCTTTGTAGATCTGCTTGTTCTCATCTGTTGGTAGTAAGGTACTTATGTGTACTGTTTTATAGAGGCTGTGTCTTTCTTTGAAGACCTGTCGGAGGCTATTCTCTCTTCGAAGGACTGTCTAGTCTGAGTCTAGGTCAAAAATAAGGAACCCTAAGAAGGGCAAGAAGCATCCTTTAATCTGTCAACAAGTAACAACTGGACACCAGACAGAGCTGGCACAGAGGTCATCTAGTCACAGTCATCTCTGCTAGGGTGAGATGTATTTATATTAAAGCAATTATTTATAAATCAGCACATCTCACTTTTACGCAAACCAGGACCCTTTACTTTAGTGATGTGCAAGAAGGACCTCTCTGTCTGGAGGCTACATTGGTCTCAGGTTCTACACCGAATGATGATGTTGGCACTATTACTCATAGTTGCTTCTTCGTGCTTTAGTTGAATTCTGGAATACAAGTGGAACACTGGCTTTTTGACCCTTTCTGTTTCTGGCCAATGGCAACTAGCTGTGGAAGACAGACCACTCCTATAGGAAGGAGATGGTAATGCTTCTTCTAGGATAGTCTATGTGTTCCTGTCTTAAAAGAGTCAAAGGATCATCCCTTACAGGAAGAAAAAGTCTTTAAACCCATCTGACTTTAATAACTGTAGACCAGATTCAAATGTTTATCTGTTGAAAATTTTCTGAGGTGGGTGGATGGATGGATGGATAGATAGATAGATAGATAGATAGATAGATAGATAGATAGATAGATTGATAGATAGAATTTAATTAAAGGGACAATATTGAAGGGTTTTAAATAAGCAAACTGTATTTGGCATTTTTGTACATGATACTGGAAACAATTTCAGCTGGAGAACTCCAGGCATTTTTGAAGGAATCTGATTTATTTAAATTTGATTTAGACTGGATTTAGGACAAAGAGGACTAGGTTGGCTTAGCTGACAACCTGCAGAGAGAGAGAGAGAGAGAGAGAGGGAGAGAGACAGACAGACAGACAGACAGACAGACAGAGCATGAGTATGACCCTCTTGTTTCAAGCTGACCTTTGGTACAATCAATCATGGACCATCTACAGGGGTTGGCAGTTGGAGGCACCACCTTGTGGTGGTTCTGTTCCTCTTCAGGGAGCAACTTGTGGGAAATCATTATTCCATCCTTTAGGAAATGTCCTGTAGGGTTCTGCAGGGCTCATCTTTGTCCCTTTGCTATGAGACATGAAAACACTGGTGGGAGGTGGAGTGTTTCCATTGGTCTGGGGTGAGATGTCAATATTATACTGATAACACTCTACTCTGCATCTTCTTTTCTTCATGTCAAAGTGAGGCGGTTGCTTCTCTGAGCAGGTAACTGAAATCAACAGCAGATTTTAAGCCTAAGGAGAATCTAGATTGGACAGAGATTATGATGGTTGGAGATTCAGTGGATGTGTGGCTGAGGAGGAAATTCCTCTCTGATGGAAGGGCGTGGGAGATCCAGAGAGACTTCATTTTTAACCTTTCATTTCACTTGGAATCAAATTGTTACCTTCACTTTATCATGGTTTATTATGCTTCAAGTCACCTGCAGCATCCAGTGAAAGAACATTCAATGTTCTTGCTATCATGTGATTCTCAATCCATCTTGCCAACAAACAGTTCTTTCCCCCAACAAACTTGGTCCTCGACTTACCCCATGTGCCTCAGTCGCTCTTGGGATACTATCCTCATTATTCCTGCAACTGGGAAGACGTAGTGGGTGATGGAAGACACACAATATCAAAAGTAGGGCAGTCATTATGTAAAAACTACAGACACTCCATGTGAAAAAGAAAGACTGATGTGCTTCTCACAGACTGTAGCAGAGAGCCCCCTGGGAGAGAAGTGTCAAGGCGTGGAGAACAGTTAAAGCTAAAACTGGGCAGTGGAGGACAAATAAGGTTCTATGGCAAGGCAATGTGCTGGCGTGACAAAACAATTAGAGTTAAATCTAGGAAGAATTCAGGGGCAATAGGGAGTATGGTCCTTTCTGCACCCTAACTGGATCCATTGCTGTCACGTGGCAATCCCAGTAGCACCTCAGCTGGGAAGGGAGCCCCATGGGAGTGCTCCTCTCCACAGCGGCCCAACTTCCTGCTGAAGGAAGTGCAATGGACATGCCTCTTCCTTCTGCAGCATAGCTGGGCACTTTTGCAGGCTGGGCTGGGGCAGAAGCGGCTCCCTTGCACTTCTGGGACTTCTGCAGGCCAGTAAGCGTGGGATGGTGGCATGATCGTGTGTCATTGACAGGGAAAACCCAATGATTTAATCTGCAATTGTACTGCCTGGCAGTGGGAGAAGAACAGACCTGCAACAGTGTTATGCAGAAGCATCATCGTGGTTCCACTCCTCTCTCATTCCCATGCTGGGACAACAACATCCTGTGGAAAGGGCCTATGTGACAAGATGCTGTGCTATCAGGGCAAAATTGTCCACCACCACGCCCCTGCCAGGAAATTCAGGATGATACCCAGCCAGGGCATGATTGTTGCTCATGTAGTTATCCATAAAATAAAGGAGCTAAAACTGAGCCCAAGAGAAAGAATGTGAAGAATTAAGGCAAGGACTCTGAAAGGAACTTATGGCGAAAAGAAGGTGACATGTCACTACTAAACAAAGCCATTTGTTTGGCAGCAGGGGAAATGACACTCTGGGTGGCCACTGGAAATTTAGACATTAAAAGAGGAGAGGAGGGGGTGGAGAGGAACTTCCCACAGCCATGCAGTCATGGCACTGCCCCCCCACCAACCAGCAGCACAACATTGTAGGTGAGTTTACCATACCTCACAACAAACCCACTCACTGGATTGTTTTCCATTGTTGTCCCACTAATGTGGAAAACAGGTGAAAATAGAAAATGTCCCAAGATGCTATGGAAGAACATGTGTGTTATCTGGATCCCTTCAGGGCAAATTGCATTGTCCCATGAGCAGTGGTGCCACACAGCAAATCATAGTCTGGATTTTACCCTGCTCTCTCATAATGGTTCATAGCTTGGGCCCTTTTCGCATGGCATTTCTGATGCGGAAGGGTCCCTTGAGGATCACGTAAATGTGAGGAGCGGCCTGATGTGGACTGCATATGCATTTTTTCACTTTCGGCTTGAAGCTGAAAATGCTGTGTAGTCACACATTGCTCTGGGGCCCTGCGCACACTTACCTTGTGTGCAGAGCCTCAGGAGCCGGGCTGGTCATGCTTCCTGTCCAGTGCAGCCTGGAGAGGTCCCAGGCTGCACTGCGAAAGGAAGAGGCGGGGCTCCGCATGAGCAGGAAGCTCATGTGGAGCCAAAGGACCCTGGACGCAAGAGCCTCTCTCTGGAGGCTGTTTGCGCGAGCCCTGCACCCCAGCACCGCGAAAAGGTAAGGTGCGAAAAGGGTCATGGAATGGCTCCTGTGGCCAGCCTTGGTTCTGGATTCTTAGACAGTAGCTGTGGATCAAAGCATCAACTCTGGTTGTTACATCCCAGTGTTTGAGCAACAGTTGTTGTGCATGCCCTGTAGATGTTCTTGCTCTTCTGTAGATTTAAATCATTGTATTATGGCCTTGTTTTATGCTTGTGAATGTTTTTGTTATAAGATAGTCTGTTAAATTATTTCCCCCTACATTTTTCATGTTTAATTGTAGTTAATTATAACAAAATGATGCCAATTCATTATAGTATACAATGTGCGCGGGATCAAACCTTCTTTCAATATCCTTATATTAAATTTTCATTAAAGAATAAAACTTCAGCAGAATATGAAGTGACGAAAATATTACAAAATATGTTAACAATATCTTTTTAACAATTTCATAAGCAAGCAAGTTAGGAAATTAATGTATCCATAAATAAATAAAGTGTGGGTGGATAAAAAAAAATGGAAACACAAAAACAGACAAGCTTAGTGGGTAGAGGAAGGGAAAGAAGAACTGCAGATCTGATGAAATAATGCACATTAAGATTCTGGGATGAATAACTAAATGGGCAAAAATAGAGGAAAGGTTGTATGACTGGTTTCAAAGCCACCTTGCTCTCTGATGGTTATAGAAGGGAAGAGGGGTTGGAACACACCAACCTGGGGTACATGACTGAATACAGAGACCGTGAGTAGAGAAAATTTTTACCCAATTCTCCTTCGTTATCAGCAGCCACATCATCCTGTCTCCAGCACAGATGAAGAGTTGCAATTACAGATAGCACTTGCCCTGAGCAAACAGGAGCATGAGAAGGTATCCCAAATTCTAGATGGTGAAGGGCACTTTAACTTTCCCTTCTTCTTGAATTCTCCTCTCTCTCAGTGAAGCATCCTTTCAGCCTAGCTTTGCATCTTCCTCCTGAGACAATGCTGCTATATCTGGAAGAGTCTAGAAATTCTGCACATCTGTGAGCTTGCTGCAGGCCTTGAACACTGTTGGAATCCTAAAAATATTTATGTTAAAAATTACATTTCAGGCCCTCTTGGTTATGAATGAAAATCTCTTATCAGAACTCATTTCAAAGACTTAAAAATCAAGACTCGATCTTTGGGTTTCTCTGTGTGAAGAAAATTATTAAATTCTGCAAAATACTGAAGGTTTGACAATCAGACCATTGATGCAAAGTCAACATAGGCAAACATCCATATATTAAATCCATCCCTAAGCATGCTGACTTGAAAGTAAATCCTCACCAAGTACAATGGGAAGTAATCTCAAGAAACTGTTTGCAACATTACAGCAGGCTCTTGGTTACAGAATTTTTGGGGAGGTTTAGATGAGAGAATTCTAGACTCCTATCCTTGCCATTATCTACAGCTGTTGCTGTTCTCTTCTGCTTTCTAGTTCTTTTCTGGCTCATACATTTAACTTTCACTATTCTAAAGACTAACTGTTCATAACAGAGCACTTAACATAGGTTATCCAAGCCAATCTGAAAAACTGCAAATGCAGTTGGTGTTAAAATTGCACATGACATTACCTAAATGATAATCAAGGCCAATGGGGAATAATATTTCATTTATCTTCTATTGTACTCAACTCAGATCTAGTGCACTCCCTTTTCTGATTGCAGGAAGTAAGGGCCTGGCAAGGAGAAAATTCCCTATTGCAGAGGGCACTGGAAGAGAGCCACTTGGGAGCAGAGGAAGAAGAAGATGATAAGGCAAAGAAAAGTCAGGTATGTAACTTTAGGCACTCAGGTATCTGGAGGCAAACATCAGGGCTGGCCCAAAACATTTTGCCACTTGAGGTGAAGGGTTAGATGGGATGCCGTTCATCTCCATTCCACATTCAGAGGTTGAGTGGGCTGATAGTTGAATCCTGCATTCTACAAATCTGTATTGCTGTCTCTGCTGGCCCTGCCAGTTTTTCCTTGAAGTACCTGTGCTGACTTCTGTTGCAGATGGAATTTTACAGATTACCTAGCTAGAGGCTAGTCCTACCCATTCACTGCAGACAACTTTTGCTTGCATGCTCATGGACTAAATGTATGGTTGGCACATGTTACTTAAGGCATGACATTTTTATCTCTAGCTTTGTGGAGTTTCTAAGCCCAGATCTATTACTACTTCCAGATGAGACTTTTAAATGCATAATCACCAAAAATACAAGAAATGTTGCCTGGGAATAATTCTGGGTGACACCCTGAGTTGTGAAAACAGCAGAATTTATCCCGAGAATTGGCCTTCTCCAATTGAAAGCAAAAGGCATGAACAATGCTCAGTTGCTTGTGCTATGGTTGTTCCGGGTCCCAATATAACAGGCTGCTCATATGCATTCATTGCACATATATACCCTGCAGGGACCAGAATGGCTTTTGTAGCATGTTAATTGCCCTTTCTGGCTTGTGGCAGTGTAACGGCAACAGGCACCCCATAGCTCTTTCTCAGGCCTGCCGTACCAACAGCAGCAGTGAGGACTATTGGCCCTCCACTGTTGATGGACTCCAGTTCCCCTAAGTGAGCATGGTGAATGTTGATAGTGGTAGCTGTGATCAAAAACTTCTGGAGGGCAACAGTTTCCTCACTCCTGCTGTATAGCATGGAGGCTGTGCTTCTTCGTGAAAATCTGGACCTTAGAGAAGGAAGGAAGGAAGGAAGGAAGGAAGGAAGGAGTACTCAATCAAGTGACAGAGTGCTCTGGGCTTTCTTTTCTTTTCTTTTCCTTTCTTTCTTTCTTTCTTTTTTTTTTTTTTGGTAGCTTATTAACCTATCATGTGCAGTAGTCTTGGTCTTGGCAGTCTTGTGGGATCTATTGTGTTCTGACACATTTTCTGCCTTTGTCTCTTTCCAGTCTTCAGTGTTAGAGCTGGTGGACATTTTTGGACCAGCACCAGTCACCTCTACCCACACATCCGCTGACCCATGGGATATTCCAGGTGGGGGCAACCCTCGATCTCTTGAGGCTTGGAATCATGACACAGCCTTCTCTCCTCCCGCTCTGTCCTTGTCCAGTTCTTGGGAGCATAACAGTAAGGAGCTGTTCTTTCTTTCTTTCTTTCTTTCTTTCTTTCTTTCTTTCTTTCTTTCTTTCTTTCTTTCTTTTTCTCCTATTCCATTCATGCTTTTGGCTGGCTTTGTGCAAATGTTAACATTGCTTGTTTCTGTGTAGTTCTGACATGGGCTTAGATCTGATTGCTACTCCCACTAGCAAATCAATTTCTGACTGGTGCCAACACATTCCACTGGGATTAAGAACTGAATTTAGTTAAGATTAGCATTTGGACTGAGACTTCAGTGATTGAAAACTTTCTGATTGATTTAAAAAGTGCCCTGCTTAATTAAGGCAGCAGATTTTTTTTTAATTTAAATTTTTTAAAAATAATATGCATTATTCCGTTAGAAGTACCTTATTAAAGTGCCCAAAAAAGTAAAGAAATTGGAAGAACAAATGTAATGACATGTGGAAACCATCCATATAATTCAGGATTTGATTAATTAAATCTAATCACTTAATTCTGTAAACAGTTTAATTCTATTTTAATATTCATTATTTATATGTTTTTAAATTGTATTGTTTTAAATGTGTTTTAAATAATTGTTTTAAATAAATATCACCACCATCATCATCATCCATAGTTGAAAAGTGTTAGAACAATGCTTTGGCATCCAGAACAACATTGTACTATTTGTTGGTTATGGATGGCTACCACAACAAATGAGTTGTAGGGCACCATATTGGCAGAAGAGCACTGTCCCTGCATGGATGAAATGGTTCTTCAGGAGTGGCACGCATCAGGTCAAATGATGATTGCATCATCTTAAAAAAAATCCTGTGTCTGAATGTTTTCATAAGCAAATTTATATCAACTAATATTTCTTTAATCAGATAACATTTCTAAGGCTTCCCTCACACATTCTAGTGCTCTTCATTGTACCATGTATCTGGTCTTCAGTTTATTCATACCTTACATGTTCTACCCCCCTCATTCCCCTTGTACTGTCTTGACTCTCCACTCCCTGGTCTGTTTTGTTCAGACACCAAATCCACCGTGGAATCTGCAGGAACATCTTGGGGACCCACTGCAGACCCATGGGTTCCTATACCTTCAGGGGATCTTCCAAGCCAGGCAGCGTCTTCTACCAATCAGGTGTCTCCAGGACCTTGGAATCTTCCTCATGCCACTTCCTCTTCTGCTTCCTCCTCGGATCCCTGGGGGATGAAATCTCAGCCTTCAAGTGTCCCATCTTCAGACCCCTGGGGAAAGTCTTCACCACCTGCTCCAGTCTCTGCAGCCACTACTTCTGCTGCTGATCCATGGAGAGGTTCTCTTGATACATCTTCCACAGCAGGTAAGAGAAGCTTGTTTTCACCTGCATTTTCCAGGGCAGGTTAGCATGGAGTATGACCACTTTTCCTTCTGTCTTTGTAACTGACGTCCACAACTTTCCTTTTGCTTCCTAGGAGTCATATAACATGATGTTTATCTGCTCAGCTAGAGTGAGGAATAGTTGTTCTCAGGCAAGTACCTGAGAGAAAATATAGGGCATGCCTTCCTTTCTTTGCTTCATTACAAGAGAAAGACTTTCCCTCCCTCCTGTCTGTCTGTGAGGGAAGGAGATGTTCTGTCCTGCCAATATTCAGGGCTCTATAGAGTGAGAAGATGCTCTGGCACCATCCCTCAGAGAGCTGCTGTCACTGAATTTCGGTTGGAACTTTAGTGGCAGATGCTGAATTTCAGCAGTGGCTGCAGTTTGGGAAGTGGAGGTGGTGCTGCAGTCCCCAGCAAGCTAATGGAGAGAAAGCTAAATACATCTGCTCTTTCCACACAGGAACATGCACAAAGATTTGAAAAGACTTTAGCTTTAAGGTTAGTCAATATGAGAATTAGAGGAGTGACTAGCTGTTGCCATGTGAGGTTATGCATATATCTCTGGTTCTGTTCCGCTTGTACTGTATGGTCTTCTTGCCTTTCAGGGCGCAATGAAGACAAGAGGCTTTCAGATACAGCTTTGTATAGCAGCAGTAGGAGCAGCAGCAATGTGTGCATCTTTGCTGCTGCTACTCTTAAACTTGAGCATTCATAGTGGAGTGAGCACATACCTATCATTTCTCTAGGACTTCCATCCCAAAGGAGGCATCTGTAGGAAATCCCACCTTTGGGCTTCCAGTCATTACCAGCACACAATGTTGTGATGGTGGATTTTGAAATGCAGTTTCTCGCCGTGATGGTGCCTGTAGCACCACTCCTAAGGAGAGTATAAAAATGCTGTCAGCACTGTTGTTGAGCCCAATTGGCAGGACAGTTCTGGCAGTTTTTATCACCACCTGTAGCAGGTCTTGCCCACTCAAGACACAACCACTCTTAAATTGCAACAGGAGTAACTGGTATATTGCTGCTAGGGAAGAAAATGTTATTTTCCACCAAAATACTGTGAGAGTTGTAGCCAAACTTAGAAAGAACAAGGATTTCTGGTAGAGGTGGCATCCTCATCACCACTAACCAAAATGTCCTGGAGTTTCAACCCCATGAATCCAGGCTCCACTACAGCACTCTTCCCACTTTCCTAAGTCATCAGTAGTGCAGAGATTAGGTGAAAGAATAATGGAAAGGGAAGGGAGTTGGTGATAAAAACATTTAATGCCATGGAGGTTTCTTTCTTCCTTCACTTCTTTGCAGGCAGTGCTTCATTTGACTTGTTTGCAAAACTACCAGAACAGACAGATCAGCCAGAACACAACAGTTCCCAAGCACCATCCTCTGTGAAATCGAACAGCCCTGTAGGTAAGTGAAGCTGTGACACAGCTGTCCCCAGCATCCACATCTTTTGGAGTAGAACTCCCACCAGTGCAGCCATCTTGGGGATGACAAGGGCCATTTCTGCGTTGTGCTATTATAACAGCATTATAGTTTACTGAGGCCCAAGAGCTCTCTGGCTGAGAATTCTAAGTGCCCCTCCCTAAACTGCAAACCCCAGGATGCCATAGGATGTTGAAAGTGGAATAATAGCCCTATAACAATGTAGTGCAGAAATGGCCAAGGGCTGTTGGCTAAAATTTTAGAAGAGACCTTGGTTGAGAAAGTCTGCTTCAGTGCACCTAGGAAGAAAAGACTGTTATTAAAACAGAACAGTGCCCTTGGCTTTCCTGTGACAAGTCCTTAATGGACATGATGTTGTTCCCATATTTGTCTATCACCCTGGGAATATGATTTATGCCAGTGATTGAACACTTTCTGCCTTGAGAGCTGTGTGCATTGCTTAGTGGTAGGACTGGGGCTACACAAAGCCATCCATGTGCACATGGATGTATGCACTTTCCAGTTGCCTGTCAACTTACAATGACTCCATGAATTTTATGGGCTTTTCTTAGGTGCCATTGCTTTCCTCTGAAATATAGTCTACATCACCTGGTATTCTTTGGTGGTTCCCCTTCCAAGTATGAACCAGGCTTGAGCTTCCAAGATCAGACAGGAATGGTGCCTTCACAGTTTTTAGGCCCTCATGTTAAAAGACTTTTTCATTCATGGGTGCTCCTAGACCAATATGGTTAGACACCTAAAGTGAAGCAGGATAAATGGAGGACTTTAGCTGAAATGTGCCATGTGCTCAGGGATTTCTATACTATTCTCTTTCTTTGAATGGGGGAACAGCTGGCTCTGACTTGGGGAAAGAAAATAGCCCCCATACCCTCATTCCCATTGGCGGCTGGTGGCTTCTGGGTCAGTTAAGCAGAGGGCAGATCCCCTCTTGCATTTAGTACAAATGTTAAAGGATCTATCCAAGGTGTTCAACCTATTTTAGGGAATGGGATTCAGCACTGTGAGTAGCTGGTTCTACATGTGGACCCAAACCCAGTGCAGATTTACCACCTCACTGACAGGGAAGCTACTGCCTGCCACTCCTTACTCCTAAAAGGCTTCAACGATCAAATTCATAAGCTGATTTTATTGCATGCCACCCTGAGATTATACAGTATAGTGCAGGGTATCAACATTTTAAATAAATAAATAAATAAATAAATAAATAAATAAATAAATGTTAGAAACTGTCACAGCCAGAATCATAGATATACATTTATTACCGAGAGAGAAAGGTTCCCCCTCTCTCCCCCACTTCTGTCTCTCTCTCACACACATTTCGCTACCAACTTTCTATCATACAGAACGGCTGATGAGGTTTAAACCTCCTCTCCCTGCCCACTTAAGACAAAGAAATAAGACTGCAGGGAACTCCTTTAAAGCTTCTCCCATACCTACAAGCCTAATGTAGTGCAGTGTTTCCTTCCTGGTACAGGAAATTTTCTCTTTGCTCCCACCTCCTAGCTTGGTGATGGGGAAGAGTCACTGGGACATCCCGGGGCTGCATAAAGAACAGCCAAGTGTTATGGAATACCAATATATGCTTTATTTCTAGTTTGATTTCATTGTATGTATCCTCAGATAAGAGACAGCATGGTTAGTGGTCTGAGTGTTGCTATAGCAGGAGACCATGCCTCAAATACCTACTCTGCCATGGAAACCCACTGTGGCAAGCCATACTCTCTCAGCCATAGAGGAAGGGTATGCCAAACCTTCCCTGAAGAAATCTTGCTGATCATCAGTCAAAGTTAGCTTGGAGGGTCATAGCGTAGAGAGACTGTTTGTTGTGCTTCGGCCTCAGAACTCTAGCAGTTTCTGAGAAGCTCTGTATTTTTCCAGGAGGCCAGAGACTGAACTGTGCAGAAGAAGGAATACTGATGTAACACTGGGAGCTCACAAGATTTTTTTTAAAGTCTAGATCACATGTATCAAACACAAAGCCCGCAGGCTGAATCCAGCTTGCTAGGCCATTTCATGTGGCCTTTGCACCTCTCCTGCAGCTGCAGCACTTCCCCCACCTGGCGAGCCCAATCCCCACATTGTGGGCCTCCAGCTATGGGTACCATGGCAACACTCTGCACAGCTCACAAGACTTGGACAGAGGAGCAGTCAGAAGTAGAAATAGGTTGCAAGTGCTGGCTGCTGGGCCTCTCTTCAGAATACCCACTGCTGGGGGCCTGCAATATGGGGATTGGGCTTGCCAGGTACAGAGAGGGGCAGGGGGGCAGAAAGAGGCACAGGGGAAGAGGGAGCAGAAAAAGGCCCAGAGAGAGTCCAGGTGGCTGAAAGAGGCACAGAGATACATTTATATAGTCTTACAGATACAGCTGGCCCTTTGAGAGCAACCATAATGTGATGCGGCTCAAGATGAAACTGAGTTTGACACCCCTGATCTAGATTATTTATATCCTAGAGTTATATCAGAATGGGTTATCCACCAAAATTTCCAGAGGGCAATCCCATTTTGCAACAGCTTGTTAAAAAAATAAGAACAGCCTTAGGGAAGAGGAAGCTTTAAAGTGGGATTTGAAGTCTGAGGCAGTGATGACATAACACCCATACCGAAGGAAGGTAGTGGTAAGAGTAAGGACTAGTGTATAAGCACTACTTCTTGTGAAGTCTGAATAATGGTGGTTTCTGAAGAGTTGTGTGAGTTATTACTGCCAGCAGTTCCTCAAGGCCTCAGGCAGAGATGTCTTTCCTAGTTCTGGTCACTAAGCTCCTTTCAAATAAAGATGCTAAAAACTGAACTGGCATATGATACCTATGCTGAGATATTTTCTATGTACTTAGACACAGGCGCATGTACATCCATCCTTCTAAAGATAACTATAGAAGAACAAGCAAAAATGTCTTGAGGCATCAAGAGACCCTTTGGCTCACAGGGTCAGAGTTCCAAGTGTTAAGGGTTCTGGTGGAAATGTTTGTGTGAAGCTAATGCCATTGCCAGGAAAAGGTCAAAGTACTGCTTTAAGAGAGCCAGATGGTGTAAGAATCTGTGTGGTGTTTGAGAATTGGACTACGACACTGGAGATCAGGGTTCAATTTCCTGCTCAGCCATGGAAACCTACTGGATGACCATGGACACATCACATAGGCCATTTCCGCACGAGACTGTTATAGTGCAATGATTCCACTCTCAACATCCTATGGAATCCTGGGGTTTGCAGTTTCGGGAGGAGCCAGCTGGCCCCTCCCGAAACTGCAAACCCCGGGATTCCATAGGATGTTGAAAGTGGAATCAAAGCGCTATAACAGTCCCGTGCGGAATAGTTTCAGCCCCAGAAAACCCCATGATAGGTTTGCCTTAGGGCTGCCATAAGTCAGAAATGACTTGAAGGCACATGACAATGGCTTTAAATCTTCCAGTTCATAAAGGCATTGGGACTTGAGTAGTGTCCCAATTCCTCTGTCACTAAATTTTCTGTAGATCACGTGCCAGCAGTGCACCAAAGCAAGAAGGGTGGGGGCACCCCACATGTGGTCTCTCATACATCTCCTACAATACTTTAGATGCATGCCTGCACATTCTCACAAGCATGCACATTCCAGCACATATTTATGCACATTCAGTTGCAGGTAGCATGCACATTCTGATTCTCACATTTATCTCACATATTCTCTCTCTCTCTCTTTCTTTCTCTCTCTCTCTCTCAATCAATCAATCAATCTCCCTTCATCCCTCCCTCCCCCCCACAAACACAGCCACTCACTTATTTAGCCGCTTGAAAGCTTGAAAAAGTTTGTTCACTGGAGCCAGGTTAACTCTTCCTAGTGATTACCCCATCTCCTGTGTGGCAGTTGGGCTTTAAAACTCCTGAATGGAGTGTTTAATGGAGGGAGGGGTCTCCAACAGGTCAGGGGGACCCTGTAGCTATAACTAGCCTGGTTCCCCATCTGATATGGAAGTATCACTTGCTTGGATATGAAGATTAGCATAGGAAGCCTGTCTCCAAATCTGGAAAAATCTGGCAAAAAAGAATTGCCACACCCTCTCCCATTCCTGAGGGGAGGATGGCATGGGTGTGCATAGATATAACATTTCATACACAGGAGCTGACTGGGCTCACTTCAATACTGAGCAAAGAACACTGTCTCCTATCACATGTGAAGGATAAGAGGCTAACTTAGGGGACACAGAACCAGACTGCTGTTCAGCAGCAGAGGGGAATGGCCAAGGAAATCAGAAGTTGGGTAAGCTGGAAAGGCTGGCACAAGGCAAAGCATCATCTCTTGCCTGAGGCAATTAACCTCATTCTGCCTAATGTTAGGGGCTAGCCCTGTGTGCCACGTGAACACATCTTCATTTGCCCAGGCTGTTTAGTTTTGTCTGTTGTACAGCCATTTTTCAACTGGAATTTTCTGAATGAGTGCAATTCATATTTCCCATGCTTTTAAAAAAACAAAAATGAATATTTAGTTTTTTGTTAAATCATAACACATACTTCTATGAGACATATAGACATTTTACAAATGAAATAACTGTGTAGAAGTTGATGTAGGTAAAGATAGTGTACATAAACCAGTATTGGGATACATATGTTGCTTAAGTCAGAAAGAGCCTGGCATAAATCATGACAGTAGCAGATGCTTTAAACAAGCCAGCCACCTTTCAGCCTGCTCTAGCTAGAAAGAAAAAAGGGTGAGGAAGTTTTAACCATGCCAAGGTTTCTCATTTTCATCAGGGACAAAAAGCCAAACTTCAGGTCTATATATATTCTGACCTCAAGGGAAACTTTCCTTTTTGGGAACCAGAGGTGTGACAGAAGCCTCCCTACAGCCACAAATGGCAAATACATAGCATTTAATATTACTTTCCTGACTGTTTTTGGTCTATTGGTCATTATTTTTGGAGTAATTGCTGTATTGTTGTCTTTGTAACAATTTTTTTTAAAGATACAAGCAACCAATAGAGAAATATTTTATAAGCCAGTTCAATAGCTTCAGCCAAAGACTAGCTACTAAAACTCAGAAATGAGCAAGTATGTGGGATCATAGAATCACAGAGTTGGAAGAGACCACAAAGGCCATTGAGTCCAACCTTCTGCCATGCAAGAGTACACAATCAATATAACATAAGTCAGTGAAAACCCAAAAGAAATAGGGGGCAATGCAAGGAAGCATTTCAGTGGCAAGTACAGAGATAGCCCACCAATCTCTCTTTCTTGTTTTTGGTAGATGTGAACCTGTTTGGTGACCTTATTCCAAGTACCAGGGAAAATGGAGTGAAGAACAAGGATGTTTTTGACATTACTGGCTTAGGAGAATCTCTTCCTGATTCAAAGAAGGAGAAGAAAGACAGTAAAACTCCGGAGACTTTCCTTGGCCCAAATGCTTCTTCCTTGGTTAATCTGGACTCTTTGGTCACAGCACCACAGACCCTGAAGTCTCGCAACCCATTCCTGGCAGGTAGGTTCTACACAGGCTAAAAAACCCATGGCACATTGAACAGCAGCCTACAGTGAGGCTCACTGATTTTTGCTTTGTGTGTCCCTTTCCCTGAACTTAGCGTGGTACTGTTGTGTTGTCTTCTGCCGTAGCACTTCCACTCCCCACAATTCTTCTTGTGCTCTCATTTCATTGCAATTGTCATATCTTGTCATAAAACACCCCATAGTAAGAATACTGAAATCTGCTATTTGCTGGAATACTGCTTCTGTCCCCTTCTGATGCTGCAGTGGCTCCCAGAACTTCCCCCCTTTTAACCCAAATATCCTCACTACACATGGCAAAATTCACAGCTTCAGGAATGCAAATGAGGCATCCATGTTTTCTTTAATGACTGTTAGAGAGATTCTGGGTTACTGTACCATGAAATTGTCATTTCTTGTGCAGAGCTTGTGTGTGTGATTATATTCTGGATCTTTGAGCTTGCTCACTTAACTCATGATGGAAGCTGTGGTGACTGTGATCTTTTCCCTTCTTTCAGGTCTCAGCACACCTTCTCCCACCAACCCGTTCAATGTCATTGACCAACCCAAACCAACTCTCAACCAGATGAGGACCAGCTCCCCAGTACCCGGTGTTGCAATGGGAATGAGCATGAACTCCATGAGCTACAGCACTTCTCTCCCGCTTCCCCTCAGCAGCATCCCGTCAGCAATGACCCTTCCAGCCTCCATGAGTGCCTTCCCTCAGGCCGGGGCAGGGCCTTTCCCAGAGCTACCCAGCAACTTGCCTCAGCCTCTCCTCCCACTGTCTGCCTCAGTCCCACCTCCACTCCCTTCCCAAAGCAGTATGAACCCTTTCCTCTGAGAAGACTGTATTGGTATCATGAGAACACTCTGTTTTTTTTCTCCCCTGCTCTTACGCAGAACCTCCCACTCAAAGGCTTTGTGGGCAGTTCAGGTTTGATGGGAGGAAACAGCTCCCTGGAAGCTCTTCTAATTTCTGCCCAGGCCAAAGAGACTTTGATAGCATGAATCTCCTTCCATGGTGGGCTACAGGAGGATCAGCTACTCCATCACGCTGAACATTTGTCCAGAGGCTGCCTCTGACAGGCACTGAGAAATTTCTGACATCAGCTGGCCTTTATTTTGATAAGTACAAAAGGGGTGAGAGGTCCTTTAGGAAGAAGAGTGTCAGTTTTTCCAGGGTGCCTGTTCTCCATTACTTTTATGTTGCAATGGGCAGTGACTAAGAGTTCTTCCAGACCAACAGCTGCTAGCACTACAAGAAGGCATTGTGCATCTGTTCCATTTTGCCCTCTTGAACAGATTTATCTGTGTGTGTGAGATAAAGAAAAAAGATGGGGAAAGTGGTGGGAAAATACAGGAGGGTTACAAATGAGAGACGTCATCTGGACACCCCCCTCCATGTTTGAGGCAGGATAATTGCACAATAAGAGCCTTGTCTGGAAGCACCCAAAGATAAAAGAAATAACTCATCAAGATTGTCAAGATTGTGGGAATTAAAATTATTTTGTAACCTGCATGGAAAACTCACAGACATTTGCCAAGGCTTGCAGCTAATTTGCCTGCATGACAGAGCCACAGGCTCACTTTGGGAAATCAAGACTGCTCAGCATGCATAGCATCGCTAGAAGCAAGAGAAGAAAATTCAGTTTTCTTCCTCCCTCCCCAGTCCTCTGTACTAGGTTGCTTGTTGAAGGGAAGCCACTTCCTCAGCTGCTATTGTCACTGGGTCCTCATTATGAAGAAAACTCTTGTAAAAGTGTATGAAGAGGACAGATCAAAAGCTCAGCTTTCATGACTTTAAACAAATAAGCAAGTAAGAAAAAATTGCATAAACATTCTTCTTGTCCTTTTTTTAGTCTACTTGCAAAGTTTGGAGTGAGGTCAACAGCTTTTCAAATTTAGCGTTTAGGAGCAAGAAGGGAGCAGAATGAGAACTGAAAAATTTGGAGGGGGGTAATTATAAAGACTGGGCTATCTAAATAAATTCCTGCATGGTTTGAGGTTGGTGGTAAGGCCTACAGATCATGGAAAGGGAGTGGAAGCAGCATCATTGCCACCTGACCACTGGAAGTGTCTCACCAGCTTCCTCTAGTTTCTGATTTTTCAGTGGAAAAAATCCTCAAATGTATACTGAAAAAAAAAATAGGCAAGCTAAGCACTTGTTTTTAAAGAGCCCTCAAACTGAGATGCTCAGGATTATGAAGAAGCTGATACATTTTAAAGTGGAGGCCCACAGTTCCCACTGTCGATCTCATTTCTGCCCAGATGCTCATCCTCCTGAAATTGGACATCTCAGTCTTTTTAGGTTTCTGCCTCTTTTGATTCCAGTGAATCAATTTGTTACTTACCTGGAGAAATCACTTTTCTCCTTTCTTGCCACCTTGGATGGTCCCTGCATTACATGGTTGATCATAGACTTTGTTGCTCTTCCCAGTGCCTACCTCTCAAGCTGTGGACTTTGTGGAATAAGGAGCTCCTTCAATGGGAACAAATCCTGCAGCCTGCAACACTTGAATGAGCTTTGTGATGCTCAGTAGAAAATTCTGGACAGCTTTAATGGAGGGAAATAATGAAAGGCCAGGCTCAAGAACTCCTACCCAGAAGAAGTGTTGCCATTGGACTCAATGGACTTGGTGCATTTTACTGGCTCTGTTTTAAGAATCCAAAAAGACATCAACAGAAATTTTATCATCCACTTCAAATGAACCTCGTTCCCCCACCCAGGTCCGTCCTGGATATTAATAGATGACTTCAAAGAAACCAACTAGAAAGGCAGAGAAAAAAATGTGCGTACAGATAAAGTTACTATCACAATTACCAGCTGTGTCTTAAAGTGAGATTCCAATCAATATGCCAGTGGAAGTTGTACCTGCAGGATGAGGTGGCTGTGGAGCATGGTTCCAACTGGAATAGACTAGAGGTGGGATGGGAAGAGCGATGTGGTACCTGCTTACAGAGAGATGTGGTTACAATCCTTAGGGCTTTACTGCCTCTGCTTAACTACCACCACTACAGCAATCACCAGACCAATACAGAATAATGATAAGTGAACACAGGGTGGGTGTGGGTGGGAGAAATAGTCAATAAAATGTTCAAATGTGCTTAATGTTTCCCACTTCATGACTAATTCTTTGTGTTTCTTAAACCATTTCGTTTTCCTTCATGGTTGGGCAAATGGAGCCCCATCTAATGGTGAAGGAGTAGGTAACAGAGTGAGGTTTGGTGTGGACAGAATGGGTCCTGTCTTTATATCGCACCCTGAAAAGTTATGCTTGTACGCTTGCCTGTTGGAAGCTGCTTCAGTGATATATTTGGACCCATGAAGTTCAGAATTAAGTCTAAGTTTCTTACCATCAGTATGAGAAGGCAGTCACTGTGGCATCAAGTCGTGAATCAACTGTGCATGTGCCATAACTCTGTGAAGCGAGTTTTGAGTCATGGCAATGCTCTTTGCCTTGATGCTCAGGACTAAACTATGTACTGTGCTAAGTATGTAGTGTGCAGCTGAGTTACATTTTATCCCTTCTATCTAAATATGTGTGGGTCTGATCTGGATTAGGACCACAATGTGCTGGGGGGGGGGCTTAACTTTGTGAAGAACCTCCCACTCAAAGGACATCCAGGCAGATTATCTTCTCCATGTGTGGAGCTTTAAAAAGTGTGTGTGTGTGTGTGTGTGAAGATCCTTCATTCATGGGCACAAATGGAGATTTCCTTCCTTTTAACATTTGTGAAAAGGGAGGGGATTTAAAGAATGAAAAAGCTGCTTGAGGATTTTTTTTTTAAATTAAGTGGATGATGAAGACGTTGAAATAGAGAATTTTGGCTCAATCATAAATCACAATGGAGGCTGTATTCAAGAAATCAGAAGACTAGGACTTGGAAGGATGGTTATGAAGGAACTAGACAGGAGCCTCAAGTGTCAAGATACATCATTCAGTACCACAGTCAGAATCACCCGTGCCACAGCATTTCCAATTTCTATGTGTGATTGTGGAGCTGGACAGTAAAGAAAGCTGACAGGAAGAGAACTCATTTAAGATATAGTGCTGGAGGAGAGCTCTCTGGATACTGCTAAAAAAGACAAATAAACGAGTCCTAGAGCAAATTAAGCTCGGACTCTCTCTAGAAGCCAAAATGATTAAATAGGGGCTATCATACCACAGAAATATGAAGTAAGACTTACTAGAAAAGATGATAATGTTCAGCAATATGGAAAGCAGTAGGAAAGAGGAAGGCAGTATTACAGGTAGATAGAAGCCACAGACCTAAGTTTCCAAATCTTAACAGAGCTGCTAATAGGGATGGGCCAACCGAATCCTCAAATTCTCAGCAAGGATTCAAGATTCATGAATCTGAGACCCTGTGTAAAAGTAGGTGAACTGAATCTTTCAAATCCACCAACCAAAAAATGTTTTTTTAAAAAAATGTTTTTTTTAAAAAAAGTTTTTTTAAAACAAAGT
This sequence comes from Ctenosaura bakeri, assembly GCA_948474755.1. NCBI lineage: Eukaryota > Metazoa > Chordata > Lepidosauria > Squamata > Iguanidae > Ctenosaura > Ctenosaura bakeri. The sequence continues at coordinate 127,993 of CAOLHI010003408.1, forward strand.
TTTAAAAAGTTTAATTTTTTTTAAAAAGTTGCCTTTTAAACAAAAAGAATTCGAAAGATTTGAGATTCATGAGATTCGTGGATTGCCAGAATCTTCCAGGGATTGAGATTCAGAAAATTCTGGATTCGTCCCATCCCTAGCTGCTAACAACATGGTATCTTGGAGGTGACACTCTTGTTGTGTTCCTTCAAGTTGTTTCCAACTTAGGGTGACTATAAGACAACTTATATGGTGACTATGGGGTACTCTTGGCAAGATTTGCTCAGAAGGGGGTTGCTTTTGCCTTCCTCTGAGGCTGAGAGAGAGTGACTTGCCCAGGGCCACCCAGTGGAGTTTCCATAGCTGAGCAGGCGGAGATTTGAACCCTGGCCTCCAGAGTGGTAGTCCAAAACTCAAACTTCTACACCACACATGCATTACTGAAACCTTTAGAGTTCTCTAATGTAACTGGGAGCCAGCAGCAGTCTCAGTTCTGTTTCACACAAATTAATCCATCCATAGGATTATGGAAATATGAATCACACTTGTTTACTGAATGTATGCATTGCATATTTAAACTGTTAAAAACCAATTCTAACTCAGACAGGGAACTGGAAGAAAAAATAAAACAGAATTCTTCCACCCTTTAAATGTATACATCCTCAAAACGGCTCTGAGTTGCAGGATCAACTCCTGTTGTTTTCAGCTTAGGCTGTAAATCTTTTGGCCCCAAAAACCATTAGCCAGGAACTGCTCAGAGACACCTTAACCCAGAGGATACTTCCCCCCGGATGGTGTGTGTGTGTGTGTATGTGTAAAAGCAATGTTCAGGGAGGGAGAAAACCTAGATCTCTGAGATCCAAAGGCCTCTCAGCTAGGGTTAGGGTCTCTAACTGCATTCAAGCCCCATGGAGGCGAGAGCAACCTGGAAAAATAAAGTGCTCTGCTGATATTTATGCCCTGCCGACAGGAACCCATCAGGATCCACCAGGCCTTTGAATAAAATTGAATTACTGAGACTGGAGTGCCCAGTCTACTCACCTGTTCACTCTTAGGCTTGCTACCTTGATGTCTATTTGAAGTGGACGTGATTGCTTGAAAATGAATTTTAGTAGTAGGTTTGCAGATGAAAAGTCAAGATTTCAACCTCACCATCCATTGGCATTTTATACTCCTATCTTAATTCCACTGTTATTATATTTCTGAACAGGCCAATTAAAATGATTTCCAACCAATCAGCTTTTAGCTTAAGAAGAAAGATAAGTTCTGATTGAGGCTAGCTGCGGCACATCCTGATATTTCCTATGGAATATGATTTTTAAGCCATTTGTTCACCAAGTCTCAGCCTTCCATAGGGATACTCATAATCTGGCACAGATATGTCTGTATGTGTCAATATGTTCACAACAAATTATCAGAAAAATACCTTATTGTATTTTCCCCAGAGACATAAGGTGCATCTTTCAATATTACTGCTGTGTAAATGTTAAGCCTTGTTCAGAGAGGATCTTCTGGAATGAATACATTTCTTCTCTGTGAAAATCTCTGACATTCTGATGTCCCTATCTGAAATCTTTTAACATCAGTGTTATATCACAAGCACCATTCCTCGGCCATATTTAATCAAGAACAGTTTGGCAAGAGGAAATTTTAAATAAACACTTTTTCAGCTGGATGTAGATCAGATTATTTTAGTTGGTTTTCCTTTTGGTAAGGCACCAGCAACACATCCTCAATTCTCAGCTTCAAATGTTGAAAAATTTAAATGCAATCATAAAAATGGTGATGTGCAAGTTTAGGGAAATGGATACTGACTGACTTGACAACTGCCCAGACAATTTCAGTTTGTCGCTTTTACACCCCAATGGTAGAGAAAACTGGGGTCACAGAATTCACTGTCACAAGACATGATAACGTTCATTGTTACAGGTGGCATTAAGAGTGGCTTAAACATCTATATAAATAAAAGTAAGTTTCTGCCCATTATTACCACATCACATGAAAATGGCTGAATGGATTTTCACCAAATTCGGACAGGGTATTTGTGATGGTCTGACTTAAAATATTAGGTAGGTAGCATACATGAAATTCACTTTGGTAGCCTCTTGGGAGCATTCCAATTTTTTTTTTCATTGGATTTCCAAAAGTGTGGGGCATGCATGTCTGATTTAAAATATAGGCTGACATGGCACACAGAAAGTTCATTGTTTCTGCCTGAATACAAATAATATGGTGCATCATTTGAAAGATTTCAATGAGCTGATATCAAAAATTAATAGCCATCTTACTGTTTGGCCTGCTTTCCCATCCACCTCACTGTAAAATGCTCTTATTGGTGCATCTAGATGGCTTACAAAGAAAACAAATACAACCCAGATGAACTAAAAAAAAATACAAAAAATATAAGCAGTAAAGAACACATGGAGTATTTGCCTATACAATAGTGAAACAGTAAGTTAACATCTGTGAAAGCTAGCTAAGAGGGAACAGTGGCTTGCCCCAACCTCTGTAGTTTATGCATTCACAATAGTTTTTGGTGGCTGATTTGAACACAGAACTGCCAAGTACATACTCTAGAACTGTAACCCAAGCAAGCTTCATCAAATTAAATAGGGTTTACTTCTGAGTAAACATGTATAGAATTGGCCTATTAGCCATTTATAGCTAATTTATAGCCACCTAGCTATATAGCCATTTATCTGCCAAAGTCTGAAGAAGGGATGGGAAATACCTGGCTCTCAAGATGTTGACATCCCCCATCACTGGCCAACTTGGCTATGGCTGATGAGAGCTGCAGTTTGGTACTGCCAGACAGCAATGAAAGCGTAACTTACAAAACCTGGGTCATTATGTGATGGGTAAGTATGGATACCTTAGGGCAGGGTACCTGAAATTATTTGTAAAGGGGGGGCTCAGCATTGGTAGGCAAGTAGGTCACTCTCAATTTTGACTACTTTCAGGTGCATTTTTTAGTAAACAATAAAAACAACATATTGCATTGAAACAGTCCTGCAGCTAAAATCAGTAGCAATCTGAGTACCATGAATGCAATAGCTAAGTAACTTTCATTTAGTATACTTCTGAGGGATAATTCCTAAGTGGGCTCACCTATGCAGAGTTTTGGTGGTCTAATTCTGTCCATTTTGGGGAAAGGGTGTCCATGCCTGAGGCGCTCAGTATTGACCAGACCAACCTCATGGAACAGGGCTCCATCTGTTAGAATCCTTCATATACAACATTCTGGAGGGTTTTTAACCATGTACTACTTTTTGGCATTGTTTGCAATTTTTGCAATATAATTTCTTGAAAAAGCACGCACAAACAAATGAGGGAACGGATTTTTTGATTCTTTCAGCAGGTTCCTTTTCAACTTGCAAGCCAACTGCTGGATCAGCAGTCCAGTTTATACATCTCCCCATGTTTAGTCTCACTTTGCATTTTGAGAGCACAGAGCTCAGGGGTTTTTTGTTTTTGATTGCTGTTGTTTTGAAGAGTACACAAAGCTGTAATTAAGACTAGCCTCTTTTCATCTCCTACTCCTTCCACCCCCAGGGTTTACAGGTAAGAAAAACAAGCATGCCTATTCCTTACAGGCAAACTATCCCTCCCCCAACCAGCACTAGCTGCCTCAGCAACACTTGACTGTATCTCCTCTCAATTTATTAAAAAGTTTCCTTCTTACTTTGAAGGGCATCTCCCTTCCCCCCTTACAAAAACAGAAAAGCAGTGATAAAAATCAACAAGTCACAGGAAGGGTTAATGTGAAGAAGCTCCTCTAAAGCAGAAGCAGAAGTTACAAGTGAAGGAGGCAAAAAACGACCCACACAGTTGCATAAAGGCAAGGCTTGCTGAGCTGTTAATAGAATATGAAGGTGGCGCAGTGAGCCTGACGTGTAAGGAGAGAACAACCCTCTTGGCTTCATAGAATCTCTAAAAACAACCAGAAGAAGAAATGATGCTGTGAAATCTATCAAAGGTGTGTCATTTTCCCCCTAGTGATGTAAACTTCTCTGTCCAGCAGGAGCGACTCTAGACAGCAACCAATCCCCTGCTATGCAGGACTGGCAGAGGATGCTTCACAGATAGTGCTCCTCATGCTCTTACACTGGGGTGGGCAACTGTGGAAGTCTAGGGAGCTGCATTAGCCCCACAGCAGACCTTGGAAGTCTACCCTCTCCACTCTACCTGTTCCTGCAAAAGCAAAGCAAAACAAAACCTAAAGCCACATTCCTGCAAATGCTCCCAAGGGGACATAGGGAATCTTCACCATGTTTTTGGGTTTTCTGACCCCCCAGAAGGTATTTGGGGTCATTTTGCAAAAACGTGTTTTGACTCTAAGGGAATGGGGCTCTCCAAATGTGGTGGGAATGCCCTCCTCACTCCCTAAATGTTATTCTGGGGCATTTTCTAGCATTTTTTATCCCCTGAGGACTGCAAAAAGTCCTGGGGGCTGCACTTTGCCCACCTCTGTCCTACACCATGGCAGATTTTGTATACTAAATTTTTCCCCACTCCACATTTCCAGGCACAAATTGGAGCAGTGGTTTTCAACCTTTTTCATCTCATGGCACACTGACAAGGTGCTAAAATTGTCACAGCACATCATCAGTTTTTGAAGGGCTCATTTTGAAAAACGAGTACGAAGGCTGTGTTTAACATTCAATAGCTAAACTTTTAACACTGATGTTATATTTTTAAAAAACAAATCAGTCGGAAATCTGTGCTTGCTGATGTCTATCCATGTCTAATAAGCCCTGAACCCCCCCCATAATTAGGCATTAAATTTAGAAAAAAATAAATTCAGAAATAACAAAATAACTATTGATTAAATCAAATGAATTCAAGTTTAACACTGACTTACCAAAGGTTAGTACAGCCAGGTTAACTCAGATAGCAAGGCAAGCAATCAGTGGGCTCTGTCACAATCTGAACACTGTTCCAAGTCTCATGACTGAATACTGAATATGCTCACCATGCCGATCAGCATAAGCTGCACAGCACAGGGAGGCTGCTACCATACCTGCCTCTGAGCTAATTTGCATAGCTGCACATCTCAGAAGCGACACCACAGGTCGCTGGGACCTGGGAGAAGAAATGAGGCAGCCCATCCCTGGTGATGGCATGGAGGTGGGGTTCAGGCTGTGCAGTACTTCCCGTCATTTTATTGTGGTCCACTGATGTGGCACATCTGAGAACTTTTGGCAGCACACAAATGTACCATGGCACGCTGATTGAAAACCACTGAACTAGAGGATGGCTTGTAGACTCTGGGTTGCCTCTGCTGCAAGAGACCCAGCTTTCAACCTCACTCTGAAAGATCATCCTGTGGGTGATTCTTTTCCCCTTCAATGTGGACTTTAATCCTAAATGTATAAAATATAATGGAAAGCAGGTGTCAGGGGACTGGCTGGAACCTGGCTAGTGTTGACTTTATGTACAAACTGTGTCAACTACTGTTCAGGGGAGGCATATGAATCACATGGCCTTCCAAATGTTGTTAGCAGCAGCGCTAGCCAGCATGGGAAAAGGTAAAAAATTCTGGGGGCCCTTTCACACTGTATAATTATAGCACTATGATCCCACTTTAACTGCCATGGCTGTATCCTATAGAATCCTTAGATCTAAGTTTATGATTGTAATGGTATTAATTTCTTTGTTTCACTATTATGTGTATCACATGGTGTTTTACTTGTTTGTTTTGCTTTTTTTTCTGTATAATCAATAAAAATAAATAAATAAATAAATAAATAAAAAGAATCCTCAGATCTGCAGTTTGACTAGAGGTTTCACCCTCCAGCTGTTTTTGACTACAGCTCCCATAATCTTTGGCTATTAATATGTGGGGCTTCTGGTGCAAAACATGTGGAACAGCTGAGGCTGAGAATCACTGCATTAGAATCTCTCTGGGTGACAATTCTAAATGCCCCTCGTTCATATCCCAGGATTCCACAGGATGTTGCCATAACAGTTAAAAAGGATTCAAATTGCTGTAACTGTGTAGTGTGGAAACACTCTGGAGCTGCAGTTCAAGAACATCTAGATGACCACATGATCCTCATGTCTGATTTAGGGCCTCAAACTATGAGAAGCCCATAAAATAAAATAAAATAAAATAAAATAAAATAATAGGATAAACCCATTGATTTTCAATTTTTCCATAACTGTTAGGGTTACACACTTTTTTTTTTTTTTGAATGCACGGTAGCCCCTTAAACTTAACTCAGGGCCTCACCAGGTCTTCTTCTGGCCCAAAATTTGGTGGAGCCAGCTGGCAAGGAAGTACAGTAGTTTCTGTGCCTGACAAGGGCTGCAGGGTCAAGATTGTTCACTTTCCCTACAAGAGAGGATTCAGAGAATGCATCTTGAATTTTCAAAGGGAAGGCCTATAGCTCAGCTACTTGCTTATGAATGCAGACTGAACCACATCCCCAGATCTCCAGTAAAAGTGTATTGGGGTTCTATGTCACTTTGACAGCTACTGCCACTAGAACAGGGATGGGGGACGGTTGATCCACTAGATATTTTGCACTGCGCCTCCCACAATTCTTGATCATTGGCTATGCTGTTTGGCAGGGATTCTTGGATTTTCTTCAACAGAATCTGTTGAAAGCTGTGGACTCCTTACCCAAGCGAAGAAAATACATCTAAACAAAAATTTCAAAGTAACTGGAAAGAAGAGGAAGAGAAGAAAAAGGCACCTGGTTTACAGATTCCCTTCCTGAAGCCCATCAGTGGACTTCTCTCCCCAGGGTCCATGGACCACAAGTGAAAAACTCCTGTTCAGTGCAACAGGTGGGAGTTTGTGTGCCAAAACATTTGAAGGGAAAAAAGGCTCTTCCCCCTTGCACTAGGCAACAGTGGGGAAGTAAACCAGAATTAGGGATCAGCCACACCTCAGTGCAATGAGTGTCTTGACTGGCAGGCTTCACCAGTGGCCAATGTAAATCTTAGGTTGTCCAATACTTCCTCCAGCCAAAAGGCAACATTCGGGTACAGAGTTAAGAGTTAATCCTTTAAGAATGAAGAATCAGATGAGACCTTGGGCCACCTTTTTCCCTCTTCAATGATTTACATTTTCAGGAAAGGCAGTAACATTTGTAGGCAACTGGTACAAATAAATAATTGGTCCCTGGCACACTGTGGGGAAAGGTGTCAGTCCTCCAGAGCAGCTTGAAATGTAGTGGTGTGAATTATCTGGGGCCCTTTCACACTGTAGAATTATAGTGCTATGATTCCATTTTAATTGCCACGGCTGGCTCCTATGGAATCTTGGGATTGGCAGTCTGAGCAGAAGCACCAGAGCAACTCTCTGGCTGAGAATTCTGAATGCTCCTCCTTAGACTGACAATCCCAGGAGTCCACAGGCTGTCGCCATGGCAATTAAAGTGGAATCACAGTACTGTAATTCTGCAGTGTGAACAGGCTTTGCATAGAGATGGTCCCAGGTTCAAGCCTGTGGTGGCAGGCGATGTACACGACTTTTGCCAGAGATACTATAACTCAGTTTCCATTCTGGAAAATTAACTGTTTACATGCAGTCTTCCATTCTGGAAAAGCAGACAATCCAGGATCAGATGGGAAATACTCTGGCCTAATGTAGGACAGTTTTCTAATCTACATCAGGTTCTACACAGGATGCTTTGACAGTCTCCAGGCAAAGGCACACTCTTTTAAATACACTCAGTAGATGCTCAGAACCTCTTTGCCTTCCATTAAAAAACAATTCGGAGGAGGGGGAAAGAACTCTGCCGCAGACGCTTAAAGGGAAAACTTGGGGGCATCCGTTTGGGACTACAGCTCCCAGAAGTCACAAAGGGCACGGGGCCTGGAAGATCCAGACAGCTGCAGGCCCCCAAAACTAACTTTTCCCAAGCTTTGCCTGGATCGCAGCAAGTGTCCGCTAAGTTTTCGAAAACAAACCCTTCACAGTCATGCGCTCGGACATTCCTGCACCAGCGTTATACTCTCAACAGGGGCAAACCGGGGCCATTTCCGCACTAGCCTGTTATAGCGCGATGATTCCACTTTCAACCTCCTCTGGAATCCTGGGGTTTGCAGTTTCGGGAGGGGCCGGCCGGTATCACAGTATCATGAAATTGCAAACCCCAGGATTCCAGAGGATGTTGAAAGTGGAATCGTCGCGCTATAACAGGCTAGTGCGGAAATGGCCCGGGTTTAATTCCCGATTTTGTCGCGCGACTATAGAGACCTGCACCATTTCCGCACTAGAGTGTCAAAGTGCTGCTATTCCACTCTCAACCTCCTATGGAATCCTGGGGTTTGCAGTATAGGGAAGGGCACTTCGAATTCTCATCCAGAGAGCACTTTGGCCTCAGTCAACTACAAACCCCAGAATTCCACAGGGCGTTGAAAGTGGAATAACAGCACTTTAACACTGTAGTGCGGAAATGGCCCTGATCCGCACATATGATGCCGTGACAAATCCCTCTCTCGCCTCGACTTCCCGCGTGCGGGCTCACTGGGTTCCTCCTCCTCCTCCCTCCCCGGCTTACTCGGGCAAACCGGAGTCACACCCCTTCCGCGGCCCGCGCGCCCACTGACGCCTGAGCCGTCGCCGGAGGAAGCAGGAGAGCGAGCGGAGGGCCCGTCCTCCCTGCAGGCCCGGAGAGCGAACAGCCCAGGCTCGGGCCTGCCTTCTTTCTGCCTCCCAGCTCCTCAGCGGCGCCGCCTCGGGCCGCGAAGGGGAGGGGAGGGTCGTCCCTCGCAGGGCCGCTGCGGGCGGGCGGGCGGGCGGCGGCTGGGATGATTCCCGCCCCCGCCGCGCTCCTGCGCCGCGCCGGCTGCCGCCTCCTGCTCCGCCAGCCGGGACCGGACCGGACCTCCTGGGCTCGCAGGTACAGGGCGCGCCCGCCCACCGCCGCCGCCCCCGGGACTCCCCGCTGAGTCCTGGAGCCAGACGGATCACGTGCTGTCGGTGTTTACACGCAGAGCATGACACCCAAGATGGAAGGGAGATCCGGAGTCCCAAAGGGGAGGGGGGCCTGGCTCCTTCGATTCCTTCGGGCTCGTCTCTGTTGGTTTTGATCTGCCCTCTGGGTTCCCAGTGCGGAGGTGGAGGCGCCCTGGTCCCATCTCGGGCCATTTCCGCACTAGCCTGTTATAGCGCGATGATTCCACTTTCAACATCCTCTGGAGCCCTGGGGTTTGCGGTTTCGGGAGGGGCCGGCCGGCCCCTCCCGAAACCGCAAACCCCAGGGTTCCAGAGGATGTTGAAAGTGGAATCATCGCGCTATAACAGGCTAGTGCGGAAATGGCCTCGGTGGAGTTGCAACCTTCTTCAGCCCGGTGCCTCAGCCCATGGGCTGGGCTGGGCTGGGCGATAATAAGGGGGTTGATCTGGGGGAATGCTAACCCTAAGGAGCCTTGAAAGCAAAGGGAAATTTGGATAGTCAGGAAAGGCGGGGAGGGGGGTCCCAGATCCACAGCTGGGCAATATGTATGGTCATGTGCTGCTTCCTCCAGGCCTTGTGCTTGGAAAGAGGAGTATTTTGCAGAGCGTTGCTCCTCAAGGTGGTCTGCGGAGTGGTGTCGGTCAATGAGCCATTGGCTGCGGGAGGGCAGCAAGTTTCCAGGAAAGAAACAGTTGTAGTCAATGGTGTATAGAAATACATGCTATTTGTAAGTTGTTCGCCGCCTCGATCCATATGGAGAGGCAGGATGCAAACAAACAAACAAACAAACAAACAAACAAAGTATGGGCCTGGTGTATGAAGTCTAAAGACATTCAAGTATGTATGGCTCTGGTGTATGAAGTCTAAAGATCTATTCAAGGCAGCAGATCCTCTCTGATTTGGAAGCTAAGCAGGATCAGGCCTGGTTAGCACTTGGATGGGAATACCAGGTGCTGTAGGCTATATTTCAGAGGAAGGCAATAGCAAACCAACCTTAAGTATTCCATGCCTGAGAACCCTACAGAATTCATCTCTTCCCGTCTCTTGTTGAGTTATGATAACTGAATGAATCACAGAGGGTTTTCTTGGGTAAGGAATACTCAGAGGCGATTTGCCATTGCCTTTCTGGAAAGAGAAGATAGCTTAATAGTATTCAGCTCCCCCTCCCCCTTTACCTGTGTGTGTGTGTGTGTGTGTGTGTGTGTAATTCACTCTGGCATAATGGAGGGGGGAAGCCCTGTTGTAGAGCAGTAGTTCCTAGCCTTTGGTCCTTCAGATGGTTTGGACTTCAGCTCCCAGGTTTCTGGGAGCTGAAGTCAAAATACCCAGAAGGCCAAAGTTGAGAACTGCTGCTCTACAGCATCAAGTCTGCTCACTCCCAGACCCCTTTTCTAGTAGGTAGTTTAGCAGTGGTGTTGACTGAGTTTGCTTTTCTGCCTGTACTTCAGTACTGGGGTGGGCAGCCTGATCATCTCCAGATGTTTTAGAGTACAATACTCATAACCCCTGGCCATGGGCTCTGCTGGATGGGGTATACAGGAGCTGTAGTCCAAAGATTTAAGAGGATTTCTTGATAGCTGCCTAACTATGCACCTCCCTTCCACAAGAGGCCTCTCGCTGCTTTCCATCCACTGACAGTCAAAGTCCTTGTTTTTCAGACAGGTTTTTTTATTGTTAAGTGGTTGCTGTAGAAGAGTCTTTTACTAGTATGTGTTTTATTCTCCCCTGCTTTTGGATATTTTTAAAATGTTTCAAGTCAGTGCTTGGTTTTAATATGACAGCTTTTAAATTTGTTTTTAATTGCTATGTTATATGTTGCTATGTATGGGTTTTTAGATATCTTTTGTTTCCTTTTGTAAGTCAGGCCAGGTCCTTATTTATTGATATTAAAATAGATTAATAATTAAGAATTATAAAGAATTTATTATTATTATTAAGAATTTATTCTATCTTTATTTCTTTATTTTATTATTTGTTTTATTAATAAATTAATAAAAATAGAGAACACCAGCTTGCTTACCCTGTTCTTCTGCTGGTTCATTTGCCTGTGCAGGTTGTACAGTTTTCTGTTGACTTGTTTTAACGGGAGGCCTCTTCAGTCTGTTAGAACTTACAGGAAAATGTGTTGTTTCTTTGGCTGCTATTAATTTGATACCATTGATAATTGTACTCAGATTTACAGTTCCAAGTGTCTCTTCCCATGTTCTTAGACCTTCCTATGTTCCTGTTTATCCGTTGCTTGGAGTGCCTCTAAACTGATGCTTTCATTTCATGCCATACACATTGCCTTTTTGGAGTGGACCAGGAGTCCAGGCTTCTTTTCTTTTTTTTCAATTGCAGCCTGATCCTATGTGTTTTTACTCTGAAGTAAGCCCCACTTCAAGCCCTAGAAGATAGGCATGTGCTCAGGAGTCTTTGGGGTATTAGCCTTTGTGTCCTTCTTTATTCCCTGCATTCTTTAATTGCTAGTGATACTAGAGCTCTTTCTCTTTGGAGGCTGAAACCAAAAGCTGTTAGGGTAAACAACAAACTAAGTAACCTTTCCAAAACTGGTTGTAAATATGGTATTGGCACTGACCCAGTGAGCCTATATTCAGAGGTCTGTAAACGTCATCTGTAAAACCAGATTACACGTAGGTGGTGTTGGACAGATTTCATAGATGTACGAAAGTCAGGAATTATTAGTCACAATGTAAAAAGAATAGTATGTGAGGAACAAATACCACTTTGTGCGTGGTAGGATTCCACTGTGTAGAATGGTAAGTGTGTGAGGGATACCAGCATAGAATCATAGAATCACAGAAATGTAGAGTTGGAAGAGACCCCAGGGGCCATCCAGTCCAACCCCCTGCCATGCAGGAACACCCTCAAAGCACTCTACCCTCTGCTTAAAAACCTCCAAGGAAGGAGACTCGACTACACTTCGAGGCAGCATGTAGGCCTGTGGAGGATTGGTAACATTTTAGATGGCCTAATGTAAGCCTGAACACCCTAAAGGTATCTGATCCCATCTGATCTTGGAAGTTAAGTGGGTTTAGGCCTGATTAGTTCCTGGTAGGGAAAATATCAGGCACTGTAAGCCACTGCTATTCCATGGGGTAGGATGTGGACAAGTGCTGGTCCCAGATCCATCACCTACCAGGTCCAGAAAGTTTCCAGGAAAGAAAGAAACAGTTGTAATCAATGGGCACAAATGCAGTTTTGGTCGTTGGAACATTGGGGAAAAAAAAAACAGTTGCTGATTCTTCACATCAGATAGCCTGGGAAGCAATCTTGTGGGCTACGTTTCAGAGGAAAGGAGAGGAATGGCAAGCCACCTCTGAGTATCCTAAGAAAACGCAATGAAACTCAAGGAGCGTCTGTAAATTTACAGGTGACTTGAATATACACTATTTCTCTCTGTATGTGCTTTCAAGTCGCCTGTCAACTTATGGTGATCCCAAGAATTTCATAAAGTTTTGTTAGACAAGGAATACTCCAAGATGGCCTTGCCAGTTCCTTCTACTTGTGATTGTGTGTCTTCCAGTTGTTTCTGACTTATGATAACCCTAAGGTGACCTATCAATAAGCATTTTGTGGCAAGATTTGTTCAGAGGGGATTTGCTTTTGCTTTCCTCTGAAGTTGAGAGAGTGTCACATGCACAAGGTCACCCAGTGGGTTTCCGTGGCCAAGCAAGAATTCAAATGCTGGACTCTAGAGTCATAGTCCAATACTCAGACCAGGGTGGCTCTACTGCTTATGAATTCTGAATCACTTATATCTTAGCTTTTATTTTTTTTAAACCTCTTTCCATCCTGTTTGCTCAAGGCCACTGATGGGAGGGGGCAGCCACAGAGGGGGCAGTTTTCTGACATCCTGGACCTCCATGGGCCACAATTCCCCCTTTTACAGAAACTAGAAATGAGCCTTATGCCGTAATAAATTTATTAGTTTTTAAGACAACACAAGACTCTTTGTTGTTTCTGATGAATGAGTCTGAAATCTTATGGAAATTACTTCTTGTCGTTGTTGTGTGCCTTCAAGTCATTTCCGAATTATGGTCACCCTAAGGTGACCCCTATCACAGGGGTTTTCTTGGCATGATTTATTCAGAGGGAATTTGCTTTTGCCTTCCTCTGAGGCTGAGAGAGTGTGACATGAGCAAGGTCACCAAGTAGGTTTCCATGGCTAATCAGGGATTCAAATGCTGGTCTCCAGGGTTATGATCCAACATTCATGCCAGTGCATCATGCTGACCACAAGGAAATTACTTAATATACAAGTAAATGAAAATTCAGCTGACAATCTCATATTTGTGTATAGTGTGAAACGCTTAGTTTTGGAGCGTGAATACATAACCCTGTTCCTTGACTGTGCAGGACTTCTTGTATTTTCAGATGGATACAAAGTGTTTGTCAAGTGCACAAGCTACCTTTTCAAGTCTACCTGTAAAACATTTTGAGGAGTACAGAGAAAATGTGGCATTTGAAACAGCTTTAAAAGACATGAGCTACGATGTTATGTAACACGTTCTAGTTTTTTTGCTTTCTTTTTCAGAAGAGCTGAGTTAAAGCTTGTCCAAGATACTGTTTGTCCCACCCCCTGCAGGCATTGTGAATTCTGATTGGTGGACATAGGCCACATTCTGGATTGTGGGCGGAATCAGCACCATTTTGAAAATCCACAGCTCTGGCCTGTGTTCGTTATGATGGCAGGAACAGCCAAGGGGCTTTGAGGAGGTGACAAGAGAGGCTGCCTACTCAAAGTTGTTAATAGAAGCAACACCAGAGAGCTGTAAGCGTGGTAGATCTGAAATAAAAGATCTGTTTTCATTAAGTGAAATTGTGAGGCTGAGGAATAACAAATAACCTGAATGTAGGGATATCCAGCAATCTTAAAAGAGAACGAGAGTGGTGTGGTGGTTTGAATGTTGGATTACGATCCTGGAGGGCAGAGTTCGATTCCCTGCTCGGCCATGGAAATCATCTGGGTGACCTTGGGCACATTGCACACTCTCAGCCCCAAAAAAACCCTGTCATAGGCCCTTTCCACACGGGGAAGTAAAACGTTGTAGCGCGACCTCCATCGGAGGTCGTCTACACCGTAAAGTGGATTGGGGTGGACTACTTTTGCATAGTTCCACACCCCAATCCACGCTAGGGTGCCCGGAAGTGGCGGTGCCGCATGCTTTTTGAAAACCACTTTTCATGTGGTCTTTAAAAAGAACAATCATGCAGCCGCGTGCAGCCCCGTCGCAGCGCCCGGTGTGGATTTGTAGGCGCGCGCAAGGGTGTGCCTGCAGATCTGCCAGGGCTTTCTGGCTGGCGAGCTTCTCTGGTTGGTGGAGAGCCTCCGCCAGTTGTAAGCCGCAATTTTGGGCCCCGCGGGACGCCGAGGAGTGTGGAGCAGCGAAAATGCGCTGGTCCACGTGGCGACAGACTTACCCGGTTTCAGGTAAGCTCTGTTTCAGGATGTCTCAGGACGTTTTTTCCTTAACGTGTGAAAAGGGCCATAGGTTCCCTGAAGGTCACCATAAGTCAGAAATGACTTGAAGGCACACCACCACTACCACAACAAGCAATCTTAAAGAAAAGACAGCTTGATGGTATCCAGTTTTCTTGATTGCTTTCTATCTGTGGACCATATAACTCTCCTTATCTCCAGACCTTGACTGTTAACTTCAAGAAGTCCCTTTATTTGCTTGCTTTCCTCTTCCCACTTGATTAATTTTTAGTTTTAATGACCTGTTTATTCCTGTCTGACCACATGCTCATAATCTTTCTTCTCCATGTTCTCTCTGTACAAATCTCAGAAAGTGTTAAGCACTTAATGAGTGATAAATAATTGTGAAGAAGACAAATAAGTACAGATGAAGAAATTCTTGGGTAGGATCAGACTGTGAAGGATACACCATAATGATAAATGTATATTGAAGATTTAAAATCTGAGGAGCAGAAAAAATGTTACTGGGGAAATAGGATGTGCTAAAGGAGGTAATTGTTTGGTATAGGGGATGTATTTGAGAATGATCATGTAAATAGATATGGGCAGTGAGTTGGAGGGGGGATGCAGTTTTGTTGAAAGCTGTTGATATCTTTATAATAAAAATTAGAATTAGTTCTAGGAATGCTCTGTGTTTTTCGCACAATAATAGAATGCTCTATATTTTTCCTTATACTTTCCCATATACCTATTTCCTTGATAAAAAGTGCACAGAGCAGTTTACAGTAAAATAAAGCAAAATATATACAGTGACAGTCAAACAAAAACAAAGGACACAAAGCAACAGCATGAAGCATAAAAGCAATGAGCTTCATTAAACAGCCAGGTTATAAATGGCAGTGCTTAAAATCAAACCTTTCTATCAACCTTCTAGACTCAGTGAATGAAGTAGCCAGCAAGCTTTTCTAGGACAACCTTTTCCAAAGAGTGGATGTGCAACAGAGAAGCTGCTATCATTTGCAGTAAGCCATGGCTTATGTTAGCCATGCCACAGATTTCATGGCAGTAAACCAAACAAACCATGGCTTGACTTCCTCATTTCTGGTTCTTTCTCATTGTGTTCCACCCCTTTTGTCTGCTCTTCTTTCCTGGAGAGGAGTTAAAGAAACAAGCCATGGTTATAGCTTTGGAGGTCACAATTTCTCATGGTTTAAACAAGCCTAATTTCATAAGCCAACAACAAATCGTGGATTTCTGATTTTGGTTTGTGGCTGGATAACAAATCAGGAATAGTATAAATACTGAAGGCATTACTGCTGTAAAAATAACTAGTATGCATTTTCTTATTGTTATCCACCCCCCTCAATCTCTCTCTCTCTTTTTTTTCTCTCTCTCTCTCTCCGTTAATAAGCCATGATGGCTTGTTAGCAGAGACAGATGCACACATTCCAGTGAACCACACCATAATGATCATGATGTGTGAACACAGTCCTTATCGTTGATGATAATTTTTGTAGTTTAAAACTGATCCTGCTTTTGTTGTGTATATCATAAACATTCTATATTCTTAAACTATTTTTTGTGTGTGAATCATGGGAATTTGCAGCTCATGAACTCTTGGGCTAGGAGAAAGGCTCATCTCTGGGCTGTGTTACAGCTCACATATAACAGCAAGGCTTGTTTCTATAGTCCTACAAAGGGAGTTCCTGAAATAGATATATATGGTATATCTCAGGTCTGGCAGAAATCCCCAAAAGTCAGCCTGAGACTTGCATTTCATTGCTCTCTATCTTGGTCTTCATTAGTGAAACAAGCCTGTAGTATTTACTGACAATGCAGCCTTCAGCCTGCCCAGATGCTGATCTCCCTAGGACGCCTGTGGATCTCACAAGAGGACTAGGCTCTGGGAACAAATCCAGATCTTGGTGCTTTGGAGATTAGCCAGGCTAATAGCCTTCTGTCTGTGCTTCTTCTTGCAGAACGATATTTCTGAGAACAGCCTTAGCCATGGCCACAGGAGGGAAGGGCAGCCCCAGCAATGTTCTCTACACTAATCGTCTGATTCATGAAAAGTCTCCTTACCTCCTTCAACATGCACATAATCCTGTTGACTGGTAAGAGTAGTTTTCTTTTCATGGGTAGTGGTTTGTGGAAAGATGGATGGGCTGTGGGGAAAATAGCTTTGGAATTTCATAGACTCTGTTCCGTAGGAAAATCAGTTTTCCTCTACCACCCTCAGCTGCCCCCAAATTACTGTTCTCTCAAACAGCTCCAGCCATTCTTTTCCCTGTTCCTTGGAACTCCTTCTGTGACATGCTATACCCACGTTTGGTTTTCAGATTTCTCTTCAAATGCAGCTTTTCCATGGGGTTTACTTCTTACCTGTTTGTTTTTGTCATCTAGAGTGGCCATGAAGCTTAACTATTTGAAGCAATGTTTAGTCCTGCTCCTGCCTTTTTATGCTTTCCCTTTGTTTTCTTCCATTTCTTGTCTCTGCTGTTGCTTATATTTCACTATAAGGTCCTTGGGCCACAGACTGAATGAGTGTAAGTGTGAGAGAGATGGGTGGGGGAGAGAAGAGGAAAGGGAGGAGCAGAGAGAGGATAAGAAATACTTGTATGAAATGTTCTGAGCACTTAGATTGACCTCTGTTGTTCCTAGAAATGCAACAGGTGAGCGTTGGAAGCAGAACCTTTTTAGGGATGGTGCCACAGCTTTGTAATGCCAATCTTAGATCTGAAGCGCTCTCTTTTTCCCACTTTTAGAAAACCTTTAAAAAAAAAAGAGTCCAAGTGTGTTTTGAAAATATTTCTATTCAAAAAGGTCTTTCTTTTTAAAAAAACATTTGCATGCTTTTGAATTGTGTTTTGTGATACTTAGTCCTTAATGTCAGTGGTTTCAAACTACTTTTAATACTGTTTGTGGATTTTTAAAAAAGTATATGATTGTGTTATCATATGCTGTATTGTGGTCTTGTGTAAAATTAAGATATAAATGGAGTAAATAGTAAATATATATTGGAAAAGGTGAGCAAAGCCAGTATGTCTAGTTTGGGAAATTCATTTCATCCCCCTGAGCAGAGTATACAGAAGTATGATGGCAGTGAGGAACAGGTGTATTTTTAAATTTTATTTTGAAAGGCTTAATCTCCTTCAGTATTCTGCAATACTGAGACAATTTTGACTATGTAACTCAAGAGTGGACAAAGTGTGCCTCTCCAGATGCTGTTGGACTGTCCAATAGCATTGCCAGTGGTGGGGAATGCTGGGGGTTCCAGTCCAACAATTTCTGGAGGGCTGTGTGATTCCCATTCCTAGTGGAAACCATGTTGTGAAACTGGCCAGTCTCCAGCCCAGTCCTTTCAGGTCGTGCAGAACAGAACTTCAATATTTCCTATTGTTATTCTGTACTCAGAAAGCCGCTCTTAATCTCTGGTGGTCCATAGTGATTTAAAATTAAAAAGCAAGCCTGAATTCTAATTAAGTGCATAATCTATTCATGTCCTGTACTAGTCGATCCTTAATAGCAGTACACACATGAATGTGAGCACACATGTACACAGACATAGCCCTCAACGTGCTCGTGCTAGTAGATCTGGCAGAGCTCCTGCTTTTGTCAGGTGCTTTCTTCCTCAGTCCAGTAGCTTTTTCTCTCATCCAGGGAGTTGTGTGTGCCTCCCAGTGAGTACTTAGCAACCTAGGAAGGCTGTGTTGGCATTGCTCTTTCAAATAAGTTACAGGGGAGTAGATTTTGATTGAACATTAAGAGGAACCTCTTGACAGTAAGAGCTGTTGGACAATAGAAGCAATTGCTTAGACAAGTGGTTGGGCCTCCTTCTCTGGATGTCTTTGAAAAGTAACTGCACAACTACCGGTACTTGCTGGGGATGCTCTAACTGGATTTCCTACATTGATGGGGGGAGGGTTGGACTTGACGGCCTATGGGGCCCCTTCTATGATTCTATGATCTCTGCCTGGTCACTTCTGCCTTTTATGGATGGGAGGGTTAAGCTCCAGAGCTGAGACTGAGCACAGTATGCCCATCTTTTATGGATGTGGCACCACTGAAAAGTACTTACATGTAAGTTGAAGAGACAATGATTTAAGCAGCAACAGCTGCCTGCATTACATATAGGCATATTAGATGATAATCTACAGAAATAAATCCCAGCATCTTTCTCCCATTCTCTTCCCCTTAGGTATCCATGGGGTCAGGAAGCCTTTGAAAAAGCAAAGAGAGAGGATAAGTTGATATTTTTGTCAGGTAATAAAGGAATTGTTGCATTTCATGCTATCCTTATGTATGTGTTCACAAATTATACGTCTATGTAGTGTGTGTGTGTGTTATCAGTTCTTTATGACACAGAAAAGAAAGGCTACCTATTGCCTTCAAATTTGCTTGAAATCTGAGAGAATAAATTTGCATTAGGAGGAAGAAAACTTCATAAAATCTAGACCCTCAGCCCCTGGGCAATTTCTTGTTTTCATCTGGGAAGTGTAAGCTATGCCTTCTTGTTCCTCGTTTTTCTGGAATTTTCTGATGCATCTCTTTCTGGATTTGTAATTTGCATGTGTAATAATGTATTTGCTTCAATTTCTTCCATCCTTTTATTTTTTTTATACCACCTAGTCTGATGAGGAGTTCTTGCATACTTTTATGGTATATTTTGTTGATGTAATAAATAGGGGAATTGAAACCTTAAAAAGTGCCTGGTCTTCCTTGTTGTTATTGTTCGTTTTCATTTCTTAAAAAGCAACTGTTACAAAATGACTTCTGTAGTTGTCTTATTAAACATTCTCAGTCATGTTTCTTGGATTCACTCAGCTCATTTTTACCAGCTATGCTAGCTCCTTGCTTCCCAGAAGAGTTTTTGACACTTTATTCCAGAATCTTATTTAACAGAGGGGCTCAAACCTTTCTGCTGGTTTACTACCAACTTTTATTCATTCATTTATTCTACACTTATATATTCTTCCTCATTTATTTGCTAAGCCCCTTAAATTATATATCTGCAGAGGGACACAGTTGTGCTTCTCTTTAGCCTACATTTCTCCACCTTTTTCAAATTAGATTTTAAAAAAAATTCTGACGTTTGCTTTGCTCATCAGTAGCCCTTTCTTTAACTGGCAGCATTTGTTTTTAGTTGGCTATTCAACCTGCCACTGGTGCCATGTGATGGAGCAGGAATCCTTTCAGAATGAAGAGATTGGTCGAATTTTGAGCGAGAACTTTGTGTGCATCAAGGTGGATCGTGAGGAGCGTCCAGATGTGGATAAAGTTTATATGACGTTTGTGCAGGTGCGGAGTTGATACTTGGGAAGCCAGCAGAGGAAGAAATGGGAGACAGCTCTTCTCTTTGGTTGTTCTGGGTGGTGGTGGGCAAGAGAATCTTAACACATCCTGTCATGCTTTCTGCAGGCAACCAGCAGTGGAGGTGGCTGGCCAATGAGTGTGTGGTTGACTCCTGATCTCAAACCATTTGTAGGAGGGACCTATTTTCCTCCTGAGGATGGTATTTACCAGGTTGGCTTTCGGACTGTTCTGCTCCGCATCCTAGAACAGGTACGGGGTTCACTATCCAGGACTCTGTTATGAATTGAGATCCCTACTGGAATAAGTGTGCCGGAGATCAAACTGAGCATCTGTTGATGCTGGTTCCAACTGTAAAAAGGTTAGTGGGAAACGGTGAATTAATTTGGACTGTTGAGGTTAGTGATGGGTGCCATCAAGACTTGAAGAGAGAGAAACTGGTTAATAGAGGTTTCTCATGTTGCATCAGGATAAGGTAGAAATGAATGAATGTTTCCATCTCTTTTTATTGTACATGCTGGTTGTGTATCCCTGAAAGCACTTGAGAGTCTGTTTGTAATTAATACCATGCACTCTTGTTAGTAAGCACTTTTGTGGTTGATAAGGGTATCAGCTGACGTTCTGGAGCCAATTCTGATGTCATGGCTGCTGAATGAAAACTTCTGGGAGCACTTCCATAGGGTTGTGGCAGTGGCTGCTGTAATGTGCCTAAAAGCCACTCACTGTGGATTGCTCCTACTGTATTGATATTATATCTCTAGATACATACTTGGTAAGAACTGTCCTCAGTGAACAAGCCAAACATCTTTCTGGAGTCTCGTAGCATGTTGTACTTTAATACCAGAAAGCACCTACAATACATTAGAAAGGAGTGGATTTTTTTTCCTGAGGTGATTGACGGTGGGGTGAGGCAATATACATGAACAAAGCAAAACTATGACTTAGACATTTTCCCCTCTTCAAAACCATTTTTCCTCCAGTGGAAGCGGAACAGAACTAGTCTTTTGGAAAACAGCCAGAAAATCTTGTCTGCATTGTTAGCCAGGACAGACATTGGTGTCCGAGGGGAGGAAATGCCCCCTTCCTTAAAGGAGGTGATGACCAGATGTTTCCAGCAACTCTCAGAGTCCTATGATGAAGAATACGGTGGATTCTCAGAGTCTCCAAAATTCCCAACTCCAGGTTAGTCCAAGATTAAAAACAGTAAGGTTCCTTTTACCATCAGCGAATCAGATGTTCCTCTAACAAAGTCAAATAGGAAGAAGTAGTTCTGTATGAGCAATTGTGTCTGATTAATTACTTGCTCACTTTCCTGTATTGCAGTCAACTTGAATTTCCTTTTCTCCTATTGGGCTCTTCATCGGTCCACTTCCGAAGGAGCTCGAGCTCTTCAGATGGCCCTGCACACGCTCAAGATGATGGCATATGGTGGCATTCATGATCATATTGCCCAGGTAAGAGGGGAAAATAGTGTCATTTTGGTGGGTTCTGCTCTTTGCAGTAAGAGCTTTGCCAATAACACTTTTTCACCCTGGCCTCTGTCGATATCATCTTCCCAGTTGAAATCACCCTCCCCGCAACTTGCCAGACACCTGTTCACATGAAACAGGGAAGAGAGAAATACAATTTACACAGAAATAATGGCTTAGTTTATGTGCCGTTATCTCCATGAAATTTGCTTCCCTGTGAGCCTGCTGGACAGCCTTGTGAGAGTTTGAATTGGTGGAAGAATTGGTGGAAGTGGTAGAGGGGACTTGGGAGATTTATTGGTGGTGTGGTTACAATCCTGGGGACATATTATATTCCCTGAGAGCAAAATACTTAGTTGGGACCCAGGTCAGTCTGAGACTTGAAATACAGGACCCATAAATGTCAGCCAGTAGGGGGAGTTCTTGAACACAATTTAAACCTCAGATTTTCTACTTTTCACTTTGATGAGACAGAAATAGGTGACGGTTTCTAGATCCAAGGAAAAAGATTAGGGAAGGAAATGTTATCATGGACAAATATCTGCACCTGCAGAGACTGGACTGAAAGCATTTGTAGGCCACATATTGATCACAAAATGTTGCTTCTGTTCGAGTTTCCAGCCAATCCATTCTATCTACACAAACATCCTGTTCTCTTACCCTCCCCGCCCCCAGTGAGTCAGCATTCCTGACTTGCTGACTATGTCCATTTCTCATTACACTTTTTTGGGATGTCCATTCCTGGCTGCATTAAAACCCAACATTTCTCTGCTGAATTCCATCAGAAGCTGTTGCTTGTCTTTGGGGGGGCTTTCGGGGGAGGCTTCTCATTGTGAAGCAGAACTTAACAAGACAACGAGATGGCTCTCTCTGGGCTTTTAAAAACATATTTCTATACATTGGATGGTGTAAGTACCCTAAAGGCACCAGGTCTGATCTTGGAAGTTAACCAGGGTCAGTACCGGTTAGTACTTGGATGGGAGACCACCAGTGATTACCAGGTGGTGTAGGCTATATTTCAGAGGAAGAAACTGGCAAAACCACCTCTGAGTAATTCTTGCCTAAGAAAATCCTGTGAAATTCATGAGTTGACTTAAGGCAACAGGTGACATATACATCTATGATTCTCTGGCTTCCATTTTCATCTACTCTATTCCATTCATTCTTCTCACTGTCTATCCATTTCCCCCTTCTCAACCACTAGATAGAATTATGTTCATATGGAGCACTCCTCCTTCTGCTGCTCCTTCCCTACTCACTGTATTTGGTCAAGATTTGTACTTCTTCAAATCTTGGGGTTTTCCTGCATCTGATGCCAGTATCTTCTTGTGCCTGGGTGGTGCATTTTGACTTCATATGCAGTGGCATTGAGACAGTTCAATGGCATTTAAACAACTGAGTTAGAAATAGAATATATGGCATTCTGTAGGATCAGAACTGGAATACCACATACTTTATTTCTAACTGAGTTGTCTAAATGCCGTTGAAGTGTATGAATGCCATTGATCTGAGCACTGGACAACAAGGCAAGGAGGGTTTGATTCTCTGTTCTGCTGTGGAAAGTCACTGGATGATCTTTGGCATGTCACACACTCTCAGCCTCTGAAAACCTCATGGTAGGTTCACCTTAGGCTTGCCATAAGTCAGAAATGATTTGAAGACATACAACAAAAACAACAACAAGGATCAGAATTCCAGAATGATAAGCAGAGAATGACAGAGTTAATCCCATCGAGCCTCACTTGTGAGGGAAACATGATCTCATCTTTTTTGTGGCCTCTAGAAGTCAGCTGAATGTGGTTTGCCAGATTCACCATTTACTGTGCTACTGCTTCCCCCCCCCACGCTCCCACAGTAGGTGGATTTTTTGGCAGCATGCCTGTGGCAATTCTGTAAGCTGTGTTTTGTCTCTGACTTGGATGGGTAGCTTCTTACCACTTCTGGCCTCCTCATCCACTGGGCTGTCCTGTTTGTTTTGGAACCTCTGTATTAGGGTGGTTTGGTTTGTCTATACTTTTGAATGAATATGATAATCTTAGTTCAGCACAGACAAAACAGTTCAGTTGGAAACCAGGTGTGGGAGATCTAACCACAGTTCCAAACTGGTCAGAAACGATGAGACTCTTTTCTTCCTCATACCCTGCTTCCTCTTCTTCAGGGGTTCCATCGCTACTCCACTGACCAACGTTGGCACGTCCCTCACTTTGAGAAGATGCTGTATGACCAAGGGCAACTGGCAACAGCTTACGCCAAAGCATTTCAGGTATTGCCCAGCAAGAACTCTCTAAGCGATGTCTTACATCCTCCACACTGGGGCCAGAAAGACTTGGGAATGGACAGTGCTTTTTTCAGGCAAGAGTGGGACAGGAAACAGGGTCTTATGGAGGGATTCTTGGGGGAGAAAGGGGGCAAATGGTGAATTTCCACAGTAGTGGAAAGGGGGAAATGGTAGTGGAAAGGGGGCAAATGGTGAATTTCCACTTTTTCCTAGACATTTATCGTTAGCTACGCTGGAGAAGGGAAATGCTACAGGTAGCTAAGGAAAAAAAATACATCCTATCTCCCCGTGAACTCTCTGAGCCTACATAATTTGTGACCCAAGTCGATTTGGAAAGGATGGGTGTGATAGTTTTGGGGCTTTCATAGATGGGCCTGTAAAACATTAACAGTGATAGCACAGAAAGGACACAGAAAGGCTGAAGAATCTCTAGAGAAGTAATGTACTTCTGGAGTGTGGAAAAGTTACTTTTTGGGTCTATACCTCCCAGAAATCCCTCAGTGGGCTCTGAGATTGGTCAAGGTGTAGTCTGAGGCCATTTCCGCAGTAGACAGTTATAGTGCTATATATATAGCCAGCCACCCCTCCCTAACCTGCAAACCCCAATATTCCATAGAATGTTGAAAGAGGTATAATAGCGCTTTAACAGTCTACTGCGGAAATGGCCTGAGAAAGCAATTATTGCTTTTGCTGAATACATGCCAATATCCACTGGAATCCAGATCAGTCTGTGACTTGAGTTATAATTGCCAGTTAACAAGGAAAGTACTTGAACCCACTTTAACTTCACCGGTTCCACTTGTCATGGAGATGACATGGAGGTAAATGTGAATTATTAGATGAAAGGAGGAAGATTAGGTAAGGAGACATTATTATAAACAAACACTTAGCTCCTTGAACTTGGTTCCTGCGTTCAGTGGCTTTTCTAGAGAGCAAAGCAGAGGAAAAGAAAATATTATGTTGTTTGCTGTGTTTTTCTAAGGCTATTTGTGGCAAAAGAGGGAGACAGCGCTGTGTATTGTATCCTACCTCTTCTTGATGTAGTTATTTTCAACAGTAATGCACCTCAGAAGTATAATGAAAACAGAGCAATGTGGAGTCCTTGTGCATTGTGGAGCAGCTAGTATTTATACCGGATTGTTCAGGGAGGAGTGAAACAAGAAATGATTCACTGGAGCAAAGACGGCTGCACCTTTTCTCCATGGAAGCTGTGCTCTGAGGTGGTACAAGTTCTCTTGGGACTTCAGCCAGAGCGGCCTCCCCCAGGAGGTTTTAGGGTGGGAGCGGGTTACATGGCTGGCCTTTCCCCATATTGCTTTTCATACAAAGTCTCCTGATTCTGTAAGTTGCCCAACTTCCCTCTTGCTATTCACAGAAAGGTAGGCCTTCAAGCACTTCACAAGTGGATGAGGGTGGGGGGAGCTGGGAGGGGGAAAAGGGTCTGCTTTGTCTTTTTTGCCCATAGGGAACCTGAGGTAGCAGTTCTGAGTTGCTTGGGGGGCTCTTTTAAGGCAACTAGGCTGCATATACATTTGATGAATCAATGCCTATATATTGTCCACTTATGACAGTACTCAGGATGCACAGCAAGAGTCACTATTGATGTAAATGCAGCTAGGGATGAGAACTTTTATGACAAATCATTTTCCTACTTCATCCTAATTTTAAACCCCATTACCAGACTCTCTAGATGCAATCTGAAAAGGATTTGCAGTTGTGGAATCCACGAGAATTTAAAGGATTAGCCAAGCGAACCACTAAACCAGCCTCCCTCCTGCCTTTGCATTCGGATTATTGGCCTTCCCATATCTTGAGATGGTTGTGGGTGCCCCTGTTTCATGTCCTGCCTCCTGCTTGTAGCACTGGGGCTGTCACATTCAGATCACCAGCCTTTTGAAAATAGATTTAAGCCAAGGCTCTATGTGGATGGTGTTATTCACTGAGATTCTGTAACCAGAAACCATAAGCTTTCTCAAAATAGCTTTGGCAGTTGCAAACCTGTTTTGGGGTATGCCAAGTTGTGGGGGGGGGGGGAGGAGTGTGGGCTTTATGGGCAGGATGTGTGCAGGTACATCAGGGGATCCATGGGGTGGTAAAGTGATTGCTTACTATGCTGTGTGGTCCTCAGCTACACCTCTTTAGTTGCTGTTTTGTTTCTGAAATTACAGAGTAAGGAAACAGTTGAACCATATATGTCCTGAGAGAACCAAGAAAAGGGCATGCATCTCTTGCTCCTAGTTCCTATCATTTATTCACTAGGCAACAGCTGCTCAAATGCCATGGGACCAAATGACCTGGGTGTGAACCTCTCCTGTCACTGGACGTTTCTGCCTCAGAAAGGCTTTTATGCTTGCAGATAGTTTTGCAATGGCAAATCAAAGTCTGTTTTTCCCCCCTATTGATTCCAGTAGTGGTGCTATCCAGGTCTGGATATTAGATCCCCTCTGACCTCACTGTGGGTTTAAGATCTTTGCACCAGCATCATTTCCCCCAGTGAAAACATCATTCCCCTCCCACATTAAACTGTAAACTGCAAAGATGTTATTAGCCAACCCTACTCCACTTCTCAAGAATAAAATCTTCCTTGTGTCTTAAACAGATTTCTGGTGATGAATTCTTTGCAGACACTGTGGCTGATATTCTGCTGTACGTTTCTCGGGACTTGAGTGACAAGGTAAACTACCATCTCAGGGTTTTACCTAATGGCCTTTAGAAGCTGGCTGGCCTTTGGGTTGCTACCAGCACCCATCTCAATTTTTGATGATGCCTTGAGTTTCCAGATTCCTAGGCTGGAAGTAGTCTGGTATATCCTCCCATCAAACAAATACAGAGCTTCTTCTCCTTCCTCTTGGACACATTCAGCTTGGTGTAGGTCTCAAGTTGTGCAAGCCTGTTCTAGAGAAAGGAGCTTGAATTAACCTGGAAATACATGAAAGCTTTAGGGTTCTTTAGAAATCTTGCAGAGTGGGAGACTAGAGATGTAAAATTCCTGGTAATTTTGAGGGCATGGGGAAAAAAAGCTGTTTGCTTTCTAATTTTGCTGGAATAAAAGCCAGAAATATTTGGAAGAATTGAAAAATGCAGTATTAGCACCTTTTATAGATTAAAAATATATGTAACTTGATTCGGTATAAAGTTATCATATTTGATATATTAAAAGGACTGTTTTTCTAGAATATAATAACAAATAAAACTTCTTCAAACTTTTATTTTTTGTTACAAATGTTAGGAAGTCCTAAACTGTAAGAAACCTGAATTATAAGGAATTTCTTTGATTTGGCCAGTTTGAGTAACAGGCAATCCCTGCAGTAAAAACAGAAGGCAGCATCAACATTAATAGAAAAAGGAAAATTATTTTGTTCTGCTAGTGTCAAACAGGCATAGTATGCTCATTCCTATAGAAAGAAGAGGGAAGAGGAAGCCAACTAGGGATGATAATAATCTGGTACAGTACATGTCTTCCTCTGACATACTTGATTTTGGGGAAATATATGCATGAAAACCTTGCTTTAAGTATATTGTTTATCATTATATAGGAAAATGTTCCATAATACATTTTTTCAATTTTTCCAAACCAAAAAAATCTATTGTGGGGAGGGGGGAATGGATTTTTTCCCCTGATTTTTTTTATTGGGCCTACATATCTCTGAGGGGAGTGGGGAAAGGTGTTAGCTTGTTGTAAATAGGGATAAGAATATTTGCTACCTTTTTTTTTGCCCTTGACAGGAGAGAGTCCCAC
Organism: Ctenosaura bakeri; assembly: GCA_948474755.1. Taxonomy (NCBI): domain Eukaryota; kingdom Metazoa; phylum Chordata; class Lepidosauria; order Squamata; family Iguanidae; genus Ctenosaura; species Ctenosaura bakeri. The sequence goes on from CAOLHI010003408.1 coordinate 155,102, forward strand.
AATACAGTAAGATGCTTCCTTGAAAACTCACCAACTAGAGCAAGGTTTTTTTTTTAATTCGGAGCAAGAGTGACAGGACGAGTACTTTTTCTGTTAGTTTCTCTGCAATTTGTGCAAGAAACCTCTGTAAAAAGCAAGCAAAGGACACACACATGTATAACAAACATGGAGAGGCAGGAATATTACTGAAAATGACACTAAGAACCTTTTAAAAAGTTTCTGCAACAAAAAAGCCACAATGACAATATGTGCAAAAATCATTTCTGCAGTTGCCACATATAATGTGTGTCACATATGAATATTCCTTGGGGAAAAAAACCTGCCAAATCCTTTCACCATCTTGTCCAGTAAAGAAAAAAAAAATGAGATTTTTCTTTTGTGTCTTCTGAGAGTGACATACACAAGGATTTACATCTCTAGCTGTAACTTAAAAATTATGTGTGAAATGGTAACGTTTGAAAATGTAAAGGATCATTTTTATGTACCTGCTCAAAAATAAATGATTGTCCCAGCTATTTGAAAATTCGTCCAGTTCTTCTCACTGGGTTCATGCAGAGTTCAATAGCAACTGAAGCATAGTCCCTCCTATATCCAGTCATTCTTTAATACAGGGATGGGATACTTTTGGCCCTGCAGATGTTTTGGACTTCAGCTCCTCAGGGACCCCAGTCAGCATGGTTAATGGTAAGAAATTATGGGAGATAAAAATTTCAGGAGCCAGGGATTCCCACCCCCCTGCTTTTAGCAGTTAGTACATTTGTTTATCACCCATATTTGGCATTGACAAGTTTTGCAGAAGTTACTACATAAGATGATCTCTCAATTTCTTTAAGGATATCATTAATTTGTGTAATAAAAAACAATAATGGACTAGAAGCTGTTGGCCTCCCCAGTGGGCTGTGATCCTCTTTGGGTGGGTGTGGTGGTCTGTGAGAATCATATTAAATGCAGAACTCTTTTCTTTTACTGGAAGTTTCCCTTACTGCTTCTTTGGCTGCCATATGTTTAGCCGGCCTCTGCAAACTTTCCTTGGAAACCCTGAGAGCTAAATAATGGCATTTAAAGTTTAAGCTTTGATTCTCTGTGACATAATCATCTCACCAAAACAAACAATTTGGGATGTGAATTGCTGAGTCAGATTCCAAGGATTCCATGCTCCTGATTGGACTTCCTGATTGTTTCAGAGCTAGGTTTTCCCTGCCTTATCAATTTTGCGTATGTTGGGGGAATTGACTGGTCTGCTTTATGTGGGGTATACATTAATGGGATTGCATTTGTTTTCAGTCTGGGGGCTTCTACAGTGCAGAGGATGCCGATTCCTATCCCACTGCTGAGTCGGAGAAGAAGCAAGAGGGGGCATTCTGCGTGTGGACTGCAGAGGAGATCCGGCAGCTCCTGCCAGACCTCATTGAAGGGAACCCTGAGAAAAAGAGTGTGGCAGATGTCTTTATGCATCACTATGGGGTTAAAGAAGATGGCAACGTGAATCCATTGAAGGTGCCGTAGGTGGGAAGATGCAGCCAGGGTGGGAGAGATGGGCCAATAATTCCTGATTCTTTTTACTCCTGATGTTGTAGGTGTTGTTCAGTAGATGCCGGTGACACTTTGGTTTGGGAGAGGGTTGCCCTGATCCATGCCAAAGGCCCCTTCCGCAACTTACCTGCGTCTGGCGCAGTTGTGCGGGGATCATGTGAGCGGCCTCTTCCATGACTCTCTCATGTCCCTGCTGCTTCTTCTCCGCAGGAGCTGGCAGGCAGCATGAGAGCTCCGCCTCTTCCTTCCGGGGCGCAGCCGAGTATTTTCCCAGGCTGAACTGGGGAAGGAAGTGCGAGGGCCGCAGCTCCAGAGGCTCCGCACGCAAGGTAAGTCCATGTGGGGCCCCAGAGCAATGTGTGATTGCGTACGATTTTCGGCTGAAGGCTGAAAATGATTTAGTGCACAATCGGCACCTGCTGGCTCCGGCAGTGTCACGCGATTGCACAGATGTCGTCTGAAACACTCCTCGCAATCGTGTGACGCTCCAGAGGCCCTTTCGCATGACAAACGCCATGTGAAAAGGGCCAGAGTAGTTCTCTTGGGAAAATGAGCATTCTGTCTGGCTGCAAGCTGAGTAGATATTGAGGAAGTTGAGCAATCAAAGAAGGTACAGTCCTGAGTTTTGAGTGCAGATCAGAGAGTGATGTGGACCAGCTTCATCCTCCTGAGCTTCACAGCAGTTAAAAAAACGAGCTGGCCACCAGCATCAAAGGATGCTGCTGAGGAACAAGTGCTTCCAAGTGCCTCTGTGCAACTTGGTGTAACCCATGATAAGCCAGCCCCTCCCCCGGAGGAACTTGCTTCTAGTCATTTCTGCCCACAAAGACACACATACTTATGTACCTCCCACAGTGGGATTTATTCAGAAATATTGCGTTAGTCATTAGACTTATAAATTACGTATTTACCTTCCAGTAACCAGTTACAAACCAAAAGACACTAAATGCAATAGATATGGGTGAAGAAGACATATAGAGATGTCTTTCACCATTTCAGTGAGTGCGTCTTCTAAAAAATGTTTAAATGTATTATCTACTAGAATTCAAAGTCATTTACCAGCTCTCTACACAGCCACATTCTGCTCACTTCTAGCAACAACCAGAAGACAGTCTGACACAGAAGCTGGTTTAATTATGTGGGATAGCAGAGGAAAATGCAACCATTACATGCCCATTTCAAGTAATTTTCCCCCTCTCTTTGTCTCTCATGCATCTACATCCATTTTTAAAAGTTTGATTATGTTTCCAGTTGTATCATATATGATATAACATCATTTTAGATGAAGACATAATTCATTAATCACTATAATAAATAATTACACATATTTATCAGGACTTGCATTTCATTCATTCTTGGAATGCGAGGTACTTAGAGCTTCTCTGGCTCCAAACTCCTAGCCTCTCTTAGAAAAGGAAGTGGGAAGAAGCTTCTGAACAGGTCCTGGACAGAGCTCTTTGGCTGTATCTAGAATCTACATTTTTATTCTTTTGCTTACACCTTGTCAATTCTCTTTGAGTCTTGCCTAACACCATTGACCTTAACCTTCCTCCTGGTTCTACTAATTCACCTATATCTTATTCTGCCCTAGAGAATGGCATGTATGCCAACTATGTGTGTCGGGTAGCCCTCCATATTTTAGTTATGAGATATGTAGTAGGAGTTAAGTAGCAGCTTGCTTGTAACAAGGTATGAGAACCAGAGACCGTTAGGTAAACAAAGCTAGGAATGTAGTGATAAGCGCAGCCAGGCTACACCAGACACTTCAAGGTCTCTTGTGGGCGGGATGATGTATTCTTTGCCTTTTATGTTTTGAATCTTGTTAACGGCCCCCAGTTCACTCATTGAAGTCCTGTACGATGTATCACACTCCTAATAAATGGTGTTTATGCACTGTTATATTTGTGCGTGTGAATTCAGTTCCTGATGATGTAGCCATCTGTGTCTTTGTCCTAGACACACAAGAATGCTGTGTGTGTGCGCGTGCGCACGTGCATGTGCATGCACACATGTGGCTTCGAGTCAGCTGTTGATTTACAGCACCTCCTGAATTACATAGTTGTTTTTTTCAGGCAAGGAATACTCAGGTGGGTTTGTCATTGCCTGCCTCTGCTTATGACATCCTTGGTGATCCCCCATCCAAGTACTAACCAGGCCTGATCCTGCTTAGCTTGGAAGGGCAGACAGGTTCTGGTGCCTTCCAGATATTGAAGCCTTTGTGTAATTCTTTCAAATACTGATGGGAAAAGATACACAGCCAAAGGCTAATGGCATGTGATGACAATGGCACTACCATGGAGTGTATTCTCATTCTATTACTGTTCTTCTTGCCTTGGAGTGTTCACTTTCACTGTCTGAGTTGTTGAGAATGAAAAGTTGAGAGACTTGTCATTGAAGCCCAAATGGCAAAGGGAAAATGGAAGGCCAATTGTCACTGCCAAAAGAAGTAGACTAGTCAACTGACGAAGAATCACATTTTCTCAGCCATAAATGTTTTTGTTGTTTGAATGCTGGGAAGATGTGAGATCCTCAGACTGGAAGCGTTTATTTCTGGGAAGGTACCTGGATCCTATACAATGAATGACTGAGAACATTACTTGAGCGGTGCACCAGTGTGGGAAGGGCACTTGAAAGTAAGTCTTTGAGAGAACACATAAGAGCAGGTGTGTGCAAAGATCTTTCTATTTAGGCAATACTTGACCTCTAGTGGGTTGAAGGGATGGCTTGTCCCAGATGATGCTGACCGCTCATCAGAGTAAATCAGTGACCAGATGACCCGAAAGTAGTTGAAAACTGCTTCTCCAATAACTGAGTCTTCAGAGGGGAAAGAGTCACTGGTTATGGGGCCCGAAGGAATCATTTTCTTGCAGTAAGACCATGGCAATATTGTAGGAAATGGGTAACATTAGTACCTCCAGCCTCTAGCGCAGAATCAACCTCTGGTGCATAACCAGGCTTTTAACCTTTGTCTTCAACACTGGAACCATTTAATTTCTCTCTTGTCTTCTCTGTTGCTGTGTCTAGTAGTCTCCTTTCTTCTGTCACCTCCTAAAATGTTTTAAAAAGGGAAGAGGAAATTTTTACTGCATCCTGTTTTACGGGCTGTCTTGGTGTTGTGTTGAATACCAGTGAGTTAAAAGTAATCCCAATAGCAGTCTCTCTCTCTCTCTCTCTCTGTCTCTCTGTGTGTGTGTGTGCACGCATGTGCATGAGTGCCTTGGAAGGATGATGCCACAAGTCTGACTTAGAGGATCTTGTCCCTTCTTGTTCTCTGATGTTGCGTTTTGTTTTCAGGACCCTCACAATGAGCTAAAAGGAAAAAATGTCCTGATTGTGCAGTATTCCCTGGAACTTACTGCTGCCCGGTTTGGACTGGAGCTGGAACAGCTGAAGACAATGCTAGTTAAAAGCAGGGAGCAGCTGTGCAAGGCACGGGCCCAGCGGCCACGGCCCCACCTGGACACCAAGATGCTGGCCTCCTGGAATGGTGAGCCTCCATATGTGGGTTCTTTTGCACTGAGCTCAGTGACATGAATGCTTCTGCACATTGGGAGGGCAAAGAGAAATGACACAATGGCTTGGCCGCAGTCGTTCTGCCATGATGCTGCAATCAGACAAGTTATTTCAGGCTGTGTAGGTCTACCAGAATCCTATCAAATCTACTTCTTTGATTGTGGAGGAACAGGTTCTGATACAATGAAAATGATTCCACCCCCCCATTTCTCTATCCCGTTACTTTCTCCTGAGAAAAAGCACACAGGACAAGCAATTTTTAAAATGCTTTCTCCTATCTAGTCAGCAGGGGGCAGCAGCACCTTTCTCCCGTTTCCTTCCCAGGTGCTTTGAAAGACTTTTCCTTCTCTGTAGCTCTTGCTGTTACTGTGGCTTTTCACATTATATAAAGGGACAGGGGGCTCTGTCCTGTCCATTAACAAATGAAGATGCCTAAACAAAATGGAAAACAAGGCTGACAGGCACACATGCTGGTCTTGAGAATGCATGTAGCAAGGGGCTCCAGAATTTGTGGGTCTTCTTTCTTTTGTTTGACCCACAAGAGAGTGCTCATCTTTAAAATATAGGGGGAGAAAACAGCATTAAAGACCATGGCTTTCTTTGGCTGGAGGGAAAATGTTTTGGCAACTGTTAACTTTCCTGGAATGTATATGTAATTGGCCTGTGTCCCCCTGCTCCAAGTGAAGCACGCCCTCTTCTGTCTTCCTAAACGTCTGATTAGGGGTTCAGGGGTGGTAAATCATCCTCACCAGGAGATATAACGATTATACACCCAGTGGTAAGCTATTGTTTCACAAATGATAGTCTGTTTTCTGATGTCAACCTGCTGTGGGTAAATTTTGAACTCTCCTCTGCAAGCAGCTATCTTAATGAGGAAGTTACTTGGGCCAGTGATACAGTTAGGATCTCTGAGTGCCCCCAACCTGTCTTTTGCTGAACATCAGGAAAGCAGAATATTCTGCTTCTCACATACTGTTTTGAGGCTGTAAACTTCACTGAATGTTGTTTGGTACTTTACCTTACTTCTTCTCTCCTAGGGCTGATGATCTCTGGCTTTGCTCAGAGTGGAGCCATCTTGAGGAGAAAGGAGTACATTGACCGGGCTGTGAGTGCAGCTGACTTCTTGCGGAACCACATGTTTAATGCCAGCAGTGGAAAACTGCTCAGAAGCTGCTACCAGGGCCAAGGGAACTGTGTGGACAAGAGGTATGTGGCAAGTGATCCCAGACTGGCCTGTGCAAGGGGAAATTAAACTGGCTGTGCTTTGAGTGAGGGAAAGGAGCATAGCTCTGTGGTAAAGGACCTGCTGTGCATTCAGAAAACCCCAGGCTCAGTCTCTAGCATCTCCTTTTAAAAGAAGTAAATAGTGGGAAAGACCCTGGTCTGCCTGAACCCCCTGAGAGTAGACTATCTGAGCTAAATGGGCAAACCATCTGGCCTGGGAGGTCTGACTTAAAGCTATTGGCACTGTGGTTGTGTTTCTGTGGACCTATGAAAGAGGAGTTTGGAATGCTGGAGTTCTTCTAAGAGGAGAAAACCTTTAGAGTAGGGATAGGAATCCTTTGGCCCTCTGACAGTTTTGGTCTACAACTCTTATTAGTCCCAATCAGCCTAGCTAGTGGTAAAGCATTGTGAGATCTGTGCTCCAGAACCTCTGGGGGGCTCAAATTTCCCCACCCTTGCTTTAACACTTTGTGGACAGATTCAAAAATCAGTGAGACAAGACATCTAATAGCAGGACCTCAGTTCTCTGTGCAACTTAATGCTTTACCTTCCTAAGACCCATTTCTGCCTCTTTCTCCTCCTCTCCATATTCAGCCTCTGCCATCTCATGATAAGGAATGGAGGTTTACAATTCAGTGTTATGTGGATGTTGCTTAAATGTGAATATGAAATTGGGAGCTGATAATCTGAGGGTTTTTTGTCAGATGGCTCAAGATCCCCGAGTGTGTCCTTAAGCTCAAGAGGCAGGTTTTACATTCCACTGATGGTGGCAAAACTCTCACTGATGAGGTGATGTGGTATTGCCATTTGATTGAGTATGAGAGTGTTTGACTTTCATGGTGATTTGTAGAACTCATATTTCCTCATCAGCTTATACTGTTACCTTTCTGAGGTAATTGAAGAGCCTATTGAAAAAAAGTATGTGTTTATGCTTACTTGTAAAAATATTTTTATTAAGGATAATAAATAAACAAACCTTTTTAACTAGGTGATATTCCCGCCTGACGTTCAAAGTCCTGCAAAGGCATTAACCTAATGTCCATTTATAAGAACCTTGTAAAACAGGCCAGTGCAATCAGCTCCATATTACAGTCAGCAAACTGAAACTGAAATATATTGCTATTAAGTTCATGGTTGAGGGTATGTTGCAGGTGCAGCAACTTTCAGGCTCGTAAACCATCACAGAGAACCACCTTGTAAGTGACAGAAGCCATTAAACATAGACACATGTGTGAGTTCTATGTGGAGGGATGTGTATGTGTGTGTTATAACTGAGGACAAATTTATACTGAGTAGCCACAGAAGACACAGACAGTTCGAGTTGCCAGTGTAGGCATGCATAAAAAAGGAAGAAATGTGCAGGGGCTTTCCTGTCTTTGAGGTGTGCAGCCATTTGCTTGAGGAAAAGGCTGGTGTTCTTCTTGGCTCTCTGTGGCAGCAAAACAGGTGCTCACCTGACACTGGCTGGCTTTGCATATATAATAAACTGATGTCAAGCTTCTGACAAAAGAAGCTTCAGAAGCTGGGACTAACCCTCCTCCTTTACTTACTTCTTCCAAAGTCTGCTCTGGTACAGAGCAAATACAAATTAAGCCTGTGTCAATAGAGATTAAGACAATCAGACAAAGAGGACAATTTGCCTGGCTACTTAATTCTGACAGCTGCTCCACTCCATACCTGCCTCTTGCACATCAGGCTGAACTTTGTTTAAGTAGCTGGCAAATTGAGGCAGTTTGGAGAGAGGATGTAAAGTGGTGTATGAGAGGGGGGCAGGTGCAGAGAGGTGGCCATGTTAAAACTACGTTTACGCATGCATTTTCAAGAAAAGCTGGCCTGCTCCCAGGCTAATGTCCCTGGCAAATTACTTCAGTCCTCTCAGTGTCTGCATGACCACTTCAGTGAAGGCTGAAGTCCTCTTGGTGATTTGCTTACCTTGAATCAAAGAATATGGAGGCCTCTGCCTTGGCAAAGGGGGGCTGCCTTATTACTGTGTTCACCTAGGAGGGCAGATGCCTTTGCGGTGTATTCCAGAAGTGTCCATGCTTTCCCTTCCAAGCATCCTGGTGGAAACAGTAAACTCTTCTATTTACTGTCCATTTTAAAATATGGCATGTTGCTTTCTTGTTACAGTTTCCAGGTAAAATATTACTAGGTGGATCAGCAGCAATTTAGCACCAAACTGCTGCATATTCAGCACTGGTTTCTGGTGCTGGTGCTGGTAAATTCACAGCACCAAGCCCATTGTGCTCCAATATCTCATTCTGACCAAGAAAGGAAGAGTCTAGAAAAAGAAAGAAAGCATCCGGGGAGAAAGGCTGAGTCAAAAGGGTTACCCTGAAGGTCAAGGAAATGGATGCTTGCCTCATTATTAGAGGATCTCTTCCTCCATGTTGCTGGGCTTTACCTTTATATTGACAATACTGAAGGCCCTCGCTTGGGGTAAGTGAACATAGCATGTGATGGTGTGCAAGTCATTTGTGATGCACATAGTATTAATCAGTAGCAGAAGCAATAGGTTGCAAAGGTATTTTGTGATGATGTTTTCTCCATCTTTGTGGCTCTCTGCAGTTCTGTTCCCATCCATGGCTTCCTGGAGGACTACGTCTTTGTAATCCAAGCCCTCTTTGACCTTTATGAGGCCTCGCTGAACCCAAGCTGGTTGGAGTGGGCTGTGCAGCTGCAGCACAAGCAAGACGAGCTCTTCTGGGACCCAAAGGGGTTTGCCTATTTCTCCACAGAGGCTGACGACCCTTCCTTGCTCCTCCGTATGAAAGATGGTACATGTCCCTCAGAGACCAGAGTGTCTGCAATCCCATCCTGGGTGAATGAGAGGATCTTAGCAAAACAAAACAAATCCTCTCCTGTTTCAGTGCGGTGGTTATTTCTGCTTCAGATGTAGGGCAGATTTTTACACCAAATGATTAGGCTTGTAAGGGAAGCTGAGTTACAACACACAGGACATGGCATTCTTGATATGTGAAATCTGCAAGCAAGGATCTATGAGTTCTGCATAAGGAAACTCTTGGCATTCCAAGCCTAGCCTTGGAATTCTTAGAAGTCCACCTCAAAGGAAAGGCAGACTTTTCTGAGAACAACCTAAGGGAGAAATTTCCTTCTCCCCCTCCTCTCCACTGCCCTTGCTCTTTCCCTGGCCGTGAAGGAGAGGGTATATTGAGGGGAAAGCAGGTGGCAGCACAAAGAGATGGTTCATCATTTTCCAGTTGCCCTTGAACTCTTGGATGCACCAGGAAATTCATGGACAGGCTTCTAGTTTTGAGGGGAAACAGAGCTATTTATCTGGTAAGCCATTCCAAGGAGTACCCAGGGAGTTTACCCCCCACCATAGTTCTGTATTAAATTGTGTATGGTGATGACACAGGAAGGAGTCTTTCTGGAGCAGGATCCCATTCAGGCCACCGTGACATGGTATTACCCAAACTTGGGATTTTTTTTCATTCTTCCTGCTCAGATTCTGAAGCTCCTGGGTCTGTCTTGCCTTTGTCTTAAAGTTTTACTTTCCACAGCAAGTCTGATATGGAGGCAAACAGCATTAGTGGACAGGCAAATATGCTGATATTGGTGGAAGGTATATAAGAACATGACAGGGTTCAGAAGAGCTACACCAGTCAAGAAAAAACAAATCTCCAGAGATTTACAGAATGGATAAGAGTCTATCATTTCATTTTAGACGGAAGGACTTGGCAACTGTTGCTAGCTGGTATTCTGCATCCATAGGGAATGGGGTCTGAGTGCTTTTTGAATTCTGCAGTGACTGTATTACTCTGTGCATTTTTCTCCAGTTGCACAATTGTTAAACCCAATTGTACTTGCCTATAAGAAATATGACTGGCATATATGCCCCTTTCTCGATTTTCCATGATGGGAGGAAGCGATCAGTGGTTTGATTTCTGCAATAAATGATACCTTCATTCGTTCCTCCATAAGTTTGTGCTGTCTGTTCCATTGTGGCAGATTTCTGTGCGCTTGCTCCTCTTTTTAAAAGAGCATCTTATGGGACATCTGCCCAGACTGTGGGGCAACCTTTGTTTGGCAGTATTGCTCTTTGATGGAGTGGGGAGTTGACTAGGTGTTTATTCAATCACTGACAAGACAAAAATAGCGTGAAAACTGATGATCAGCTAAATGAAAAAATGTCAAGAGCTTCAGCTGAAAAAAAGGTCTTATGTGGATCTATTTTCTGCATGGAGAAAAAGCGTAGCATGAATCTTTCCTCGTGTAACATGACTACTGACTACTGCTTCTTGGTAACGATAGCCAACGTGGTATAACGTGTTGTCCCAGGACTCTGGGAGACCAGGGTTCAAAGGTCCCCTGACCCATAGAAGCTGACTGGTTGGCAGTGGGCAGGTTAGCCTCCTTCAGCCTTAGAGAAAGGCAGTGGTAACCCCACTCTGAAAAATCTTGCCCAGAAAGCCCTAAGATAAGGTTGCCACAAATTAGAGTGATCTTGAAGGCATAGACCAGCACCTTGATAATCTGCAGAGCAGAGAAGGAGTCACTTTCTTGGAAAGTTTTAAACAGAGGCTGGATGGCTATTTGCTGGGGTCACTTTGAGTGTATGTTCCTGCATGGCAGGGGGTTCGACTCAGTGGCTGTTGCAGCCTATTCCAACTCTATGATTCTATGTATAAGAATTTCTTCTTCTTTGTTTGCTAGCCATGCTGGCTGGGGAGGATTTGGGGAGCTGTAGTCCAAAAACAACTTTTCTAAGCTCTGAGAGTCTATTGTTGGCACACTTACTGCTCTTAACAATGTCAGTATAACTAATGTTTCAACTATTTCCACAAGGAGATGCCTCTGCAGCATTTCCATGGCTTGTACTTAAACAGTTTTTTAAAAGTTTCTGCCATCATTATATCAACCTAGATGGCTCCTGAGACCAATGCATGGTGCCCTGTTGAAGGGAGGTGTCCTCCTTGTCCTCATCTCATGCTCAGCTTGGTTTCTGCCCTTTAAAGAGAGACACATGGGCACATCAAACCTGGAAAATGTTCCAGGCTTGTAGATATGAATCAGGAGAGCTTCTTTCTTGGCTTGAAGTAAGCTGATATGCCCACAAAGGTAGCAGACAGTGCTGGTGGTTCAACATGATTGTTCTTGTACATTTTTTGCATCATGGCACTTTTACATTACATTAGCATGTTCACAATCTGCAGACTGTCAGTGTTTGGCACTGAATGGAATGATCTGATTTGCACTGGGCCAGTGTATACAGGTACATGGTTTTGAGAATCAGAGCCCATCTAGCTATTGAATTAGCTGCTTGCAGGGCACATAAAGACTGAACAGGTAGCCAGGGAGCGACAGACATAGGAAACATGGAACAATAGACTTCAGATCCCAAGTTCCAAAAGCAATTCTTTCAGTTGTGCCCTGAGTTAACACCCTGTCTTATTCATCTTAACTCAGAAGTAAGCTCCATTGAGTTCATAGGACCAGAGCTTAGAAATAATGCTTGGCAAGTAATGTAACTAGCTGTAACTTGGTACAGTATTTTTTTATTTTGTAATGAGGTGCCACTTTGCAAAAGTAATTAGTGGAAACAATATCATTTGTTTTCTTTTCCCTTTTTTGGGTCTAATTCTTAAGTGCATTTGGAAGCTTGCAACATTTATACTATTATCAGTCTTAAGGTTTTTTTCTCCCTCCCCCAAGTACTGAGTATACGTTTTCTCTCTATGAATGATAACATGTTGGAGGATGGGTGGGTGTGCACATCGTAATGAGTTACATAACAAAAGAGTAACACTTGAAGCTCTGAACTTACACCAAAGTACTTGTGCTTGGGAGTGTAGCTTCAGTATTATATAGGCAGGATGGTGGTTTGGTGGGGTTTATATTACTTGCAAGGTTTCAGAGCTTGAAACTAAAAAAGAAAACTGGTCACTAACAGCCACAGATGATCCTTGGCAAACTATAGAATTTGTTACAAAATAAAATAATGGTTGCTAAGTAAGACAGCTTTAAAGGGAGATCAGACAAATTCATGGAGAATAAGGCTATCTGTGCTTGCTAGTCAAGATAGCTATATGCCACCTGCAGAACTAGAGACCGTATACCTCTAAGTATCATTTTCTATGGAACGTGAATGGCAAGGTGCTGTTGCACTTAGGTCCTGCTTGTGAGTTTCCCAGAAACATCTAACTGGCCACTGTGCAAACGTATTGCTAAACCACATAGGCCTCTCTAGCACAACCCTTTCTGTGCTCTTATTTTTGTACCTTACAATGTGGGAATTTTGCCAGAGGAAAGCTAGGCTTCTTCAGGTAACTGATTGATTTGTTTTCCTTGCTTTTAGATCAAGATGGTGCAGAGCCCAGCCCCAATTCGATAGCTGTCAGTAACCTGCTCCGGGCAGCCAGCTACACTGGCCACAAGGAATGGGTGAAGAAGGCTGGGCAGATTCTGTCTGCATTCTCAGAGAGGCTGTTGAAGATTCCTGTGGTCCTCCCTGAGATGGCTCGAGCCACAGGCACCTTTCACCTGACCTTGAAACAGGTATTGTTGTGGGATGGAAAAGGTTTAGTGCTCTTCTTTAACATGGGCTATTTAGAGACACTAATGTTAGCATTGTGTATGAAATGCTGATATCCAGTATGTTAAAACAAGACTCAGGGAACAATAGGCACTTCCACGTGTGGAATGGTTTGGTCAGATATTTATTAAACAGTTTCTTGTGTTCCCAGAGCCCCTTTTCGCAGTCTTCCTTCTAATATGTTGGAATCCACAACAGCTTTTTTAAAAATCTATTACTTTAGCCATCCTGTTGTCATTATTGTATCATCCTTTTGTTTCATGGGACATCTTGGTCTTTCCATTCTCTGCTTCTGTCCCCCAGTATTGTTCTTCATTGTTGGCTCCTCTGTTACAACTGTGATTCAGTGGAAGAGTTTGAAGCAGGTGCACTCTTATTCACTTTTTTTGTGTGTTAATTATGTGGTGTATTGTTTAAATTGGATTTGTGTTGTTTAATTTTGTAAAACAAAAAAAAAAGTAAGTTAAAATATAATCGGCTTTGGGGAGTGGGTTTACCTTTAGAGATAGTTTGATATGTTAAGTAATAAGATTATATTTAGTAATAGCAATAGATTAAATCTAAGGGAAAAATATAGAATTAAGAATGAAACTATTATAATAATAATGAGTATAATGAGAATAAGAATTAAAGATAGGTAACAAAAATATACAAGTAGTATGATATAGAATAAGCTGAATAAGTTTATGATTCTAATGGTATTAGAGAGAAATAATAATGTAAGTTTGCTTTGGTTGAAATTTTTTTGTTTCACTAATATGTGTATCACATGGTGTTTTATTTTTTTTTGTTTTTGCTTTTTTTCTTTGCTGTATAATCAATAAAAATTATATAAAAAAATGAAGCAGGTGCACCCACATCCTGATGATTTGAGATTCTCCAGCTCCCAATTCCTGCTTCATTTACGTCGGATGTTTTTGGTGTCTCTCTCCAGGCTTGACTGAAGTTTCTGCTGGTACCAAAATGTTCTAGGTGGCTGGACAGTTAAGACCATTTTGTTTTCGGGTCTAAGTAGGCCTTGACTTGATCTTGCAGTAGAGAAAGATCCTCTCTGAATGGACTGAGTATAGCTTGTGTTAAAGGAAATCAATCCATTGATCACTGTTAGGAGGCAGGCCTGCTTAGGTCCAGAAGCTGGGCTTTCCTTGGAAGAAGAGGAAGATCACCCAGTTAAGATCCCTCCACCCCTATATACACATAATAGCAATTCCAATGAGCTGCAGAAGTTGCCTGGATTCCATTCAAGTTCTCAGAGCATTACTTAAAAGCCCCAGGAGCTCAGAAAACTGAGAAAGTGGTAGTAATTCATGCCTTAGTGTTGATGTGGTCCCCACAAGCTCCTGGGCATTCAGATCACTGCTTTTTCTTAGCATACTATGTCCTGCCTGGTCACCCAGTCTGAAAGCCAGGCCAGATGCAATAGTAGTAAGTAGTAGTAGTAACAACAACAACAACAACAACAACAACAATTCTTATCTGCTTCTTCCCATGGATGAAGGTGGGAGACAGCAACAGATCCTACAGGGTTAACCCAGAAATAGCACTGGTTCCTCCTATGGGGAGCACACAGAGTGAGTCTCCTACAGGGAATGAAGAGAGACTGCTTTTCCTTTGCTTCTGAACTCAAGATGTAGTTGTGTTTTGCTGATCTGTCTCCACTGAGGGTCTTTCTGGCTGCTTTTTTCCTGTCTAGAAAACATTCAGTTTAATTCTGTTTTATTTTTGGACAGGTTGTTATCTGTGGTGACCCAACAGGAGAAGACACTAGAGAGCTACTGCACTGCTATTATTCTACATACACTCCAAACAAGGTAAGAACTGCATCCAAGCACCTGGCTTCTTCCTCATTCCATTCCTCTTGGCATTCTGGACCTTGGTTGGAGATTGGTGAGTAGGTGACTTTCTCAAAGTCAAGGGCGGCAGAAAGGAGGTTCCAGAAGGACCAGGTTGTTTAAGATGCAGGAAATAGAAGAGAGCTGTAGCACAGTCAAGTCTATTGAGGAAATGGAAGAGGGATGCCAATGCTGCAAAGTAGAGAGATCCCAAGAGGACTCACCAGAAGAAGCCAGCCATGCTCAAGATGTTGGCCTTTTTGTTCAAAATTCATTTTGAAAAACGGAGAGTTCTTACAGATGTAGTATGAGCAGTAAAATCTGGAGATGCAGGTTAATAAAAGAACAGGAGATGGGGCTGAGACTGCAGGGACAGACAGGGCAGGCTTATAGGCTCGTGCCCAGTTTTATCTTAGCAATGTTAGGAGATGCTGCTTCTGTTTCCTTGCCCACTTGTGGGCTTTTTGATAGCCTTCTTTATATCGATGGGTTATCAGTGACAGGGAAGATTATTGTTAGACAGTGGTGCAGAGGTCTCGTTGCCTAGGCTGAAGAGTAGAAGGGGAACAATCAACCAAAGCATTCCCACTAAATATGGTTTCTTTGCCAAGGTGCCAGCCTCTGCCTCTGCAGACCTGCATGTGAGATGGGAAGGCCTTCTGACCATGGCCCTCCTCAGTCCTGCAAACTGCTGATTGCTTTACCAAAGCAAACTGCTTATACTCTTTTACTCTTTCTGTTCTACCCGTCTCTCCTTTGAACTGCTGCAAAATTCTACAAAAATTCTGCAGGGCAAATTCCATGACCATAAGACATTCTTGGGCAGCTTCTGGTCCCTCACATGTTCTTGGACTGCATTTCCTATTCTCCCTCATTATTGGCTGTGCTGGCTAGGGTGATGGACATTGTTGTCCAATATCATTAAAAGAAGAGCACAAGTAGCTCACTTTTGCTTTCCACAAAAGAAAACAGTTGGACAGTCTCACTTTATATAATTCATATAGTGGATTCCTGTGTGTATTTACCTGAAGTAAGCCCCACTGTATTCGGTGAGGCTTACTCCCCAGGAAGGGTATGAAGGGTTGGCTTAGTTCGTTATGAAATTTAGGTATTTTTTCCATCAGGTTTGAGTTTCCGGTGGCAGTGATGTGAAAGAGATTGATATTGTGAGGTGAAGGCCACAGCTTCTCATGTGGTGGGGCTGCACTCAGTAGCAGTGACAGCCTCAGGATTATTGCCCTTTACCCCTCTTCCCAGGAAACAATATGTTCCAGCCCTTGTCATTCTAGAACACACCTGTCTTAAGAGAGAATCACTCCTTACACTAGCTTGCCCCTTACCCAGCCATTGGCTTTGCCCATGCCACTGGGTTCATGCAAAAGACACCAACACCATGTGGGAGTGCTCTGTTTTCTTAGCAAAATTAATAGCCAAAGTGACAGAGATGAAAATGGAACCTGCAGAGTTTATTTAGCTTTGAAGAGAATGGGTGAAAAGTTGGACTCCAAATGCTTTGGCGTAAGTCTCTACATTGCACAGATTCTATAATCTTACACAACCCTGAAGTTCTGAAGGCCCATGATGTTTATTCTCAAGGATGAACCTGTAATGATGATTTGTCTTTGCAGACTAATAGGCGTCTCTTCATATGGCAGTAGGTTAAAGATAGCTGGGATGGGACAATGGTGAAATGGTTGGAGAAGTTATAATTTGGGGTCAAGATATCACACCTGCAAAACATATTTTATGACTGGCAGCGTAAATGAGGATTTTAATATGAAGCTCATAGGTTTTGGAAAGCTGACTGCTCATGGGGCTGTTTGGCGAGTGGCGAGGGTTCTATTTGGCTCTGCTAATACAAGCAAGCAGGAAGCAGGTGGACTGGCATCCCATTTGTAAACCACAGACACATCATGCTTTCCTTATGGCTCATTTAGCCACATGAAATTGCTCTCTACTGAATCATCATACCTCGGATCCCTCTGTTTGTGAATCCTCCTCTGGGCATTCTGGTAATTTTTGCAAGCAGGCCCATGCTCACTTCCCTGAAATGCTGGATGTCTTCCTACTGATCAGGGAAGTCTTCCTCTTCCTTTCTTGGTGCTAAAACCTTCAGTTTAGGGTCCTTGAGGTCTGTGATGGCATTTGTGCAGATTATCCCATGTTAGTCCTTCTAGTTCCACTTGTGAAGACACACTGAGGTTGCCTTTAGTGAGGTTGTCTTCAGTGTGCCTGGTCTTTCCTGATGAAGAGATAGTTTTATGTCCCAGAGTGGGGAGTGCAGAGGGCAGCTATGTTACCAGAAAGGAAAGGGCTCCAAATTCCCTTTTTTGGACGATAGCTTCCAGAATTCTCCAGCCAGTGGCCATGGTGGCTTGGAGACTCTGGGAGTTGGAGTTCAAAAAGTGATTTTCCAAGTTCAGACTTGGGTGCCTCTCTGAAAATGTCAATGAATGGCTGAGTGGACAAAGGGATGGGAACCCACAAGACTTTCCATGTGACCCTGCCTGCTTGGCTACTCTTTGCTCATCTTTGGCTATCTATTTATGAAAAGAGAAATTTGTGTTTGGGAATGACAAATGAGGACATGAGCATCAGGAACTCTTTTTCCTGTTTTCCATATGGTACAGTAGATAATATTCTGATATCCTTTTACAGACATATGCTTTGGAATTTCCCAAAGTGCTGCTTTACATACCTTTTCAAAATGTGAAGAAGGCAGTATGATATTTGGAAATGTCTTAAGGCACAGATCTTCAGCTGTGTCTGTGGCTGCTAAACAAATAGCACAAGTCTTTCATAATTGCTCTCCCTTGGACAAAACTAGTGCTTCTGTAGAACAAGGGTTGCTTCTTGAGACAATTACATCCTCTCTTAGCCTAATCTACCTCACAAGGCTGGTATGAAGATAAAGTGGGACAAGCCAGCGGTATGCTGTTTTGAGCACCATTCTGGAAGAGCTCTGAACATGTGTGGAAGGGGTGTGTGTGGGGATGAGGAGGAGAGGTAGAATTATATAAATAAGGACTTAGCTATACATGACCATAAACATGTTGCTACGGGAGCTCCCTAGCCCCAAACCTAATAATACAGTGTGCTGTAGTTGCACACTGCAGAGGTGGGGGTAGATATTTCTGTTGCAGTTGCATCAGGGCATCAGCTAATGTCTCACAGAGGTAGGCCTTAAGAGTCTGTCCCTTGAATAGGAATGGAAAAGTTCTCGGGAGCTGTCCAGCACCACCAGTGAGGCTGGCCTCAAAGAAAGGGAAATGGGGGGAGATGCTGGGATGGATCAGCCACTCTTGTGGCAAATGTTTTGCCCTCAAGAAGCATCTGCAGTGTGAGGGAGTAAAATATCTGACCTCTTCCAGACTTGCTGTCGCTGTGCCCTGTGCTGTACTCAAAGCTCTTTGCTGCTGCCCACTGCCTGGGTCTCTCATGGTTCTGCTTTCTATTTCCCAATCTGTCCCCCCCCCTTCTCTTAGAAGGATTAACGGCAGTGACCCACTTTGCAACCACAGAAAGCTCTGTGTTGGCAGCGGGGAGCCGAGCCTGCTTGTGCCACTGTTAATAAATTACTCCTTTTCCAACAGCTGCATCAGCTGTTTGTCCTCCGCAACCTGTACAATGTTCTGCGAGGGCCCCCTCCTCTTCTTCCTCTTCCTCCTCGGGGAAACCAGAAGGAAGAAGCCTAGAGAAGGCAGCATGATCAAATCAACCAGCGTGGAAATTAAATTCTGTTCTCACTGTTTTAATTCAGTTTCCTCTTAACTGCAGTAGTGAGCAATGGAAAAAGTGCTGTGACAGTTAAAAAGAAAAAGAGTAGAAAAGAAAAAGATGATTGCCAAAAATAGCTGGTTAGGAATTTGGGGGGCAGTATGGGGGGGCAGAAAACAGGGAGTGGCATTCAGCTAGCACCCAGCATTCTTTCCCAATTGTGTCCCATGAGATGGGTAGGGGTGCTGGTAGGGAAAGGATGCTAATCTTTTATTCAAGGCCTGGCCCTTTGAAAGCCTCACAGCTTTGGGTTACCAGCCCTGGCTCTTCTTTCTCCTGCAGGATATTTCAGTGACCTGTTGCCACCAGCTGTTGGCCATGCAGAGGGGCAGCTGAACAATGATGTATTTGTCATGAAAGAAATGTCAGGCCTGGGGTCTTGCCAGAAGTTCCCATTGAGATGGGGTCAATCCCTTTCTTCATAAACAGGATAAGAAAGTGGGCACTTCACCTGGTTCTTCACATGACTACTGGCATCCAGAGTGAGGTGCTGGATACTGTGCAGCATTAGAAGTGCCTGTATAAAGCAGAAGATGGTGTGTGGACTCAGACCAGAGTGAGCTCTGGGGCTGGGACTGTGGTGGATCACTCTTTCATAATTATGTGTATGTGGAAGAGGTACTTCTTCGATGCATGGCGTTAAAGCAGAACTGGGGAACTTAAGCCCCTCTAAAACTCCAAATCCCATTGGGTCCCACAGTCTGGCCAGTTGTGAAGAATGGTGGAAAACATAATTCAACAACTTCTGGAAGGCCACCCATTCCTCTGCCATACAGTAAAGGGGGAAGTGAGCTCTTTGCAGTGCAGTTCTGGTTGCCACTTGACTTTCTTTTGTTGTGCAAGAGTGTCAGTCTCATATAGATCCCAGCCCTGCATACACCATGGAATCCACAGGCTGGTGGCAGACCTAATTTCCCTATCCCTTGGCTCCTGGAAGGCAGGCTACCCTCTCAGTGAGATCAAGCACAACACTCCTCAGAAGCCTCTTTGGGCCAGTTCTGGATTAAAGGAGTCCTCCTCTTTACCCAAGAGTCCCTTTTTCTGTAGCCCCGTTTTGATTATGGATTGTACCAGTGTGGTGTAGTGCTTAGAAGAATGGGAATAGTGCTGGGGAGACCAGGTTTCAAATTACCACTGATCTTTCAACCTTATTGAGTATCTTCGGGTGTCAGCCAAAAACATCCAACAGGGTTGTTGTGAGAATAAAGTGGGGAGAGAAAAACCATGTTGGTCCTTAAACTCCTTGGAGGAAAGGTGAGATATAAATGCAAAAAGGGGGAAAAAAATCTTTCTCTGGCATAATTCTGTTTCTGTGGGCTCTACACGTGGAAGGGTACCATGGCAATCATTTCTGTGTTGCCTTTCTGTTTTTCTGTCCTTTCCCCCATATGCTGTGCGTTCTCTATGCTGTTTATGAGAGCTCTGGTGAACCACAGTAGTGTCATAGGTTTTGATGTCAGCACCTGGGAAGTTCTTAGCCAGACCCTGGCCCTAGGAGGCATCATTTAGCTTTCTATTGCCACTTCACAGGTCTATGAGGAAGGAGTTCTGGGTCTTGCTGGCATTCTGGTATGTCAGCTAGGGAATACAGAAAGAAAAAATTGGATTTTGCTAGATCAGGCCAAAGTCCATCTAGTCTCGTCTTCTGTCTCCATCAGCGGCCAGTGAGATATCCCAGGAAGCTTTGCAAGTGGAACAAGGGGCAGAAAGTCGTATCTCCCGTGGTGGGACTCCATCCCTCCTTGGAAGTGGACCACTGGTCTTCAGTTCAGTCATTATTGCAGTACAGATGAACTTGTTGTTTCCCACTTTTTGTAGTAATGATGCAGAATACTTAGCATTGGGAGCACCCTCAGTAATAACACAAGGAATGATAGAACCAGGCCACGGATTCCTTCAGGGGGAAGAGCAAACTAGTTCTAACAAATGTGGGTAACAGCTTGGCTCAGAATGGTATTGTAAGATATTTTTGTACATCGCAAACCCAGCCCCTCATCTGGCACTTCAGTGCTGACTTTGTGTTATGGAAATTCAACAAACTGAAGGACGGCATAATTGGGCATCGATCAATGCTTAGATGGTTGCTAACTACCTACTGGCCACCTGATAGGCACCTTAGTGTGACCTTCACTATATTCCCAAACAATGCATTATTAAGGCGATTCTTGGGTTTTTTTCCCCTCAGGCTGCCTTTGCCTATAATGGTCCAGTGAAGGCTCTTAGGGAAGGAGACTTCCAAATACCAACCCCCCACCCTGGTTTGTAGAATGCCCTACCAAAACAGTTGCCTGATGTCCTCAATGGTAGGATCTAGATGCCAGGATAGGACTTTCTGCTTCCACTAGCCCTTCAGTCCTTGATTTTATTGCTAGTTTTAAACTTCATTTTAATACCTTAACATTATAATATTTTAACATCTCGAGTCCCTTTCAACCTTTTTTGGGGGGGAATTTTCTTAACTGCCCTTGTTCTTTTATTTCTAAACTGTCCAAGGACCTTGCCAGTAGTCCAATTTTATGTGTTTTAAATAAGTAAATAAACAATATAAAGAAGCTGGAGACAAAGACTTTGAGGAGGACTGGCTCTCCTGTGAGACAATGATGTATTAAGTCTTTTACTCCAAGTCTCAAGTCAAGTCTCAAGTCTCTACCTTCAAGTCTCAAGTCCTTGCAAGATACGTTCAAGTCAAGTCCCGAATCAAATCTGGGAGCCAACTTTATACCCCAACCTGTATTCCAGAATTCCTGGACAGAGTCAATAAAATAACAATTTAAATAGAGTCAGCTCCCCATTTTTGTGATTTCTCCACTTCAGAAGTGGAGAAAAAGATCCTTCTTATTCCCCATTACTAAAGCTTCAAGAGCTTTAGAAGGAAGGACTCTTCCTCCTCAAGCCCATCGCCTAACCCATTTGCTGTTCCCTCTGAGAAATGTGTCCACACTTTGGGCTTGAGACAGATCATCATGTGACCAGTAAGTTATGAGATTTCTGGAGGAATGTGTTACGTTACTGAACCAAGGACAGCAAGTCAGTCACTAAAATTATGCAAGTCTCAAGTTGAGTTGAGTCACTGGGTAATTTTTGCCAAGTCAAGTCTGAGTGAAGTCACTGAAGTGACTTAAATCTGACTTGAATCCAAGTCAATTGACTTGAGTCTACATCACTGTGAGACGGTATGAGACAATTGTTTTAAGGGGTAGGGTGCTGGGATGGGGGGTAGCAGCAGTAGGTGTCAACTGCACACAGGTTTTCCTGACTCCTCCAAAATGAGTCTTCTTAGCCCAGCTGTGGCAAAGGATGGTATCCCATTCCCAGTATTGAAGTAAAATTGAACTGGTAGTCCAGTCAGCTTCAGTCTGTGACACAGGAGAGGTGGTGCCTTCTTGTCTGCTTCAGGTCCCAAAATATCTTGGGTTGGCTCTGCTGTTGGGAAGAGGATGGACTTCATCAGCAGTGACTGAGTCTGTCAGAAATCATGGTGAGTGTTTAGAAGCACAGTGATGGTTGGTCTGAAAATATTTGGAAGCATGCTAGAGCTTATCTTCAGGAGTTCCCAGCCATAGGCTGAGTGGTTAAGCATGTTGTCACCAAGCCCAAGCCGTGATAACTTGCAGTGTCACATGTGTGGACAAACTGGGTAGAAGTATACCCTGAGGCAAAATAGTCACATAAAAGAAGATTGCCTGGATTGTCTAGCCTTGGAAGAACCCATCTTCCTAAATTAAACTATGATCCATGCATGGAAGACAATGTCTTTATTTTCTTTGCAACTCTTGCTTCCCGTCCATTGATCTTCCTTTCTGTAGATGATGAAACATCTCTGACTCACTTCCCCCAGGAGATGGGCATGCTGTGCAGATAAGCCAAATTGTGAGATTTAAAAACACAAACAAAAAACAAAACAGCAGCATATGGCTTGACATCCTTCTTTGCACTATGAGAGCAA